>JZKD02S2093734.1:121123-152157 GCA_000966675.3 Picea glauca | reverse complement strand
CACAAGGAAGGAGTACCCGACATTTGAAGAACTTTGGACTTGCTGTGCTCAAGAAGAATCAAGGATCAATGCAAAAGAGAAACCCCAAAAGAAGTACAATGATCAAGCCTTCATAGAAAGATTCAAGAACTTCAGGGACAAAATAAAGTTTGATTCAAAAAGGAAGCCAAAACAAAGAAAAGACATTTCAGAAATACAATGCTTCAACTGTCAAAAGTACGGTCACTACAAGAATCAGTGTCCTGAGCTAAAGAAAAGGAAGGAGAGACATGAAGCATCGATTTATGAAGAAAAGGAACCTACAAAGAAGACTAAGCAGGATGGAAGAGACTTCTTCTACTAAAAGGTAACAACACTCTTCTTATTTCTTGTACATATCTTGCTTGCATCGTCTTTGTACATATCTTGTATATCTATCTCTTGGAAGATAATGTGTTCCAAGAAGAACTATACCTATGAAAGAACAAACAAGATGAAAAGAGTTATCATTCGATATTACACATGAAAGAATGAAATATATCATGTGAAAGCTATTACAAGATAAGCCGAAATCATAATCAATATTGAAGAGACTTAGAAGTCAGACAACAAGAGAAATTGGAGAAATACTTATGATGACAACTAATATGGAAATGTGGACTTTATCAGACAGAGGGAGACGATTATATGCACTCTTACATGAAGCAAGGATTAGGAGGGGGATAATCCTATGATCCATTGAAGATTATGAAATGTATATATCCATGGTAGCAGCCATGAAATATAGTACGTGTTCATCTCAACCGCAGAAGAAGACCTCTTCGAAGAAAAGCCTTAAAATATTCCTGGTTGTCCATCCAGATCCGTGATCCTATGATGAAAAGAAGAAGTGGAATCTCTAGAACATGGAATCTCCATGAATCCAAGAGATAATGAAAAACATGAAGAAGAACATGAAGATTCCAAGAAAGAAAGAAAGGTCAGAACAACCAATCATTACATCAATAATCACAAGATTACCAAGCCTGATATGAAAGCAATCAAGCAGAAGAACTGAAAGTCGTGATGAAGAACAGTGTATGGAAAACTTATGAAAGCATTGCAAGATCCAGAACCAAAGGTTCTCCCAGATGGAGGAAGAAGACTATGATGATTACTTGTTCCAGTACACCAGACATATCACTGCATGAGTCATTATATCGTCCACAACATCCATGAGTCGGAATTCTACATTAGACGAATGCAAAGAATGTTCTCCAGAGAAATTGAATAAAGAGCGTATGAAGAGAAAATATCAAGACTTTGAGGCATACCAGAAAGAGACTCCTATATGAAAATAATAAGAAGACAACTTGGCGGAGAACCTCCAGTGCATAGCAAAAGTGTGGTGAATATTTCCTATAACATCAAGATGACTACTCAGAAGATCAGATCTCATGATGAGAGAAGAAGTACCACATGGATATGTTCCAGTTCTCCAACTATGATATATTCTATTGTTCATATCTACATGAAGCCTTCATAGTGTTCCAGACTACAGTACAAGCATTACATTATACATGATAAAGTCCAGAAGGGAGAAAATGATTTCTCCAATACATATCTCCACAGATGAGCAGATAAGCATACATTTTGGTAAAGCCTCTATTCAAGATGAAAGAACTTGCATACTCAAGCTAGAGCTCGTGGAAATAAATCTCTTAGCTGGAAGGGAAGACTCTCCAAACTAGAAAAAGGTACACAAACATTTATTTTTGTGATTGAAATAACTCTCCAGTTAGGAGGGAGCACTGAAAATATTATTTATCTTTATAATTGAAAATTAGTCCATATTGGACAGATGCTTTCCTGTTCGAAAAGTGGATTGAGATTTCTGACAGACAATGACTTCCCATTGTAGTTAACATGGGAGGCAGACTGATTGTTGATGTATCATAGACAACAACTTCCCATTGTGGTTAACATGGGGAGTGGTCTAGGACAGTCATTCTTCTTGGAAGTCACTCTAAGTAGTGGTCAAGTAGAATGGTCCACCTCGTCGAGCAATCATTCTTTCGAAGTTCACAGTTGTGAGCAGTTTCAAAGAATGGTCCATTTTGGAGGTTGATGCAGGACAGACATTCCTCGAGGGTTATACATTCTCTCCAGGCTACACTTTGTTTAGTGTCGGAGGAATGGCCCAGGGTGGGGAATGTTCCAGACAGTTACTCCTAGAGGGAAGACTCATTCTCTCCAAGTTACACTTTTTTTAGTGTCGGAGGAATGGCCCAAGGTGGGGAATAGTCCAGGCTCAACAATCAGGGATAGTCATTCCTTAGGGCAGACTCATTCTCTCCAGGCTACACTTTGTTTAGTGTCAGAGGAATGGCCTAGGGTAAGGAATGGTCCAATTATTTCTTAGGGTCTATACATTCTGTCTAGGGTGCACTTTAATTAGTGTAGGAAGAATGGCTTAGGGTGAGAAATGGTCCAGGCTCAGAAATCAGAAATACTCTTTCTTCCTTGTTTGTGAAGAATAGGGAAGATAGCCCATTGCTGATGAGGGCAAACATTCTTTCAGATCTCACAAACGTGAGTGAAAGATCTGCCCAGAGGATTCAGTTTATCTTTAACAGTATTTTTCTATGCAGGATGGCATCGGATGATTGTTATGGAAAATAGAGATATACTACTGTGGTGGATATGTTCCACTGTTCATGAGGCAAACATTCTTTCAGATCTCATAGACGTGAGTGAAAGATTGGCCCAGATGATTTATTTTTTATCATAACATTGTTTCTATGCAGGATGCTCTCAGATGTTTGTTATGAAGACTGTATGACAGTAGATGAGGACTACTGTGGTGAATATGTTTCACCATTCGCAACCATACGTTACTGATCAAGTACTTATGTATTACTTGATGTGGTAGTGAACCACCTAATTGTAGTTATGTACTACTATGAATAGACACAGGTGTGTTCTATCCTTGTTGTAATTGACTATCAACAGTTTATTGGAGATAATGATCATTTAGATGAACGATGAACATATATTTTCCAGATGAAAATCTGTTCAGAGCTTTTTACTCCTCTTGTATCACTCCATGGTGAGAGTGACTTATCCAACATCATATCTAATTACTCATATGAAGTATGGTTTCGAGAATTGATGCAGCTGATGGTGATGGTGATGCTCATGATCTAGTCATGAAATAGTCTAGATGACTATATGACGCTACCCGGTAAATGGTATGTTTTTGTGCTCAAGTCCATTACCTGTAAATACCTCTCTATCTAGGAGGGAGTGTTAATATAATGGTAGCTTCGGGAGGTATTTACCCCCACGTGTGAACCTGACGAGAACAGAAGACTCCGAGAAGAAAGAGAAACCCTAATGAGTTGGCTAATAACCCTAGAAGCCTTGTCGGCTCAAGAAGATAATTTATATTAGGTTATTAGCCTCCAAGAGAAGAAGTCGGCCATAAATAATAATAATATATTGAACAAACACTTATCCAGAAGGAGAAGTCGGCCCCAACAAAACTGGCAGAACCACTATAAATACAGGGCGCTAGTTCTCATTTGTAGCATCTCAGAATTGCAGTTTTCCTAGTTTGGTGCACACTGCAGTTGCAATCTGGTGCGTAGGTTTGGAGGAAGAGCTGGTGCAGCTGCAGTAGCAGCAAGTTCTCAGTTTTGGATTGAACATCTCTTGGCTAGGGTTTGGGACTATCTGATCAGTATTTTGTGTTGCGCTATTCTTGGAGAGAAATGTGCTACCCTTTGTTTGGCTATCTATCCTAGGGTTTGCTTTCGGAGGAATTCTCAGTCAAGGTTAAGGTGCTCGGAGGGAGGCTTCGGCCTATGGTTTGGTGATGAAGGTATCGTCAATGGTAAAACGAGCACACCATCTTCTATATTCTAACATCCTCATGAAAATTATGTCTATAAATATGAGGGGCTTGGGGGGGAGGGCCAAAAAATTATCTTTGAATGTTGGTTGATTTGGAGCATCTAAATGTGGTTTTTATTAAGGAATTGATGGGACCCTATTCACACATCATTACAAAGTTGAAAAAACTTTTCTCACATTGGGACTTTCTTGGGATGGACTTCGATTATCTCTTAGGAGGAATCATTATAGGTTTCTCTTCAAACATCCTTTTACAAAATTTCTACATTGTACATTCATGGCTTTGCATTGAAGTTTGCAGTAAGGATATGGACTCATGTTTAATCCTACACAATCTATATGGTCCTTATGAGGACAATGAAGGGTTTTTGGATAAGATATTTTCATAAACCTACTTTTGGTTTGAAAATCTTATTGTTGGGGGGGGTGGGGATTCAAACCTTACCCTATTTAGAGAGGAAATCTATGGATTTTGAAATGACAGGTTGGGTAGATGTTGAGCCCATTCAAATCATCCCTACTTGGAGCAATAACAAGGCATGCTTGGGTGGGGTCTCTAAAATAGTTGATAGGTTTCTAGATCACCATTTGCTTCTTCAAAAGATTGATTTGTATAGATATTGGATCAGAAAGGTGTGCTACTCAAATAACTTTCCAATTATTTTGGAGTTGGGGAAAGGTGACCAAAAAGATGACACCCCTTTTACGTATAATCCCTCCTGGTATGAGGAGGAGGAATTTTGTAACATGATCCAAGACAATTGGAAATCTTATCAGGTGGATACAAGGGTTTCAAGTAGTGTACAATTTTCCTTTTCACTTTATGTGATCAAGGAAAAGGTTGTCCTATGGACAAGTGAAGGGAGAAAGGTCAGGGACAAGGAAATATGGGATATAGAGAAAGATTTGGAGGCTCTTTATTCAACACGTAATTGTGGCCCTGTATCCCAATCAGATATTGACAAGTGCCACTCCTTGGAGGATTCCCAAGAAAAACTCCTCTTAGAAAAATAGAAGCAATAGTGATTAAAGCATCAAGATTTGTGGATTGTTGCAAGGGATCAGAACACCAAGTTTTTCCAAAAAATTGCAAATTATAGGAAAAATTACAATACCATTTGGGAACTGGATGACTCCCAAGGTAACAAGGCACGAGGCTTCTTGGAACTAGTCAGGTCAATATAAGGGAAATCCTCAAGGCAATATCGTATTTTCTGAGACTTGTGGAGGACGAGGGAAACCATGCCTTATGCAATATGGTGTCAAGTGAGGAAATCTTGGAAATCATATGTTCTTTTAAAATTGATAAAAGTCCTTTCCTGGACGAGTTGAGAACATAAATTTTTGAATACTTCTTTGATATCTTGGGAGGTGATTTTCTATGGGTGGTGGAGGAAGTTCACCATAATGGGAAAATGCCAAGTAGCTTTAATTCCACTTTTATCGTAGTCATCCCCAAGGTAGATTGTCCATCATCTTTCAATGATTTAAGACCTGTAGCTTTATGTAACACCCTTTATAAAATTATTGCAAAGGTGATTGTTTTCCGATTAAAACCTGTGCTGGGAGAGGTAATTACTATTGAGTAGTTTGGTTTTCTCAAGGGGAGACTAATTCATGAAGCAATTAGTTCAACATAGGAAGGTATACACTATATTAAGACATTAAGGTGCCCAACTACAATAATGAAGCTAGATTTATCCAAAGGAAATTACTATTAAGTAGTTTGGTTTTGTCAAGGGGAGACTGATTCATGAAGAAATTAGTTTGGCATAGGAAGGTCTACACTCCATTAAGACATTAAGGTTCCCAACTACGACAATCAAGATAGATTTATCTAAAGCATACGACCACATCTCTTGGCTCTATCTCTGGTTATTATTATTGCATGTTGGCTTCAATATCTCTTTGGTCAAATGGATCATGACACGCGTGAACACATTTTCCTTCGTTGTACTGATAAATGGCTCGGGCTCTTCATTTTTAAAATTGACTCAGGGTATAAGAAAATGATTCCCATTGTTTCCATACCTGTTCTTGTTAGTTGTCGATGGTCTCAACAGGGCTATTGTTAAGGAAAGAAGGGCAAATAAAATTCAAGGGATTCAAGAAGGTAGATCTAAGCACCTTACTCACTCACTGTTTGTGGATGATGTACTCATCCTCTGCAGCTGCTTGGAAGCTAAAATTAAGCAATACAAGGAGATATTGGATCAATTTTGCAATGTTATAGGTATGATGGTTAATATAAACAAATCAACCCTCTACTTTCCAAAAGTGGAGGATGATATTAAAATTGGATTGATAAATATCTTCAATTTTAAAGCATTGGACTTGGAAGTTGGACGATAGATTACAATACCTCGATTATACTCTCAAACCAAACATTTATGGGATCTCTAATTGGAAGTGGTTACTTTCCAGAATCGAGAAGAAAATTAACTTTTGGTGTAATAGGTGGACACACCAAGGAGGTAGGTTGATCTTAATAAAATCAGTCATTGAAGCTATTCCAATTTATTTTCACCTACTAGTCCATACTCTGAAAGGAGTCCTCGGTAAGGTTCAAAAGGAATTCTTTAATTATCTATGGAAGGGATTCTCTGAATACTTAGGTTCTCGTCTGGTAAGTTGGAAACAACTTTCGTTACCAAATGGCTTTGGAGGTTCGGGTTTATAGGATGTGCGTGTTTTCGAGAAGGCTTTGGAAACAAAATATATGTGGGTATTTCTGACTAGGGACAACTTATCGAGGAGATCCTAATCAAAAAATATATAGCCCCTGGAACAATCTTGGATTGGATCTGAAAAAGCCAGAAGTTAAGTCATCATGTATCTAGCTAGTGGAGGGCTCTTACTCTTGCATTTCCAATCATTGGTCAGTTTCTGGATTGGAAAGTGGGATTGGATTTGTAGGTCAAGGTAGGTATTGATTCCATTGTGGGATGTGGTGATAACATTTTTCTTCCTGAGGGCATCATTGCTTTTCTTCGGGAGAGGGGTGTTTGTACACTTGATAGCATTGGAGTTAATGAGCAAACATCGATTTTGAATCAAGGGTGGATGCAAGCTGAGGATTTGGGTTTCGATGCAACCTAGCATCCTATTAGGCACACTATATAGAAGAAATAAAAAGACCCATTTTCTCTTATAGAACTTTGAGGACGGGCCCACTTCATCATTTAACTCATTAGGGGGGCACTATTCAACAAAACTGGGTTATTAGGCAGCACAAAACATGCAGGGAACGGCATTGCACGGGTGGGATAAGAACTTGTGGAAGATTAAAGGTCCTCTAAGAGGTATTTTCTTCTTTTGGCTGGTGCTTAAGGGAAGGGTTTTGACATGGGACAAACTACAAGTTTGAGGCAAATTGGGACCGGGTTTATGCTATCTCTGTAAGCATAGCGATGAAAACAATAAACACTTATTTCTGAACTCTACCTTTGCTCGTCAAGTATGGCATGAAATTGAAACCCAACTGAACTTGGATCACCTATGAGACAGATCCTTGGATGATTGTTTTCGTGTGTTCTTTAACAGAAGTCAGCTCAAAAGACCAAACTATTCAAAGACAAATAATATCCTTCTTTTAAAGCATCTAAACAATCTTTGGCTTTGCTTGCTCTATATAAACCCTCCCCGCCTCATAAAAATCCTCGTGAGATAATCAGGGAAAACATCAATGAGAATATCCCTTAGGGTTTTTTCAATGTTTCCTGTCAAGGACAGGACCGTATATGTGGGTTGGGGTTCATCTTGCATGTTTCTGATTCTCATTTTTATGCAGGAAAATAAAATCTGAAACATGGATCAAACAATCATGGGGATTTCAAAGCCTTATTTTCTCTTTTTAGATGTGCAATGGATAGAAAGTTTGGTTCCAAACCCTTTAAACCCTGAATCTAACGGGAGCTAGAAATCTAATCGCAGAATTGATTTAAGCATAATGTAGAACCAATGTCACAGAATTTCAGCGAGTTTTCTAATTTTAATTCATTATAAATTCCTAACACATCCCCTGCAAAATCACAATAAATACATAGTGAAACTGCTAATGCTACGGTCGAACTGTTGTAGCTCTCCAGGTTTCGAGCACATCAAACCATGAAAGGAAAATCTACTTTGCAATTATCTATTTGTTGGACATGCTTATTTTTAAAACAGGTGCATAAATTAATCGTAACATGAGGCAAATTTTAAGCAACAAAAATGTCTTACCTCTTTCCTGCAGATTGTAAACGAATCTGGGTTGTTGCAGCTAGGCAATATTCCTAAATCGAGATCGTTTTTTCCTCCCATGCTTAAGTTTTCAGAGCCCGGAATTGTATGATGCATCAAGGATGGAGACGACGAGTTATTTTAACATGTCCAAAAACCATAAAGAAAAAATAATTTTAACGTTCACGAGGTTAACAATAACCTATGAAATAGACCGCCTATGTAAACTGTGACTATGTGCATGCTGCGCAGAGGATTTATAACCAGCGAGCTGCATGCCTTACAATTTAACACGAAAAATCAGCGAATTCGAACTGGGAACTGTTCCTTATCTGAAAGACACTGTGAGTGTGTACTGACTTGTAGGCGTGAGCGAAGCGCCTGAACGGCCGGCTAACATTCTAATTTTCGGGAGTCATAAAGAACGGTTACTTATTTCATATTGGAGACCATCCCGTAGAATTATCCCTTATTAAGAATCATATATATATAAATACTGCTAAAGTTTAAACATGCTTGTCCATTCTCCGATGACTTGATCTCGGAATCCTCATCCTGACTTGAGGGCTTCATATAAATCGTTGAGTCGATCTCGGAATCCCCATCCTGACTTGAGTCGAACTCTCTCTAGGGGCTTCATATAAATCGTTGGCATCATATTCGCAGGAACTTTATGCCCGGCATGCCTTCAAACCTACTCATCGGTGCGATTTCTTTGAGTGAAGGACTGGAATCCTCATCCTGTCATGAGTCGATCTCTGAGTCCTCGTCCTCCTATTGATCACTCCATGAGCTTTTAGAAGGGTTTCATTGGGTGGAGAGGCTCATTTTAAAGTTCAGTTCAGTATTAGGTTGATTTGATTCAGTTCTTAAATTCAACATGAAGTTGATAAGTGTCACTTTTAAATAACCAATAGTTTAAATGTTTCATTTTTTGGTAGTTTTTTTGGTGATTTTTTCCATTTGATTTGGAATGGTTGGATCTGCAGATTAGAGTGGTTAAGTTTGTATAATCCAAGTGTCTAGGGGTTTTTCAGCACGCTGAATCCATTTATGCATTCATAAATGCAATTTAAACAACAAATAATAGAGATTTTGTCCAGATTTAGTTTAGCCAACGCCTTTAAATAATATTAAAAAATAAATAAGTGAAAATTAAACTAACCTAATTAAAGTGCAAAATGAAACACCTCTAGAGATTTGATCCCTCTTTGCCCTTAGTAGAACCGGAGTTAAGATGGGTCTATACTAGTAAAAATCGTCAGCATCAGAGTCAAAGAGTTTTATTCCATACGTCAACAATCCTCAAGTTTTCTCGTCTGAACTTCTTTATGTGGCTCGTTCACCCTGATTTCGGGGACTTGTTGCTCTTGTTCTTGCAAGAATTTCTCAAAAGAGCTCCAATGGCCTTAGTAGTTGTTCATTTCAATGTAGGATTTATCAAACATAATCGTCACACAATATGGATATTGTTTGGAATTGCATGTAGTAATTGGAATCCTTTTGGAAATGGGGTTGAAGGAGGGCCCACAGCGTGACCATTGTGATGGTGTTGATGGAGTGCATTTTCATGTCATGTTTTTCCAAGTAGTGGATAGTGTCGATGGAGTGTGTTTTCATGTCATCCTTTGCATAGTAACAAAGACCTCTAGGATGCTTGATTCCCAACTAAACCTTACTCCTAGAAACAAGATCTTCTGGACAAAGCATGGTCTTGTGCCTTAATCTCTTCATTCTTTCATTAATTTGCAACCAGATTCCAGCGAAAAAAACCATTTCGTAGAACAGTTAGAAAATGTCATTTACTAATGGAAAAGAAAAATGAAACATCATGTGCCAAAATAATTAGAATGAGATTTTATCTCTAATTATTTTCCCAAGCATTTTCACCCAACTTATGAGCAGGATTTTTTTAATTTCTTAACAAAGTGAATTGTACTATAAATTTTTCAATGGGATGATTTTATAGTTGGGATCGCTTAGGCGACTCTGATAGATGGGTGTGTCTGCAATAGGGCAGGTCGTGTCACTGCACTATAATTTTTTCAATGGGATGATTTTATTGTTGGGGTTACCTAGGCGACTCTGATACACAGGCATGTCTGCAATAGGGTAGGTTGTGTTGTTGGGTATGTGTTATATTCTTTTCACGAGTCACAATGTATGCATTGTGTTGGGCGCACGAGGGTTCGTGGGCAACACCCCAGAGAATTGTTTTTCCTCAGGAAACATGTCACATTTTTGGGTGGTTTTTCAACACATGGTTTTTTGTCGACGGTTTTCTATTTCTAGTTAAGGAATTAGGGTTGTTGACTAATCCAAGTCATTGGGATAGGGTTTTGGATGTCCCTGACTCCTATATGTATATTGTATTGTAAACAATATATCACTATGAATGAATATAGAATATGTTGGTTTTCCCGGTTTGGGTTTCTAGGGGAAAAATATCTTTGTAATGTTTGTATTTTCCATTGTATATTTTATGTTCTTTTACTGAAAATCTGTTACAGAAAATTTTGTTCAAGGTTAACATCTACATTTGGTATCAGAGAGATATTGGCTTCAAGAGGACGCCTTTCTAGTCAAGGGTTTGGATTGGGACTGTGATAAGACTTGTTACAGGGGAGATTTGTGGTATTGATTTTTTTTTCCAGGTGAAAATAAATGACAATCAATTCGAAGATGGAGATCGAGAATTTTAATGGGAAAAGTTTTGAGTTGCGGAAGCTCAATATGGAAGATCTATTGGTGGACAAAGATTAGTGGATCACGGTAGATCCAGGTACTGCACCTACAAGAACTTCAACAGATGACTGGAAAAAATTGGATCGAAAGGCAAAGAGCACAATCTGACTATGTCTCCCAGATTCAGTATTATGGAATGTGTCAGAGGAAGATAGAACCAAGGATTTATGGGATAAGTTGGGGAAGTTGTATCAGTCTAAGTCCCTAGTAAATAAACTATTTCTGAGAAAGAAGCTGTATAACCTGAGGATGAGAGATGGAGACTCGGTGGCAGATCATTTGAATTCCTTCAATACTATGGTAAGTCAGTTAGTATATGTTGATATTAAAATTTGAGATGAAGATAAATGTATCATTTTACTGTGTTCTATACCATACTCGTGGGATATTTTGGTTGTGGCCATAGGTAGTAATACAACTGCCTTGAAGTTTGATAAAGTGGTCTCATCCTTGTTGTCGGAGGAGATGAGACAAAATAATATGGAAGGACAACACATACACATTATTTACAAGAGGATGTTCCCAAGAAAGAAATAGATCTAAGTTCTCAAGTGGGAGATCTAAGTTAGTAAGGGTAGATCTAAATCTTCCGGAAAGTTTGTAAATATATGTTGGAGATTGGAAAAGAAGGGCACTATAAGAAGCAGTGTAGATTCAAAGTTGAGAAAAGAAGGGATCTGAAGAATCTCCTTCTACAGAAGAAAATACCTCCAAGGAAGAAGGAAGGGATGTGTACTTGGCTTCTTCAAGCACACATGCAGATCATGAGGCATGGTTGGTTGAATCAGGTGCATCCTTTCATATGACTCTCCACAGGGAGTGGTTCTGTGAATATGAAAGGTATGATGAAAGTAATGTTTTCCTAGGTGATGACTCGACAACCAGAATCATAGGTCGAGGAACAGTCAAGTTGAGGCTCATATATGGAAGGATTAGAACATTTCCTGGTGTTCTTCACATCCTAGGTTTGGCTAGAAATTTGGTTTTTGTAAGCAAAATGGATGATGCAGGGGTAAAAACAATATTTGAAAAGGAAACCTGTAGGATGGTTCGAGGAGCAATGGTGTTGTTGAAGGGAGTCTGGTTTGGAACTCTGTAGAAGCTGCAATGAATCACTATCAGTGATGGGTGTAATAGTTTCATTGTTCCCGATATTAGAGTTGAATAAGAAAGAACTCCTACAGTATCTGGAGAAAAGGTTATGTTGTGGCATCAAAGACTAGGGCATATCAGAGAGAAGGTTCTTTGACTACTACATGGTAAATGTATGGTTGAAGGTATGTCTAACTGTTCTCTGTATTTTTATTTATGTGAACATTGTGTATATGGGAAGCAAAATTGGGTAAGATTCACTTCTGGTGCAACGAGGGCAGAAGGAATTTTACAGCTAGTTCACAGTGATTTTTTTGGACCTGTGCCAGTCCCATCATTGGGAAAATATGTGTACTATGTCTCATTTATAGATAAATTCTCAAGGAATACTTGGATATATTTCCTTAGAAAGAAATCTGAAGTCTTTGACAAGTTTAAAGAGTTTAAGGCTCTTGTTGAGAATCAAACAGAGAGAAGAATTAAGGTGCTGAGGACATATAATGGCAGAGAGTTATGCGGGAATGAATTTGAAGAATTTTGTAAGAAGTGGGGTATAGAAAGGCATAAAAACACTCCATATACACCTGAGCAGAATGGAGTTGCAGAAAGGATGAACATGATGTTGATGGAAAAAGCAAGGTGCATGCTCAATGGTGTCAGGTTGGGGCAAGAATTCTAGAAAGAGGTAGTGGGTACTTCATGTTACTTGGTCAACATATCACCCTCATCGGTACTGGATGACAAGACTCCACAAGAGGTATGGACTGGTAAGAAACCTTCTCTCACACATCTCAAGGTATTTGGTTGTGATGCATATGTTCATGTTCCAAAGGAAAACAAGAGTAAGCTAGATAAGAAGGCTGAAAAGTGTATCTTTATTGGATATAAAGATGGTCTCAAAGGTTATAAGATTTGGAACCCAGAAACTAATAAGGTAGTGTGTAACCGAGATGTGGTATTTAGAGAAATGAAGGATGTTGTTAAACTTGAAGTCCTATAAATTAAGGAAGAACTAGAGAAAATAGAGTTTCATTTAAAGGATGATGAATCAGTCCCTACAGAAGAACATGAATCAGAAGAAGAAGATCCTCATACTCTAGTATTGAGGAGATTGATTCGAGAAAGAAGTCTACCGGAAAGGTATATTCCATCCGATTTCCATTCAAATTTTGCTTTGTCTATTACTAATGATGATCCTAGAACTATTAGGGAGGCAGTGGATTCATAGGATGAAAATCTTTGGAAAAAGGCCATGGACGAAGAAATGGAAGCCTTGGATAAGAATGAGGCTTGGGATCTAGTGGAGTTTCTGAATGGAATAAATCCCATTGGTAGCAAATGGGTATTTAAAAAGAAGTTGAATGCAAAAGAAAAATTGCAGAAATAAAAAGCCCGGTTAGTAGAAAAGGGTTACTCCCAGGTTGAGGGAATTGATTTTGGTGAGATATTTTCTTCTGCTGCCAAGTCAACCTCTATAAGATTTCTGTTATCTTTTGCTACTGCATTTAATTTTGAGGTAGAACAAATGGAGGTGAAGATAACATTCCTACAAGGGGATCTAGAAGAAGAAATCTATATGAAGCAGTCAAAAGGATTTGTTGTGAAGGGAAAGAAGGAGTTGGTATGCAAGCTAAAAAATTCCCTGTATGGTTTAAAACAATCACCAAGGATGTGGTATAAAAAATTTGACACTTATATGCTGGGACTTGGCTTCACAAGAAGAAAAAATGATCATTGTGTGTATTTTAAATTAATTGGTGATCATTTGATTTATTTGGTCCTGTATGTGGATGACATGTTGTTGATAGGAAACAACAAGGAGATTATCCAGGATGTGAAAACTCAGTTTTCCTCTAAATTTGACATGAAGGATCTCGGTGCTTCAAATTTCATTTTGGGAATGGAAATTAAAAGAGATTGAAAAAAGAGGAAACTCTGGTTAAATCAGAGAAAATATTTCGAGACAATATTGCTTAGGTTTAATATGCAGGAATGTAAACTGGTCAAGTTTCATATTCCCGTTGGTGTAAATTTATCTGCAGATCAGTGTCCCAAGACACAGAAAGAGGAGGACATGTCTTGTGTTCCATATGCGAGTGTAGTTGACAATTTAATGTATGCAATGGTCTGTACTAGACCAAACATTGCACATGAAGTGGGAGTTTTGAGCAAGTATATGTCAAAACCAGAGAAACAACATTGGACAACAATAAAAACGGTTTTTAGGTATTTATGTGGCACTGCTAGCTATGGATTGTGCTACCAAGGAAGACCAAGATTGGACAGAGTGGTGGATATACATGGCTTTGTGGATGCAGACTGGGATGGAGATCTAGATTATAGGATCTCTACAAGTTGGTATGTGTTTAACTTGTTTGGAGGAGTGATAAGTTGGATGAGCAAAAGATAGGCTGTAGTGGAACTTTCAACTACAGAAGTTGAATACATGGCATCCACTCATGCAAGGAAGAAATATCGTTACAAAGATTGTGTTCAGGTATTGGGTTGGTACAACAAGCTGTAAGGATAGATTGTGACAATCAGAGTGCAATATTTCTGGCGAAGAACCCAACTTATCATTCAAAGACAAAGCATATTGATATTCAATATCACTTTGTGAGAGACATGGTTGAAGAAAGTAAAGTATTGTTGATGAAGGTGGGCACTTTGAAGAATGTTGCAGATTCATTAACAAAATCTATGAGCACTGAGAAGTTCTCTTGGTGTAGAGGATCCATGGGCATTGCTGCCCTAGATTGTTGACTGTGTAACTCCATGTATGCAAAGAAAACAACAAGTGGGAGAATGTTGGGTATGTGTTATATTCTTTGCATGATTTTGAGTGTTTGCGTTGCGTTGGGTGTGCTACCCCCGAGAATTTTTTTTTCTTCGGGAAACGTGTCACATTTTTGGGTGGCTTTTTGGCACATGGTTTTTTGTCGATGGTTTTCTATTTTCGGTTAAGGAATTATGAATGTTGACTAATCCAAGTCATTGGGTTAGGGTTTTGGATGTTGTTGGCTCCTATATGTATATTGTATTGTAAGCAATGTATCACTATGAATGAATATAGAATATGTTGGTTTTCCCGGTTTGGGTTTCCAGGGGAAAAATCTCTGTGTAATGTTTGTATTTTCCATTGTATATTTTATGTTCTTTTACTGAAAATCTGTTTGTAGTAAATATTGTACAAGGTTAACATCTACATGTGTGACACATCAGTTAAGTTGGAAGCATTATGAGAGTTATGAGAGTGTAGACTTGGCTAAGTGACTCGAGGATGCAAGCAAAGAGTTATATGGACAAGCGTTCCACAATTGGAGATCACAATAGGAGATCAAGGTGCCTTGAGGCACACATCGCCATAGACTTGTTGGGCCCCAACAACTCCCCCTAAATTTTTACAAAATTTAAAGGGTCCCCATTAGAATCTTGACAATTACAATGAGCTACAGAATCAAACTTTTTGAATAGTTCCATACCTTGGCTTGCTTTAAGACAAACTTAAGACATTCACCATAGTATGAGACATTCATTACAATATTATATGTCAAAATTTAGAAACGAACATAGAAATCTCAATTTAAACAAAAACATTAATTTTTATCAACTATTTACTTTCGTTTAATTTATGATTATGTGTTCATCTTTTGTTCATTAACAAGCTTGACTATTTTGAATAATGGGTTCAATACTTCATCAAATAATATCCTGGTTGGTTTCTCATTTTCACTAAATCATTTGGTGGGTTTAATTAATTAAATTATTTTTTCATTTTGCATCTCATTTCAAAATAAAAATAAAAATAAAAAAACAATTATCTATCATTTGTTTGATTTTGTGGAAACCCAAAATTAATATTTTTCTCCTCTCCATCAGCTTCTTCTAGAATTTTAAGATCATATTTGAAAGGAAAATATAAACAATATTTGTTTACAACCTATAGTTAACTTTTAGTTTAAATTCATTTTAATTTTATTGTTCTAGATTTTGTTTTATTCACAATTTTAGGTTATTAATTTGGTTTATTTTTGTTTCATAGGTTTGTATTATCAGTTATTTGGTACGGATATGATCATAGCTTGCTTTTCTTATCTAAATACGTTCAATATAATTGATCCAAAAATAACATTGGATTGTTGCAAATAATTTATGAGCAACAATATATAAGATTTGGAAATGTGTTCAAGAACATAAAAACAATTTTTTGGAACTGATTGTAGCCAAACCATGAGGAATATGAAGAAACAGTTGAAAACCCATCTTCAGGATGGACCCATTTAGCTTACTCGCGATATTTTTACCGAACAAATGTGTGATTTGAGAAATATTTTGGTTTCTTTACGAGACACATTTCAGGTGGTGGAAATTATTAGTGACGCCCAGACTATTCATTCATTGCATAAATATATGAGAAAGTTTAGAGACTAGGAGATGAAAAGAAATTCAGAGGAGCATTTTGTTCTTTATTTTTTGTATATTATTTATTTTGTAAACTTTTTCTTTTCAAAATGAGTAACAAATGGTTGGAATTTTAGGAGAATGGACCAGTATTTTCAAAGAAGAATATGAAATTCTAGATTGCTTAATGGCTTTTGTCCTGTGAGTAAAATGGTTTTGTTTTCATTATAATATCTTCATATTCTTTGATTAATTGATTATGAATTGATTTAAATTAACTTTAGTCTGTTTTATCAATACATGGTTAATTGCTATCATTTATGTATTAATTTTGTCAATCTTTAACAGTCTATTATGTCAATTATCTTGATCTTGGTGATTGTATTATTTTGATACAAATATTTTATTATATTGAGTTTATTCATGTAATTCAGTTTTATAAAGATATAATTGTTTAATTGAGATTTTTCTTATTGTCGATTAGTCCATTATATCTTCACTAAGAATCATGATTTGAAAGTTGTTCTTTCTGCATTTTAAATAAGATTTAAATTGTTAGTCAAAGTGATTTTCATCCTGACACTGTCACAATCTTAGAATTACACAAACTTTTGTTATAGATTTCTCTTGACATACAGGTTGTTGGAGAAGCAACGTTATACATGAAGGCACAACCAAAAGTTCTCTTTAAATACTGGCCAATTATAGGTTAATGATTTTCTTTTGTTTTGATTTATATTTTGTGAATGTACATTAACATTTAAGCTTAAATACTTTGTTTATTTAAGTTAAAACATTATTATTTACATTCATTTATTTTCCTTTTTTAATTTCAAGATTAAAAATAGATTAGTAGTATGTTCTAGATCTATTTAATTTTTCCTGAGATTCGGTTCTCTTGTACAACCTTATTTTACAAGGTTTCTCGTAAATCTTGCACCTATTTATTTGTATATGTTGTATATAAAGGTGAGAATAATGAATGTATATAGTAGATCTCCATTAATGCATATTTAGTTATTTTATTTTTGTTGTTTAGATTAAATCCCTTTATCAACTAACATAGTCGTTAAACCCGTCAGGGGTAGTTATTCTAAACGACTTGGGTTATTTAGACAACCTCGGACCAAACTATTCCCTTCCAGTTGACGATGTGTCATAAACACCTATCAACAAGACTTGGGCACATTGTTTGGATGACTCGAGACATAAGGAGATGAGGCTGACTCATTCAATGGGTGAGTTGGGGGAAATAGACTCAACTAACTGATGCAATGTCAGACTCATCGTGTTTGAGTACTCCACACGATAGGACAATCTGGAGGGTTAGCTCAACCTCACACCAGATGATGTGATGATTCATATGAAGCGACATGACGATTTGATTTAGGTGAACACATATAAGAAGGTAGACTAAAAAGATAGAATATCGACCAACTAGGGCAGAAAAACAACAAGTCATATGAGGTAGATTTGGGCTAAGATGAATGAGCTCACCCAAGGAACCTAGTCACTCCTACATAGGATGAATTGTGTTATCTTGGGGTTGCGGCGATGTGCAAATTTGGGTGTGTTGTTCTTGAGGAAATTTTGATTGGAAGGATGATCTTGGAGTTGTAGTGTGCGCAATGGTGAAAAGTCTTACGACATGCAATAAGGAGAGATCGCTAGTGACAAGATAAGGAGGAAGTAGGAGTATGGATTTGTAGGAAAGTCAAGTGACTTAGCCAAGATTTGTATCTTATGTATGAGTTGAGTGATCCCTTCTTGTATTATATCATTGTATCAAACATCTTGTATAATAAGTGTACGGGTGTTAAGAACCTTTGGTGCCACCCAACATTATATGTGTGCCTCTTCTCTTGTATGTATGTTAACATGTTCTTTGGTTGTGTAAATGACTAAGTGTAGGGGTTGTTAATTGTATCAGAGTATGCGTGTTGCGAAGGGCACGGTTGGGCATGCTCCTTGGTTGCAAGAGTCAAGTGAGGTGACTTGACTTGCCAAGTAGCTCAAGGTTGAGTTATGGGCATGCCCTGAGTGAACAGGTGTAGCCTGGGTGAAGTACTTTTAATTTAGTTGAACCATTGAGTTGAAAATGTCATGGTGCCGCACTACCCCAGGAGTCAGACAACTCGGGCACTCCAATTCAAGTGATAATTTCGGGCATACTGGTGGGACATGACAGATAGTATTAGAGATTTATTTGAGGAAGATCAATGCTCTTCACCACTGTCACCTCCATGATAGGTGGTATCAAAGTGGAGTTTCGACAACACTCAGTTGCAGAGCTTAAGTAATTCTAGGTTGTGACAGAAGTGGGAACTCTCTTGTGTAGGCTTAGGATGAGGTGGCGGGTTGTGCGATGAGTTGAGGCACTTGGGATAGTTGGGCATTCACATATTTTACAGGACCTAGAGAAACATTGTAGAGTTTGGGTCATAGACTTGAGTAAGGAAGAAAATATGGGCACACTTCAAATGACATCTTTGTGCCAAGCATCATCAAGGGCTTCAATTGAGTCAAGTTGGGTTGTGGTGTGAACTTGAAGTTCATTGTAGCCTTCAAAGATGTGCACTCTTCACATATTTGGGATGAGTTGGCTAACAACAAAGACGATTGAAAATTGGTGAGTATGGGCATGATGCCTTGGTGTCGAAGACAACCAAGGATGAATATGGATAGAATGGTGGAAGGAAAACGAGAAGGATGCATGGACAGTTTGTGACTTGGACAAGTTTTGAAGTGACTAAGGGAACTAGTTCAGTCTTCAGTCATAGTGAAGGGCACGATATAGGCTTGTTTTGCAACAAAAACTATTGGTTTGGGGAAATTAGTAGGTCCATGAAAGCATGAAGACTTGGACCATGTGTCCAACCAAGGGTGTTGTTGAACAAGGAATGGTTTTCTTTAAGTTCTTTGCATTTTCAAAGTGTTGCGATGGGCTATTTGAAGGGGAAATTGGGTGCCTTGGCGGTTCAACTGCAACTCGTTTCCATGGTGAAAATGATAGGCTTGGGATCATCCGAAGTAGTGTGGACTTTAAAGGAGTCATGTGGCATTTTGGGATGCCCTGATAATGGGCGAGTATGCTGATGGGATCTTGAGACAACTTGATTGGATGAATCCAGTGGTGGACAAGGGAAAAATTGGATTAAACTATGGAGGTGCTTTGGTGCCTGGGTGCCTTAGGTAATCTTATTGTATCATGCAATAAATTTGTAGCTGCGACGAAGAACCAACTTATGAAACACTTGTGGGGGAAAGGTAGTTTTTTTCTAAGTGATGAATGAAGACAACATAAAAGTTTACCAAGAAAATGTTGACAGTCAAATTGAATGGGAAAATAACAGGCTGAGTGACTTGGGTGGTATACTTCTTTCTTTTGTATGGGACACAGGATGAGGTATAACACTCCTTTGGAAACTTATAGATGATTGTGGGATGAATTGTGTTATAATATTGTGCTCTTTTACCATAGACAATTTTACACCATTGTCACCTAACCATAGGCACAAATCCACCACCGAGCACCTCAACCTTTGCTAGATAGAATGGTTTCGGGAAGCTACATTAGAACCAACAGATAAACCAAGAGAGTGCACCTTCTCCAAGGTAGCGCACAAGTAAGAGTACCAAAAAGGTTGAACAAGAGTGTGTTGCACCATTGCAACTATTACTACTCCTCTTCCATACTTGTGCACTACTTGTGTTGCTACTGCACTTCTAAAATATGTGCACCAACTGAGTGTGTGTGTGTCTGTGTTTTTCCAAATGAGCTAAAGGGACTTCTATTTATACTAATCTATCCAGGTGAACATGTGTCTCTTTAAGAAGGGACGATCTGTCATTTTCTGCATATAATACTTCAATATTACATATTCTACTAAGTCGACTTGTCTTCCATGGTTTTCACACATATGTTTAGGTTTTCTCTTGCTTCCAGAATATTCTATTATAATCAAAGGTTTATCCATGGAGGTTAATACCTCCCGCAAATACCAAAACATCAACACTCCCTCTTAGTTAGGGAGGTATTTAACCATGATTTTCCCTTCTGGTCTTCATAGCCTTGCTCGTTATGCCATGATCCTCTCATCATGGTTATGCAGACCATGATACTAGTAGCATCATTACATCACACATGGCTACAACCATGTGGACCTTCCAATCTCGTCTAGGGGCCACAACCCACTAGAGAACACTAGAGCTACACCTCGTAGTGTGTATCCCCATCATCGTCATGGGCTATACTCACATGATGTTCTCACCCATGGATACACCCATGTCATGAGTATCATCATTAATATCATCATTATCCATCCATCTGACATGGTATGGGCAAGACCTACACGTTCTTGCAGACTGACAACATCACCAGAGCTACACAAGCTATCTCATGATCAACCATATCATATTACGAGCAAAACCATCACAATCATATCGGTTCTCGACTACGCCACTAGCGTACTAGAATGTATCACTGGTGTAGCAACAACTCGGCATACCAGACCATCTCACTGGAGTAGCCTACAACTCTACATAAATCCCACAACTCTTCACAAGGCCTACAACTCGGCATGAATCCTTCAACTCATCACAAGGCCTACAACTCGACATGAAGCTTACAACTCAGGACAAGGCCTACAACTCGACACGAAGCCTACAACTCGGAATAAAGCTTACAACTTGGCACAATACCTACAACTTAGCATGAATTCTACAACTTGACATAAAGGCCTACAATTAGTCATGAAGCCTACAAGATCCTTCTTTTCAAATTCTTTTATTAACTCCCTCTAAATGAGAGAACCATTGAACCACACTTCCATCTGTTGCATGCCCCTATGCATCCTACAAAGTGTCAAGAAACCTTGCTTATTTCTGATCACTGACTCCCTCTGAATTTTGACTCCCTCTGAGTCCTTTCAAATCTTTCTTTCTTTGGTAACCTTCTCGGAATACGTAGGATGACTTGCTCGAAACATGAACAACAAAAGGAAAAGCATTTCCAATATAATAACATTTTATATAAGAACATATCAATTTCATGGTAATTCATTATAGCGTTACCAAGGTGTCATTCCTGGGAAAAAGAACAAGAAATATCTCCTAGAGGAGATGTTAGTTCATATTACAATTAAGTACAATAAGCATGTATATTAATAGTACATGCCACTAAGTATTCATTTGTTCCCGGAATTAACAAAATCTAAAGGATTGCAATAGAAAGCAACAATAAAAATATCAAACTTGATATGAAAACCTAGAGTCTGGCTATTGTTCTGCTTGAGTTTCTTTTCTTCTGAGACAAGTATTCTTTCTAACCTGGAGAATGTGTTGTTCCTTTGAATGTCTTAGATATTAGATATTTCTGGCTCTACGATTTCTTATTGGACAAAGATCCCTTCTCTTTCCATAGATTCAGATTTGCAGTAGTTTCTTTTTATTATTTCTCTTACTCCATGTTCATGTGCTTGAAAGCTCCAAAAATCAAACTCTTTATCCTTTGACACCTGCTCCTTAGTCTATGGTTCCATAATTTTTCCCTTTGTTCTTTGCAAGGATGATGTCAATCCTTGTCTTCCGTGCTCTAACAAGAGACCGTGCTTATGTTGAGTCACTCGAATTTTATGGAGGAATTCATGACTGTCTTTGACTTTAACCTTGACCATTCTTTTGACTTTGACCCAAAAATTCAACTTTGACATTTTTGATGGATGAGGGTACCAGTAGATGTGATGGGTTAGGGAGCACTAGGATATCCAAGAATTATTCCAAACACTTCACTTAAAGTGCCTGAATAATCAAGTTAGGGTTTGTTGCTTCTGCAAGATTAAAAACCCTAGCTGCAACTGCAATTGTGATACAACGAGATTGACAGAGAGTTGCATATATACCTTCCAGTGGTTAGACTATTTTGAAGGTGGTGTGGGCCCATAACTTGTTATAATATTGTGCTTGTTTACCATAGACAATGTTACACCGTTGTCACCCAACCATAGGCACAAAGCCACCCTAGAGCACCTTAACCTTTGCTAGATAGAATGATTTTGGGAAGCTACACTAGAACCAACAAATTAACCAAGAGAGCGCACCTTCTTCAAGGTAGCGCACAAGTAAGAGTACCAAAAAGGCTGAACAAGAGTGTGTTGCACCACTTCATTTTTTGTTTCTCCTCTTCTAGACTTGTGCACTACTTCTGTTGCTACTGCACTTCTAAGATATGTGCACCAACTGAGTGTGTGTGTGTGTGTTTCCAAATGAGCTAAAGCGCCTTCTACTTATCCTAATCTAGCCAAGTGAACATGTACCTCTTAAAGCAGGGCTGACCTATCCTTTTCTGCATATAATACTTCAATATTACTTATTCTGCTGAGCTGACTTATCTTCCAGGGTTTTCACACATCTGTTTAGGTTTTCTCTTGCTTCCATAATATTCTATTCTAGTCAAAGGTTTATCCATGGAGGTTAATACCTCTCATAGCTACAAAAACATCAACAACTTGGATATTAAAGGATCATTGGTTGAAATTGACAGAAGTATTGGTTCAGAAATGCCTATCTTTGGCAAAATGGGATGTAATTGCTTTGGGATGGCTCATTTGAATTAGAACACTTTGGGAAGATTGTCCATACATTTTAGGTGTGTGGGTGCATTGGGCACACTCATCTTGAATTTTGGGGTGAAAATAGGTGACTCAATGCTAGGAGGCAAGTTAGGGACTTTCATTGGCTTCAAGGATTGCATTGACAAGTTGGATTGCAACATAAAAATATCACTTGGGCATGGGAATTTCTCATGTTTTGGGAAGCATGGTTGAGTGTGAAGCTTGATTATTTCAAGGCATGGAGAAGTGGAAACAGTAGCATGGATGGGTGGATTGAAGATAATGGTGCAATGGTGGTTTGGATTTGCAGTACTTAGAGAGGATGGGGACGTTCCATATCCGAGGATAGGAGGATTCGACCAAGGAATCCAAACTTATAGACTTAACAACATATCGAGGTGAAAGGGTAGAGTTGGTTGGACATGCAAGTGGCATACATGCATGATTTCCTTGACTCTTCTCATGAATTGGATGTGGCATGGACCATGTGCATCGACAATGGACATGGTGGAAGCTTCTAGGGGTTGCAGTAGATTGGCTAATTTCAATGAAGTGGGTTGTGGAGTCAAGTTATTGTAGGCAACTTTTCTTTGGGGTGTCTTCAAAGTGAATCAAGGAAAGGAGCAACCTTGACTTGGTTCGAGGTTGTTGTGAAAATGGATCGAATTTCAGAAGGAAGTGACTAAATTTGTGCATGTTGTGCATTCTCATGGACTGAACATGACAGTTCAATGCTTGGAGAGTTAGTGCATGAGAGCATGACAAATAGGTCGAAGCATGGATGTGTTAGTAGGTTCAAAAGTGAAACACTTGGGCATTTTCAATGATCTCCTTAACGAATATTGGATGTTGGTTGTAGTGAGGTAAGGGTGATGAATTTCCTTATCCTTTGAGGTTGGACAAAGTGACAAAGATCTAAACATAAAATATTATGTTTATGCATGGAGAAGTGCATCTCAATATTTGGATGCGTAGGTTGGATTAGCTACCCAACCAGTGCAAAACTTGAGGGTGACAATCTGTGGAGACATGGAAGGGATGGTTAAGTATGGAAGCAATAAAAGGTTATAAGAGTTCAATAATTAGTGATAGTAGTAGTTGAAATAACAATAGAAGTTGAGACAACTGTAGTGGTGAATATAGTAGCAACAACAGAATGTGATCATCGTTAAAGTGGAAGAAAAGATAAATTGAAGTATTGGATTATGAAGCTAGGAAGGAGACATCTTTCTAAGGGTCAACATAGGGGTCACACGAAAACTTTGGTAGTGAGGAGGGTTGCATGATGTTGTGGATGGTCTCATTGAGTTATGGAAACTTGAGGTTTTTGTTTAAGAAGGGAACTTGGGGTTCCCAGTTTAACATAAATTTGCATTTTATAGTTCAAATGAATGGATGCACAAGTTCAGGAAGGGACTTGGAGACTTAGTTGTGGATGGAGGCTTGATTTCAGGAAGAGATTTGGAGATTGCGACATGAGAGCAAAGTGAATTGAGGTACACGTTGTTGCAGATCACGACTAATGGGCATGCTCACCATGCAAGCATGCCATCCATGGGGGAATTGTGTTGATGACTTAAGACATGGAGAGACGAGGCTGACCTGTACGATGGGAGAGTTGGGGGAAACCGACCTAATGAGTTGGCATGATGCTAGAATTGTTGTAGTTGAGTAACTCCACATGATTTACAATTTGGAGGGTTGGCTCAACCTCACACCAAACAAAATGATGATTTATATGAAGTGGCATGATGGTTCAAGTGAGGTAGATGCATATAAGAAGAATAATGTTTGATCTAGAGGATCGACCAACTAGGGTAAAACGTCAGTAATTCATTTGAGGCATATTCGGTCCAAGAGGAGCGAGCTCACCCAAGGAGACAAGTCACTCCTACATAGGATGACTTGTGATGCCTTGAGGATACGATGAAGTGTAGAATGGGGTGATTCATTCTTGAGGCGAGTTTGTTTGGAAGGATGACCTTGGAGTTGGGAAGTGTGTGCAATAGTGAGAATTCTTGCAATGACTAGTAAGGTGATCTCAGTTGCGGAAAGTCAGGGAGTATGTAGGAGTATGGGGTTGTAGGCAAGTTAGGGGAGTTGGCCAAGCTTTGTATATTATGTATGAGCTCTATGCTCCCTTCTTGTATTGTATCAATTTATCAAAGATCTTGTATAATAAGTGTACAAGTGTTAGGCACCTCTTGTGCTACCCAACATTATCTTTGTGCCTCTTCCCTTGTATGTATGTTCACATGTTCAATGGTTGTGTAAATGACTAAGTGTAGGAGTTTTTAACTGTATAAGAGTACGAGTGTTTCGAAGGGCATGGTTGGGAATTCACCTTGGTTGTAAGATTCAAGTGAGGTGACTTGACTTACCAAGTAGCTCATGACTGAGTTATCGACACTCCCTAAGTGAAGTGGCATAGTCTGGGTGAAATACTCTTGGTTTGGTTGAACCATTTAGTTGGAAATTCCACACTTCTGCACAACCCTAGGAGTCAAACGAATTGGGTGCTCCAATTCAAGTGAGAAGTATGGGAATATTGGTGGGACGTGATCGAATCCATAAGAACTTGGTAAGAATATAATAACCAACAATGACTTTTTCTCTAGTATGGGTATGATTGTGAACACTAACAAAATGAAGGTTATGATAATCAAATCCAAAATATCACCTATGACACTTTCATATATGAAAACAATAGTTTGGAGGAAGTGTCTTCATACAAATATATTGGAATTTATATTCATCACAAGATCAATTGGAACTATAATGTTGAGAAAAGTATAAATGGAGGGTGAAGATATTATTATGGAATTGAAAACAAGTTTATATTAGCAAACCTTTTGTTGTGGGATAAGAAAAAAATCCTCTTTGATACTCTCGTCAATCTGGTTATCTTGTACACATATGAAGTTTGGGGATGCAACATCTCTAGAGAATCTTGGAGAAATATAAAGAAGATCCAAAACAATTTTATAATTTATAATCTCAAAATTAAAGGAAATACACCCTATCCTATCCTCCTCATTGAAGCAATCCTTTCCCCTATTGAGTGTATGGCCATGATTAGGTACTTAGTGTACAAGAAAAATATAAAAAACATGGAAAACAAGAGGTTCCCAAAAATAGCTTCAAACTCCAACCAAAACCACCAACGATTTAAGTAGGGATGGTATCAAGATGTGAGATCTTGGTTAAATCATTGGGGAATACAAGAAGATGTCATTATGTAGAATACCGATAATATTAAAAACATTATTACATCTAAATTCAAAGAGAATTTGTGGTGTCATAAAGAATTAGAAGATAAAAGGAAGCTAAGATACTACAAGGAGGTGGTCAATTCTAATCTTAAAGATCAAAAGTATCTCTCAATTCTAACTAGCTCAAAGAAGAAAATCAACATTGCTAAAATATTGATGTAGGAGCATCTCTCCCTAGTCAAACCATATTGTAAATTGACCCTCTAGATGGTGGAATATTTATAAGCAGAAGAGATCCTTGTCTACATATAAGAAAGTGTCTAGAAGGTCAATTTAGTCAATGAGTGGTTAGTCGATACAACTAAGTAACTAAGGGTTTTTATTCCGAGAAATTAGTTCTAGATTTCATGGAGATTCATTAGAGATTGAGGTAATCTGAATGTTTATCTTCCATATGTAAATATGTAATCATGCGGGCATATTAGGAGAGTGGCCAAGGCCAAAGAAGCACCAAACACGTATTATTAGTTCAATGGAGAGGTAGGAATATTTATGAGATTATAGAAATAATGTACAAAGTCTTTTAATGAAAGAATGTATTTTGAACCATGTGTGAATGGCTCTCTATATTATGTGTTTATGCTTTGTGGGTGACCATATTGATTTAGTGAATGAAATTGAGCATAATAATTAAAGGAGACAACATGTGAGCAATCGACCCTTAATGAATTGTGGGTTTGATGATTGATCCATAATATTGAAATCATAGTATAAACTAAAGGAATTTGCAAGGTCGAATGAGAAGAAGATATGATCGTTGATCATCGTAAGAGATCAACGACCAAAAGTGAAGGGAAACTAGACCGACCTTAAATCCCTCGAAAAGACCAGCCTTAAGGTTCCTAGTGGCTTTAGGTTCTGGTGGGACGGTGGCCAATTGATAGACCTTCAATCAAATGATTAGTTGGATGAGTATTCCGTGTGTCCAATGGATGATTAAACTAGACTGAACTCACGATTACGTGAGTATGTTTGAAGGAGGGTTCCTGGTACCTGGTGGCCAGTTAAACCGAACCAAAGTAAAAATTTAAAGGTGCATTGTTAAAGTTTATGGGGCCCGGTGTCCCGATGGCCTGGTGGAATGGTGGTGTAGTGGCCAATTAACGATATTGTTAAATGATGAGAATTCAATTTGGTTAAGTGAAGAGAATTAATAAAGGGATAATGGGTTTACAATTGATCGAAGCAGACCTGCATGTCTGCTATCAAATACGAACCAACTATCATGAACTACATAGTGAAATTGGGCATTGGAGAATTCCAAAAACATCGTGGGATGCAAGGATATGTTATGTTTGTGGCACTAAGAGGGTTGACGATGAATTTTTTTTTATCATACCCAAATTAGATCACAATTTCAAAATATCTATCACAATACTGACCTTCCTAACCTCCTAAGTCATCAAAACTATGGTGATATTAGAACGCTTTTCTTAATGTTTTTTTAGCATAGAAATGAGATTCTAAATAAATCTAACTAATATATTACCTTTCTTAAGGTTTGATAGACCAATTATGGTCTCAATGGATGTCAATCATCATCATCATCACCACTATTAAATAATTGTATTAATATACATTTATATTTTTTCCATGTGGTTCATGACCCTAGATATCAGTGCTCACTACATCCATGGAAAACCCCCCCAAAATCCACGAGAGAACATAGGGAGGCCGATTATTTTCATAATATTGAGGGCTCAACAACAAGAGAATATTATAAACCCATTTAAGGGCATAACATGTCACTCACAAGGAATTGAACCTGGGTAGGGAGGGTAACAAGCATTCATCCCAACCATCCAAGCTACATCCAATGGATTAATATATGTATTTATATTATATTAAGTAGTTGTTAATTAATTTTTTAAGGAAAAATATTAAATTAATGATTTTTCCATGTCTATTTTTTTAAAAAGAAAATAAATAATAATTAAAATCAATGATATTTTCATTCTTCTTTTTAAGTTTCTATTTAACATACATTAAATTTTTGGCAATGAGTATTTTCAAATATTAAAATAATAGAGGAAAATGGAGAGTCAAATTTGTGTGTTTCACAACAACTAGGGTTTACTCTAGTCGCAATTTGTCTCAATCATTGACAACTTTGAAGAAATCAAGGCTAATCTTGAAGCAATCAGGTTCTGAAATAGTTGATGCTAATATTGAAGCAGTCACCCTATAAAATAGGCCCCATCATTTTGGTAGTCACCCTAGTTGGGCCAGTCTTCTAGATTTGGGTTTTTTTTATTCATTTTCGTACGTGGTCATATCCATTGATCATCATGGATGTACCTTCTAATCTCGAGGAGGATCCTTTATATCCTTGATCATATATTCAAAATTAGTCGGTGAGAATCATCTAGTGAAGCGCAAGTTTTCTAAAAATGCAGAAGCCATCCCCAAGCTCGACATTGTGTCTCCATAACTAAAAGGAAATCCATTCTTCTACATGAAAAAACTTTACTTAGAAAAATCACAGGAATTTGGCCTAGTCCCTGAGAAGTCTAGGCATGGATCATAGAGTCTTGTAAAGTTACAGGTAATATATCAACTTTTTATTGTGGAAGAGGCTTATTTCTATTTTTATTTAGTAGCAAGGAGGAGAGGGATTTGATCTTGAGATTGGGTCCCTATTTCATGGGTTTCAAGGGAATATTCCTCTCCCATTGGACCCTTAATTTTTATACAAGCATGGATATCTCAGTTTTCCCTCTTTGGGTCAGGCCATTGCACCTCCCCATCATTTTCTAGGACGAATCCTCTCAAAGTTATAGGAGACAAGTTGGGTTGTTATATTGATCAAGATAAGCCAAAATGAAACATGTATTTCTACGCTAGAATTTGTGTGGAAATGTATCAAGAGAAAGACATTTATGAGGTGATACAACTTAATATGGAGGGTTGGATTCATCTTCAATATATCTATTATGAGAAAATCCCTTTCAAATGCTACTCATATGATGAGTATGAACATTTTACAAAAATTTGCCCAATAATCCAAGAAATAAAACCCCTTTTGATGATCCAGGTGGATATCGGTGGCCACCCACCTTTTCCAATTGTCTCAAAACAATTTTCTGACAATTTTGGTAATTTACTATTTTTAGCAATTTTTCACTTCCAGAGCCGTTTTGAGGCCCTAAACGATATTTTTTGGGAAAATGGTGAGAAATATGAAAATTCCTTCTATATTTCCCCCAAAATGAATCTCCTCGACGATACCTTTCCAACAGGTTATCATATTCCTAAAACGAAGATCGTATGCAAAAGTTATGACCCTGGGAACTTGATGTACTACCTTACCCAAACGGGGCCCACATGACTTTTGGCACTTCATCTCCTAGGGTTAGGTTTTTGGATGTCTAGGGTTTTTGGAATTCCTATTTATTGTAAAAATACCTTCAGAACCTCATTGTAATTATCTTCTTGCGAATGAGCGCAACCGTCAAATCTCTTCTCAGAGATAAGCCACCACCATTCCAACAATATTTTTTTGTCCATAACTTTTCGAATAGAGAAAAGATTACTTTTGTGCTCCTCAATCCATTCCCCATGTCAAATATTAGTGGGAAAATTTCTGTGAGAAAAAGGAAACAGAGGAACCCTCATTATTTATAGTCACGACCACCTGGGAATCCTTCAGGGATGCTATTAGGGAACAATACTACCCTGTCGGAAGTTATGATGACTTGTATACCAAATGGACCACACTGTGGCAAGAAAGAGACCAAGCAGTGCCAGATTTCACAAATATCTTCCATACCTTGCACGCCAAGCTGGGTATCAAATATTCAGAGCGACATTTGGTGCTCAAGTATCGCGATGCTCTACATAGATACATCCATACCAAAATGGAATTTATGGACATCTCATCCTTGGGAACGACCTATTGATATGTCGTTAAAATTGAGCAGAAGCTCAAACAAAAGACGCGGAAATTTGGGCTTGGGAACTACAATGTTCCTGACTTGGCTAGTCTAGGAAACGCGCTAATGTGTGTGTAGGATCAAAGGTTTACAACATATAAATGATCATACAAATAATAAACACGACAAAGGACTACAAATTTTGTATTATGATATCTCTGTGGATTACAAAATGCCCGGATGCGGCTGAATAACTGACAATACTCAACTAGATCAACATACAAAGGATCTTAGCCGAAATATAAATAAGCAACTGCGGCTGAATAAAATAGCAACACTCGGCTAGATCAAAAGACAAAAGGATCTTAGCCAGAATACAAATAAGAAACTAAAAGATAATACTCAAAATATGGGAGCACTACGGAATCAATGAAGAATGATGGAAGACCTGGATGATCTTCTCGGTGACTAGGGTGTGTCTTTCAACACTGAAATCAGCCAACTAGTGTCTTCCTCCTAGAATACATTGAACTATCTCTCCTGAGATGCACCTCTTCTCCTCAATGACAAGTCATAATCTGCATAATAATGAATTAGGTCGCTGACCCTTCCTTTATAGCTTTCCAAAACCCTAAATCATGTTGAAACCCTAATTCGCTGTTGACTTCCAAAACCCTAAATCATGCTAAAACCCTAATTCATTGTTGACTTCAAAAACCCTAAATCACTGCTGAAACCCTAATTCACTGTTGACTTCTATTTTTAGCTCATAATGACTTAAAATCACTTTTAACCCTTTTTTAGCTCAATGTCACTTTCCGAATATAACCCTTGTGACTGGAGTGACCTCTAGTAACCCTGTTTACCCCTCTTTGGCCCTGGCTATAGTCTAACGGGGCAGTTTAGACCATTAAGCCTCCTCTCTAGAGCTCCTATTTGGAAAGGGA
>JZKD02S2093734.1:81838-112163 GCA_000966675.3 Picea glauca | reverse complement strand
CTCAGATCGGGACATTCGATTTCTCAACACATTCTGGTCGAGCCTCTGGTCACTGCTGGACACCAATCTCACCAAATCCACGGCCTTCCACCCCCAGACAGATGGCCAAACCGAGGTCGTAAATCAAATGATTGTGCATATCCTTCACATGTATAATTCAAAGCACCCTCGCACATGGCATGAGAGCCTTCCCTATGTCCAACATAGCTACAACAGAGCCCTACATAGCTCAACCGACCATAGACCCTTTTAGGTAGGGTTGGGATTCCAACCATTGGGTCCCATAGATGTTGCAGTTGCCCTTGCGATCACCATGACCAAATCATATCGTGCTCCAACTGAAGATGACAAAGACACCCGGTTCATTGAGCGGATACAACACATCCGCCAACAGGTTTAGGATATCCTACAAAAGTCCAATGACAAGTACAAGCAACGCCATTATCAACATCGGGTGCTACATAAGTTTCAGGTGGGCGACAAAGTTTGGTTGCACTTGCAGAAAGAACACCTTAAATGACCCCATCGGAAGCTTCGCCCACTCCGTTATGGGTTGTACACCATCACCAAGGCCATGGGGGATAATTATTTTGAGCTCAACATTACTCCTTTCCTTGGCCTACACCTAGTGTTCAATGTGGATCTCCTTCGCCCTTATTTCCCACCATTATTGGACACCTCAAAAGTAGCAGAATAGATGACACCAACATAGCTCAACCCCGACTGCATACAAAAGGCATCCAGTGATCAGATTGTGGACACAAATATCAAGTGCATTCGACAACAAAGGATCCATCTTTATCGAGTCGTCAAAGCATGGCAGCTCCTGCACCAAGGCAAGTGGCTCACCCGCGGCCAAATTCAACAGAAATTTCCTCATCTGATGGGGGAAATCAACGCAATGAAGAAAATTTCTTCCTAAGGAGGGAATATTGATCCAGGTGGATATCGGTGGCCACCCACCTTTTCCAACTAGCTCAAAACAACTTTCTGGCAATTTTGGTAATTTACTATTTTTAGCCATTTTTCACTTCGGGAGTCCTTTTGAGGCCCTAAACAATTTTTTTTGGGGGAAAACGATGAGAAACATGGGAGTTCCTTTGATATTTCCCCCAAAATGAATCTCCTTGATCATACCTTTCCAACAGGCTATCATACGCCTAAAATGAAGATCTTATGCAAAAGTTATGACCCCGGGAAGTTGATGTACTAACTTACCCAAATAGGGCCCACATGACTTTTGGTGCTTCATCTCCTATGGTTAGGTTTTTGGATGTCTAGGGTTTTGGGCAACCCTGTTTATTGTAAAAAGTCCTTCAGAGCCTCATTGCAATTATCTTCTTGTGAATGAGCATAGCCTTCACATCTCTTCTCAGAGATAAGCCACCACCATTCCGGCAAGCTTGTTTCCGCTGCATTTTATAGTTTAAGCTTATTTCCTTATTGAATAGAAAACCAATTTTACTGTATCTTTGTTATTTTGTTTTAAGCACCTGTTAATAATCTATAATCATTTCGTTCTTCTCATAAAATCTGGATCATTTGAAGAAGTTGATAATTTCATAGAATAATAATGAGCAAGAATCTTTCAAACTAGTATCCATAAGGTATAAGAAGCATTGGTAGCCCAAAGGTTCGCAGACTGCAAAAGCACCTCCAACTAGCTAGTCCAACCCCTCTAACAATATATTTGATGTTCTTGAAGATTTAGAGGAAGCGAAAGAGGAAAGGCTCGAGAAAGATCCTTTGAATATTTAGTTAGATCTTAAAGCTAGATCATTTATAGAGATCCAAGTGGAATCAAAGAATGTAGTACAAAAAAATATAGAAGGGACCTCATATAAGAGAACAATGGCAACCCCCTAAGAAAAAGAACTGGAAATAAAAGTGGAGGAGTTAGAGGAAGAAAAGGGGGATAAGGAGAAATAAATGGATGAAGAAGAAGATGAAAAGAAGGATGAGAAGCATGACCCTAAAGTTTCTATTTCCCCCTCCTTTGTAGAAATACTGAAGACAAACTTGTGTCATTCTTCCCCATTAACAAGGAGAACAAAATCAAGTCAAGAGAGACAAGAGAAAGAGTTGGAATCAAATATTTTCTTTGGTTATCAATGGAATATAGACTCTTCCCTGTTTAATGTGGGAAAATATCATCAAAAGCGATAATTATGTTTTGTTTTCACATTATTTTATGCAATCAGTTTTTCAAAATTTACTCTTGTACTTAGGAAACAATAACATTTAATTGATGTAGGAAAAATCGTCGGATCACTCCCTTTCAAATTGTTTTTCAAGAGGAGGATTGCTTTGTAAGATGATCTCATGTATGAAATTCTAAGGTTGCAATAAATGTATTATTGTAGTTTAGCTATGCTACAACCTTTTTCAATATAATGTTCCCAATTTTAATTAAAAAAATGAACATTTACAAATTTCATTGCCAAAGGTGCTCAATGCTCATTAGTACACTAAAACCACTAAACAATTTGGATTGGACATCCATATCAAAGTTGTAACACTGATAAGATTTGAATATTGAATCGTTGAAATCCTTTTATGTTAATGGATATTTTTAAGACAACATTTAGAGGGTGTATTTGGGAAATATGACAACCAATGTTGGAGACTCTCTCACATTCATATCAAAGTTCTAATGCTAGTAAGATATTAATATTTTAATATTGAATCATTTTTTATTTTTAAAGAAACATTCAATGGGTATATTTAAAATGCATTAAGCCTTGATAGCAAATGAAATGTTTTGAGATGTTTTATCTAAATAATAAAGCTCACACATTACATAAATATTTGTTCTTTGAAAAATGAGAATTTCAAAATTATTTATTTCCATCACTTCCATCTTACCATATTGTTACACTAATATTTTATCATTACCACATGGTACAACTAATCGTGGCCATTATGAATGATGATGTGGAAAAAAAATTTCTTCTCCAATTTTCTATTGAATTTGGAATAAATTCATAACAAACTCCCTTCCTTTTCACTATTAAAAACACTCTCATACATCACCATCTCCATACTCGCTTTTTGAAATTTAAAAATAAACCAACACCAACATTATTATTATAAACAATTGTCTATATTTTTTTAATTCACAAACCTTGAATATACACTCATTGTAAATCATGCCCCACAATTTGGAATAACAAAAAGATGAGGAACTAAAAGATGACATGGATATCATTTTATTGAAGATGACATGGATATCATCTCATTGTATGGAGGGAAAAAAAATACCGTACAATCTTGTTTTTGTTTTTTTAATTCTATCACCCATAACAATATTTTCAATTCAATATATTTAGTTAATGAAATATATTTGGTTGAATGTGTATTTTGAATATATATATACCCATAACAATATTTTCAATTCAATATATTTAGTTAATGAAATATATTTGGTTGAATGTGTATTTTGAATATATATATTTATTTGAATGTACATTTTAAACATATACAATGAAAGGTTTTGTTTAATTGTTTTATATTTTGGTCTTTTAAATTTTAAATTTAAATGAAATTACAATTATTTATTGTTTAAATTGTATTGATGAATATATAATTAGTTTTAATATGTTGATTTTTTTTTCAATACAAACTTAATAACTCAAATCTACAAATACAACATTTTTTATTAAATTTTAAATAAAATATCTAAATTAAATGATAAATAAATAATTCACATATTATATATGTAATTATATAATTGAATGTCTTGAATAGATGAAAGAGATGTCATTATTTGTTTAGAAACTTCTTCGAAGTATGATGGACAAGGATTTTACTATTATAATTATGATTGGGTTCATTTTAAAACTTTCATTTTGTTTTACAAGGTTTGTATATAATTTAAATTGTAAATTTTTCATTTAAAAAATTACAAACTTAGTTTTTGAAAAGAAGTCGCATAAATAATAAGTGTGCATATTATATCATATGTTTATGATGTTATTTAAATAATAATAATTTTAATTTTAGTATATAAATATAGATAAAAAAATATCTTAATTTATTTATTAAAAAATAAATGAAAATTTTATTTATTTTTAAAAATTATTATTTAAAAAAAATTATTAGATAGAAATATAAAACTCAACAAATAAATAAATTTAATTTAATAAATAGAATTAAAAACAAATTCAATCTTAAATAAATTTAATTTAATAAATAAAATAAAAAATAAATTTCAACACTAATTTTAAAGTTAAATAAAATTAACTAATGTTAAAGGTAAATAAAACTAATTTAATAAATAGAATGGAAGAGAACTTCCAAAACACTAGTTTGAAAGGATAATCTTTGCACATAGTAAACTAATCAAAATAATGAAGATGAGCTTTGATAAATAAATATATTTGAGATAATTTAAAAAAAAAAAAAAAAAAAAGAAGAAGAAGAAGAAGAAGAAGAAGTAAAACTCACATTTTAAATGGGTTGTGAAGATAGTGCTTTAAATGTTAAAACATTTATTTAAAAAGGATAGTGGGTGGAGTACTTTCATGAATCTAAGACATTAGAGTTTCCATTTGTTTCATTTTTTTTATAAAATATTTTGAGAATCAAAGCTTAAATTGAAATGGATTAATATACTCAATTTTTTTAGTATATATATATAGAATTAATTTTTAGAGAATATAAAATTATTATATATATAAGTTGATATTGAAATATTTTTTGTTATTAATATTTATTTTTTTAAATATGGAAGGAATTATACATCTCCCTCATACTCTTGTAGAAATTCATGTAAATGCCACATGTCAACTCCATCTTAAGCATTTAAAGGGATTACACATCTCCCTCCCACTCTTGTAAAATCCGTGTAAATACCACATGTCAACTCCATATTAAACATTTGACAGAATTATACATCTCCCTAAGATTATTACTTTTAATTACTTTATGTCTTCCCCTACATCTATAAAGTTGATATCAATGTGAAGTGTCAACTCCATTGAAACACTTAAGAAATTACACATCTCCCTTATCTTGATTATAGAAACCCTTATACTTGAATTATACATCTTCCTAAGATTATTACTTTTAATTACTTTATGTCTTGCCCTATATCTATAATGTTGATATAAATGTGAAGTGTCAACTTCATTGAAACATGTAAGAAATTACACATCTCCCTTATCTTAATTATAAAAACCCTTATACTTGATTATAGGAAGGATCTTTCCACATAATTATAAAAAAATATTTAATTTTCCAAAAATATAAAAATAAAAAATCACCATTATATGTTTTGTAAATCATATTATAAAAATAATAATAATTAAAAATTATACATTATATCTTTTGTAAATCATATTCATAATAATAAAAATAATAATTATATCTTTTGTAAATCATATTCATAATAATAATAATAATAATAATTAAAAATTATACATTAAAGATTGAATTAAAGTACCGAGAATAGAAATTAATGAAATTTTATAATATACACAAACAAATTTTATAAAATACACAAACAAGCATTTAATTAAATATATATTTTACACATCAAATTAATATTCTTACGAAACATGTCCTAAGATTACATTAATATTCTTACGAAACATGTCATAAGGAAAGAATACCACAGGTGGAATATGATTCCCACAAAATGTAATATAAATTCAATTTTAAATGAATACTTACTTTTACATTTCTTCTACAAACTAGGTCAGAATCACTCCAGTATTATTTCGCTCCACTCTAATTTCTGCAGTAGAAGAGTCTCTCTCTAAGACTGCAAGCTTCTCTTCAAAAGCGCCAGACACCTGAGAGGTATAGTTCCTTAACGTAATTTTCATCGTTTTCAGCGAAGGAGAGCTCTGAAGGAGATAAGCAAGCACGGGAATACTGTTGTCTGCGTAAACTTCTTCCAAATGAATTTCTATGTTTCTAAGATTATTGTGTGAATCTCCTTCCACATACACATGAATTTCTATGCTTCGAAGATTATTGTCCGAAAACTCTATATAATGCCAATTTATCTCTTTGTATATGCTGCAATGACAATTTTCCTGTCTCTTTCCTCAGACTTTCTTGTTTGTGATAGTTCTCAAGAATACTTCAAGCTTGATGTTCTTCAAGAATACTTCAAGGTTGATGTTCTTCAAGATATTGGTTCAAATTATGTGAATATATTGAATATTCTTTTATATATCATCTATAACTCATGGCTTGTGCACAAAACAGGTTGACTGAAGCGTCTGTTTCGTTCAATGGATCCTGCAGAAGACCGGCTGAGTTCTTTGCCAGAAGGTATTATCTGTGATGACATACTAGCGCGTCTAGAAGATGTCAGATTCGCAGTGAGATGTTCTATATTGTCCAAGAAACGGAGCTTCTTCTACACAAAGCTCACTCGTCTGCGTTTAACGCCAGATTCGCAGTTGATTTTTTTGATCTCCATTGCAGCATATAAGAAGATATAATTTGGCATTATATAGAGTTTTCGGACAATAATCTTCGAAGCATAGAAATTCATGTGGATGTGGAAGGAGATTCGCACAATAATTTTGGAAACATAGAAATTAATTTGGAAGAAGTTTACGCAGGCAGCAGTATTCCCGTGCTTGCTTATCTACTTCAAAGCTCTCCATCGCTGAAAACGATGACAATTATGTTAAGGAACTATACCTCTCAGGTGTATGGCGCTTTTGAAGAGAAGCTTGCAGTCTTAGAGAGAGCTTCTGCGACTGCACAAATCATAGTGGAGCTATTCTGAACTAGTTTGTCCAAGAAATGTAAAAGTAAAGTGTTCATTTAAAATTGAATCTAAATTGCATTATGTGGGAATCATATTCCACCTGTGGTATTCTTTCCTTACGGAATGTTCCGTGAGAATGAAACAAGAAGAGGTGAGACACTTTTGAGCGTTAAGAGGCAATTATTAATAAATTTACACTTTCAATTGTAATTTATGGAGATTGAAAAACATGTGCACAAAATTCGAATTTCTGGATAACTGTTTTTTAACTTTTTTTTTTTTAATTATTTTGGATATTTCATGGAGTTCCTTATATCAATTTGTTGTTATTTAATTGTTATAATTTTAAAAATATATTATTATTATTATAAATTTAATATCTAGTTGTTATAACTTTAAAAATATATTATTATTATTATAAACTTGCACTCACATAAATTTAATTATTTCCTTATTAAAACAGTAATAAAAAATGATTATCTAAACAAAAACAACTTTATTGTTGTTTTCTTGCAAATTGTAAATAAAATTTAATTGTTTCCTTGTTAAAACTGTAACATCTAAACAAAACAACTTTATTATTGTTTTTCTTAAATTGTAAATAAAATTTAATTGTTTCATTGTAAGTAAAATTTAATTGACCTACTATAATATCTGGTAGTTAATACCAATCTGAAACTAACTTACACTCTCAGCTTAGGGCGTAATCTGTCTAATGCCTTTATTTATGAAATAAATGTTATTTCTATGAAATGCAAGGGAATAAATTTTTTGTTGAAGATTCCACGAATGGAGTGCATTATTTTAAGTAAACAAGCATCAAATTTTATTCTAAACTTAGATCTGGGGTTTATCTCGTCGATATCAAAGTCCATGGATCTTTATGGTTGGTATATATCCATACCTTAGAGTTAGCTTAGCCTCCTTAGCTTATATAATCATGTAATATATAATATAATAAAAAAATGAAATTTATTGTATTTTAAAAACTTTTTTACCAAGTTTACACTTATGATGCATGGTAATATGCAATCTATGATTTTCCTATGGATATAGGTAATCTGCAATCTATGATTTTCCTATGGATATATGATCATTCTATGGATAACCTGTAATGTATCATCTTTCTATGAACAATATGCATTGAATTAAATAATTTTTTTCTTAATCATATAAAATATAATTAATTTCCAAGGTAACTCACAAGTCATGATGATCCATTATTATGTTAATCAGGTTCATCACTTTTTTTTTTTTTTAATTACTAAAGGACATATCATTAATTCTAGCCGTTTTCAATAATGTACTTTTTTATATAAATATATTTTTAAAATATAAATTAAATTTTTTTATTAAACAATAATTTAATAAATTATAAAATTATTAAAAATATTTATTTACTAATATTATCATTAATAATAAGTTTTAATAGATTATTTTATAAATTTAAATAAAATTATATTATTATATGGAAAAGAAAATATAATTGAAAGGTCAAGATAATGTAACAATTTTGGGAAGGTGTGGTAAAATTATGGAAACAAATGGAAAGAAAGGAAAGGATAAAAAGGTGAGTTGAGAACATGATAATAGAAGGTGTGGATAAAATAATTAGTGAAGAGTGAAGGAAAGGGGTGTTAGAGATAATGCCCACATTAATGTCTACATTAATGCAGTTTAGTAAAGTTTGGGGATTGGTTTGGGTTATTGGAGGATGCTGAGAGATTCTTTCAACCTCTATCTCTAAATAAGTTGGATCTCACAACACTTATTTAAGTGTGATGTATCTCAATTTAATTTGTGCAATACAATTACAGTTTATGTGAATCTTGTGCAATGGATTCTCTCCCAAATTTCAATTTGGTATCAGAGCAGGTATGGGATCCAGGAAAATGAGAAAGAAATGAATATTAATTTGATTTAGGAGAGTAGATTAATGTGTTCTTTTTTGTGTGTTGTTTTGTAACAAGATTTATGTGTGTTCCTGAGAGATCGAATTTCTGTGTGTGTTTGAGAATGGGAGAAGCTATGAATTTGAATGTGTTGTTAAGAAAACCTCGCCCAACACGAAGAAGACATCACTGAGAGTGTTGCATTGATTGTGTTAGCAATAGAGTTGTGAAGAGCCGCCACACCTGCTCATCGGATTTTTCCTTCGCAAGGGAACCATTCAGACTCTTCAGTCTAAGGAGCATCGTAATTGCAGGAGTGAGAGTTTGTTGGAGCTTGGGTTCTTGGACAAAATTCGAGCTTAGTGACAGAGAGTTTCCTTGAGCACCAGCTATGAGAATTGGAACATTATACGAGGATATATATATAAAGCGCCAGGCCATGTAAGCCACCATAAATCTGAGACTTGTTCTTGGAAAGTGCGGGTCAACTCTATCTAATGCCAAACATATGAATGATGAGCAGTCAACTTATGCCATTGGTGTGAAAGAACAATCACTGTTGGTTAAAGGAAGCTGTCGTGACAATTAAGAAGAGAGTCCTTTCTTTAGAAGACGTGAGAAGAAAGATTAATTGCTAGAGTGAACAGGATGACCTGGTCAGAGTGGCACATAGTTTAGTAACATGAATTCAAGGAGCTGTGACATTTTACAGATGGAAATCAGAGAAGCTTGCCATCTTGCTGGGTTGAATTTATTGAAGATAGTGTTGGGCACAACTGGAAACGATTACTTGTATTGAACTGACCAATCGCCAATGCATCTGCAATTGAAAGTGTGTGAGTGTGAGCTGCATTGTCAGTGTCCTATTAAGATCACTGAAATAATGTGTATTTTCCAGATTCAAACCAATGTAGCCAAAGAGTGGTGTGACATGTCCTTTTCTAATTTAAAATTTGAAGAGTTTGTGTGTGTAGATGTTTGTGGGTTTTTGTAGATGTGTTAATGTTTTTTATAGGTTTATGTAAAAGAATTCTTGTTACTTGATATAAAATGGCAACCACGGTTTCAAGAACAACAATTCTTTTGAGGTCATCTTGTATGATTGAATTTTGAAGACATTTTGTATCCAGACTGCCTTTCTAGAAACTGACGGATAGTCGAATGAAAAATACATGACAGATGGAGGTATGTTCATAGGATGCTTCATTACTTGACTGATTTTCTCATGGAAGCCCCGGTGAGCCGATTTTGTCAATACTTTCCATTGTACAAGTTCATTAATGATGGTATGAAACATTTATATTTTAAATGAGTTGAATGGTAAGCTTGAAGATGCGGAAGAGAAAGAGCGAATTCCAGAGGAATTAGAGTGGTTATAGGTGCTGATGAAGACCATGCCAGACAAAGTTAAAGTATGGTATGTCGTGTAATTGTGATTTCATTATTGTAAGATTTTTTAATGTAAGCATTAAAGGGGGGTGTTAGAGATAATGCCCACATTAATGCAGTTTACTAAAGTTTTGGGATTGGTTTGGGTTGTTGAAGGATGTTGAGAGATTCCCTCAACCTCTCTCTCCAAGAATAGAATAATTTGGATCTAATAACACTTATTTAAGTGTGATGTATCTCAGTTTAATTTGTGCAATACAATTACAGTTTGTGTGAATCTTGTGCAATGGACGCTCTCCCAAATTTCAATTTGGTATCAGAGAGAGTACGTGATCTAGGAAAATGAGAAAGAAATGAATATTAATTTTCTTTAGGAGAGTAGATTAATGTGTTCTTTATGTGTGTTGTTTTGTATTAAGATTTATGTGTGTTCCTGAGAGATCGAATTTCTGTGTGTGTTTGAGAATGGGAGAAGCTGTGAATTTGAATGTGTTGTTAAGAAAACCTTGCCCAACACGAAGAAGACGTCACCAAGAGTGTTGTGTTGATTGCGTTAGCAACACAGTTGTGAAGAGTCGCCACACATGCTTGTCATATTTTGCCTTCGCGAGGGAACCATTCAAACTCTTCAGTCTAAGGAGCAATGTAATTGCATGAGAGAGAGTTTTTTGGAGCTTGGGTTCTTGGACAGAATTTGAGATTAGTCACTGAGAGTCTCCTTGAGCACCGGCTATGAGAATTGTAACATGATACGAGGATGTATATATAAAGTGTCGGTCCATATAAGCCACCATAAATATGATACTTGTTCTTGGAAAGTGTGTGTCAACTATGTCTAATGCCAAACATCTGAATGATGAGCAAACAACTCATACCATTGGTGTGAAAGAACAATCACTGTTGGTTAATGGAAATTGCTAGAATAGTTAAGAAGAGAGTCCTTGCTCTGGAAGATGTGAAAATAACAGTTAATTGCTAGAGTGAACAGGATGACCTGGCCAGAGTGGCACATAGTTGAGTAACATTAATTCAAGGAGTTGTGAAATTTTACGGATGCCAATCAGAGAGGATTTCCATGTTGTTGGGATGAATTTATTGAAGATAGTGTTGGGCACAACTGGAAACGATTACTTGTATTGAACTGAACAATCGTCAATGCATATGTAATTGAAAGTGTGTGAATGTGAGATGCATTGTTCGTGTCCTGTTAATATCGCTGAAATAATGTGTGTGTGCCAAATTCAAACCAACGTAGCCAAAGAGTGGTGTGACATGTTCTTTTCTAATTTAAAATTTGAAGAGTTTTCGTGTGTAGATGTTTGTGGGTTTTTCTACATGTGTTAATGTTTTTTTATATGTTTATGTAAAATAATTATTTTTGCTTGATATAAACTCACAACCTCGGTTTCAAGAACAACGATTCTTTTGAGGTCATCTTGAATGATTGAATTTTGAAGACGTTTTGTATCTAGACTACCTTTCTAGAAACTATCGGATAGCCGAAAGCAAAACATCTGACAGATGGAGGTATGTTCATAGGATGCTTCATTACTTGACTTCTTTTCTCATGGAAGCCCTGGTGAGCTGAGTTTGTCAATATTGTCCATTGTACACGTTCATTAATGATGGTATGAAGCATTTATATTTTAAATGAGTTGAATGGTAAGCTCGAAGATGAGGAAGAGAAAGAGCGCACTTTGGAGGCATCATAGTGGGTAAAAGCGTTGATGAATACCATTCCAGACAAATTTAAATTATTGTATGTCATGTAATTGTGATTTCATTATTGTAAGATTTTTTAATGTAAGCATTAAAGGGGGGTGTTAGAGATAATGCCCACATTAATGCAGTTTACTAAAGTTTGGGGATTCGTTTGGGTTGTTGTAAGATGTTGAGAGATTCTCTCAACCTCTCTCTCCAAGAATAGAATAAGTTGGATCTTACAACACTTGTTTAACTGTGATGTATCTCAGTTTAATTTGTGCAATACAATTACAATTTGTGTGAATCTTGTGCAATGGACACTCTCCCAAATTTCAATTTGATATCAGAGTGGGTATGGGATCTAGGAAAATGAGAAAGAAATGAATATTAATTTGCTTTAGGAGAGTATATTAATGTGTTATTTTATGTGTGTTATTTTTTTTATTAAGATTTATGTGTGTTCCTGAGAGATCGGATTTCTGTGTGTGTTTGAGAATGGGAGAAGCTGTGAATTTGAATGTGTTGTTAAGAAAACCTTGCCCAAAATGAATAAGACGTCACTAAGAGTGTTGCGTTGATTGTGTTAGAAGCACAGTTGTGAACAACCGTCACACCTTCTTGTTAGAATTTTCCTTCGCAAGGGAACCATTCAAACTCTTCAGTCTAAAGAGCAGCGTAATCACAGGAGTGAGAGTTTGTTGGAGCTTGGGTTCTTGGACAGAATTCGATCTTAGTCACGGAGAGTTTCCTTGAGCATCGACTATGAGAATTGGAACATGATACGAGGATGTATATATAAAGAGTTGGGCCATATAAGCCACCATACATATGAGACTTGTTCGAAAGTGCGAGTCAACTCTGTCTAATGCCAAACATATGAATGATGAGCATTCAACTTATGCCATTCATGTGAAAGAACAATAATTGTTAGTTTAAGGAAGTTGTCAAAATAGTTAAGAAGAGAGTCTTTTCTCTGGAAGACGTGAGAAGAACAGTTAATTGTTGGAGTGAACAAGATGACCTGGACGGAGTGGCACATAGTTGAGTAACATGAATTCAAGGAGTTGTGACATTTTAGGGATGCCAATCAGAGAGGCTTTCCATGTTGCTAGGATGAATTTATTGAAGACAGTGTTGGGCACAACTGAAAACGATTACTTGTATTGAACTGACCAACCGTCGATGCATTTGTAATTGAAAGTGTGTGAGTGTGAGTTGCATTGTCAGTGTCCTGTTAAGATCGTTGAAATAATGTGTGTGTGCCAGATTCAAACCAACGTAGCCAAAGAGTGGTGTGACATGATCTTTTCTAATTCAAAATTTAAAGAGTTTGTGTGTGTAGATGTTTATGGGTTTTTGTACACGTGTTAATGTTTTTTATATGTTTATGTAAAAGAATTCTTGTTACTTGATCTAAACTGGAAGCCCGGGTTTCAAGAACAACGATTTTGTTGAGGTCATCTTGTATGATTGAATTTTGAAGACATTTTGTATCTAGACTGCCTTTCTAGAAACCGATGGATATCCGAAAGAAAAATATCTAACAGATGGAGGTATGTTCATAGGATGTTTCTTTACTTGAATTTTCTCATGGAAGCCCCGGTGAGCCGAGTTTGTCAATATTGTCCATTGTACAAGTTCATTAATGATGGTCCAAAGAATTTATATTTTAAACGAGTTGAATGGTAAGCTCGATGATGAGGAAGAGAAAGAGCGCATTTCGGAGGCATCAGAGTGGGTATAGGCACTGATGAAGACCATGCCATACAAAGTTAAATTATTGTATGTCGTGTAATTGTGATTTCATTATTGTAAGATTTTTTAATGTAAGCATTAAAGGGGGGTGTTAGAGATAATGCCCATATTAATGCAATTTACTAAAGTTTGGGGATTGGTTTGGGTTGTTGGAGGATGTTGAGAGATTCTCTCAACCTCTCTCTCCAATAATAGAATAAGTTGGATCTGACAACACTTATTTAAGTGTGATGTATCTCAGTTTAATTTGTGCAACACAATTACAGATTGTGTGAATCTTGTACAAGGGACGCTCTCCCAAATTTCAATTTGGTATCAGAGCGGGTATGGGATCCAGGAAAATGAGAAATAAATGAATATTAATTTTATTTACGAGAGTAGGTTAATGTGTTTTTTTCTGTGTGTTGTTTTGTATTAAGATTTATGTGTGTTCCTGAGAGATCAAATTTCTGTGTGTGTTTGAGAATGGGAGAAGCTATGAATTTGAATGTGTTGTTAAGAAAAACTCACTCAACACGAAGAATACGTCACTGAGAGTGTTGCGTTGATTGTGTTAGCAACACAGTTGTGAAGAGTTGCCACACCTGCTCGTTGGATTTTTCCTTCGCGAGGGAAACATTCAGACTCTTTAGTATAAGGAGCAGTGTAATCGTAGGAGTGAGAGTTTGTTGGAACTTGGGTTCTTGGACAGAATTCGAGCTTAGTCACTGAGAGTTTCCTTGAGCACTGACTATGAGAATTGGAACATAATACGAGGATGTATACATAAAGTGTCAGGCCATATAAGCCACCATAAATATGAGACTTGTTCTTGGAAAGTGCAGGTCAACTCAGTATAATGCCAAAAATCTGAACGATGAGCAGTCAACTTATGCCATTGGTGTGAAATCACAGTCATTGTTGGTTAAAGGAAGTTGCCAAAACAATTAATAAGAGAGTCCTTGCTCTGGAAGACGTGATAAGAATAGTTAATTGATGGAGTGAACAGGATGACCTGGATGGAGTGGCACATAGTTGAGTAACATGAATTCAAGGAGCCGTGACATTTTACAGATGCCAATCAAAGAGGCTTGTCATGTTGCTGGGTTAAATTTATTGAAGACAGTGTTGGGCACAACTGGAAAAAAATACTTGTATTGAACTGACCAACCATCGATGCATCTGCAACTGAAAGTGTGTGAATGTGAGTTGCATTGTCAGTGTCCTGTTAAGATCGTTGAAACAATGTGTGTGTGCCAAATTCAAACCAGCGTAGCCAAAGAGTGGTGTGACATGTTCTTTTCTAATTTAAAATTTGAAGAGTTTGTGTGTGTAGATGTTTGTGGGTTTTTGTACATGTGTTAACATTTTTTATATGTTTATGTAAAATAATTCTTGTTACTTGATATAAATTGGAAGCCCCAGTTTCAAGGACAACGATTCTTTTGAGGTCATCTTGTATGATTGAATTTTGAAGACATTATGTATCTAGATTGCCTTTATAGAAACTGTTGGATAACTGAAAGCAAAATATATGACAGATGGAGGTATGTTCATAGGATGCTTCATTACTTGACTGCTTTTCTCATGGAAGCCCCAATGAGTCAAGTTTGTCAATATTGTCCATTGTACAAGTTCATTAATGATGGTATGAAGCATTTATATTTTAAATGAGTTGAATGGTAAGTTCAAAGATGATGAAGAGAAAGAGCGCATTCCATAGGCATGAGAGTGGGTATAGGTGTTGATGAAGACCATGCCAGACAAAGTTAAAGTATTGTATGTCGTGTAATTTTGATTTCATTATTGTAATATTTTTTAATGTAAGCATTAAAGGGGGGTGTTAGAGATAATGCCCACATTAATGCAATTTACTAAAGTTTGGGGATTGGTTTGGGTTGTTGGAGGATGTTGAGAGATTCTCTCAACCTCTCTCTCCAAGAATAGAATAAGTTGGATCTGAAAACACTTATTTAAGTGTGATGTATCTTAGTTTAATTTGTGCAATACAATTACAATTTGTGTGAATCTTGTGCAATGGATGCTCTCCCAAATTTCAATTAGGGGAATGGATATATATTATATTATAAAATGGGTGAATTTATTTATATGTGTTTAGCTTTATAGTTGAATGTAGTGATGAAAAATTGTATGGAATTGTGTTGTATTTTTAATGATTGTTTTATCAAAAAATATTAATGTAATTTAATGTGTCAAATTTATATTTAATTAAATGTTTGTTATTGTAAATTTATATAAAATTTAATCTTTAATTTTTGTTTTTAATACAATCAACTCGATGTTTAATGCGTAATTTTTATTTTTTCTTATAGGACCATGATTTACAAAAAATATAATGGTGCTTTCTTATTTTTATTTTTTTCAGAAAATTATGTACTTTTTTATTAATGTTTCCAAAGGCCCTTTCTACAACTAAGTATGAGGGAGATGTGTAACTTCTTATGTGCTCAATATGGAGTTGACACCTCACATTTATATCATATTTACATATATAGGGGGAGAGATAAAGTAATTAAAAGTAAAAAAAATCTTAATAGGTTGATAAGTGCTTTCTACTTTGGAGTATGATGGAGATGTGTAATTTATTCAATGATTAATATGGAGTTGACATGTGGAATTTAAAATAATATAAAATATTCAATGTATATGTTAAGTAAAATATTTTAATATCATCATATATGTATATATCATATAAGTAAAAAAATTCTTCTCAGGGAGATGTGTAATTCCTTTTGTGCTTAAAAAAAAAATATTTATAACAAAACATTATTTCAATTATATATATATATATATAAAGTAAAAATCTTATTATAGTTAAAACATTTTAATGGTGTGTTGTTTAGTACAAGGGAGATGTGTAGTTCCTTCCATGTTGAACATGGAGCTGACATGGTATATTATAGCTAACCATAGTTGACTTTTATTAATCATGGTTTATTATGTGTGACTATGTTTGACTATGATTGACTTCGATAAACCATGGTCTACTAAGGTTTGACAATGGTTATGTTGGATTGTGATGTTTGTTAAGGTATTATGGTTGAATTTTGTCACATTGTAATGCTAATAAAGTGTTTGTCTCATTGTAACATTCATCAAGGGTTATGTTGGATTGTCATGTTTCTCAATGATTATGCTACATTGTGACATTCATCTTTCTTGTGTTATGTCAAATTTCTACATTCATTTATGGTGATGTCACATTGTGACGTCCATTAAGGCTTATGTCACCTTGCAACATTCCTTAAGGGTTATGTTGATCCAGGTGGATATTGGTGGCCACTCACCTATTCCACTTGGACCCCCACCATTGTTTCTTTCAGTTTTTTGGTTTCCTTAATTGTAGCACAATTTACTATTTTTGGCATTTTTTCGAGTCCTGAACTTCTGGAGCCATTTTGAGGCCCTAAACGACGTTTTTTGGGCATCAAACCTCCGACGAATATGAGTATGTTCTACACTCAATATTCACTCTCATCGGTGTATTCCTCGAATAGATATTTCTAACATTGTATCATGTGCATCAAAAGGAGATAGTATGCCAAAGTTATGACCCTGGGAAATTGGTGTACCAATTTACCCTGACGGGGCCCATATTCCCACGTTTCATCTCCTAGGGTTAGGTTTTTGGATGTTTAGGGTTTCCATTGTTTCTAAATAATATATAGGAATTTGAGCCTCATTGTAACACAAAGTTCAGAGGCCTGTAGCCGCCACATCTCTTCTCAGAGATAAGCTACTAGTGCCCTAGCTAGTTTATTTCCATTATGTTTGTAAACAAATTTCAGTTCTTCGATATTAATGAAATGAAGTGTTATTTTCGCTATGTCTTTGTATTCATGGTTATTTGTGTATTCTTTTGTGTTCTTGCATAAATTCGGATCAGTGGTATTAGAGCGGTCTGTTCTTTCTTGATCCTTCTTTTCATGTCCCCAACGAGGTCGGGGTATAAGGAGTTAGGGCTCAATCTAGTTGAACCTTTGTAAGATCAGCCTCACAAACCCCGACGACCGCCCATGGGGGATTAAAAGAAAGACGAGGGAGCAGGATATCCTATCAAAATATTGCTCGAGGGAGGCCCTTGAAAAACAAAGGAACGTGATGATGGATAACTTTGCCCAGATCCTTCAACGATTTCCCACTAGCAGCGCATCTGCATCCAACAACCACTCTGAAGGCGCAACCCCTTGTAAGGTACAAGTAAACTTTGACATTCCCATATTTAATGGCCAAATATATGCAGAAGTCGTAGATAGATCGTTGAATCCATTAGAAGTATATTTCTCAGTTCATGACTTTTTCGACTGGGAGATGATTATTTTTTCACTGCTAAAATCCGCCCCCCATGTCAAGGACTGGTGGGAAGCCTACTGTGAGAAAGGATGAGAAGGAACCCTCTCTATTATTGGTTGTACCCACTCGCAATTCTTTTTGAAACACCATCAAGGAACAATATTATCCCGTGGGGAGCTATGAGGACAAGTACATACAATGGACTACGCTGCGGCAACAAAGGGATCAAGATGTGCATGAGTTGACGAATCTATTCCATACCCTACACACAAAGTTGGGTATCAAAGATTCATAGAAATATTTGGTGTTGAAGTACCACAATTGTCTACACAGATACATTTAGGAGGAAAAGGAGTTCCTCGACATCTCCTCGCTTGGTATAGAATACTTATATGCTACCAAGATTGAACAACAATTCAAACAGAAGAAGCGAGACTTTGGATCTGCGAATCAAAAGCAAGCGAAAGGTGCCCACAAACCGCAGAACAAAGGACAAATCCAAGGCATGGTGGCTCAAGATAACCTACCAAATTCTCAAGCAAAGAACAACACCTTGAAGCAGAGGAAGGACACAGGAAAGTGGTGTGATGTCCATAAGAGCTCCACTCACAACACAAGTGAGTGTTGGGCCAAACAGTCACTCGTGGCCGAGATGAGGGCTTCTAAATCAGATGCGTGGTCCGAAATTGAATCAGAACCTGAGAAGGGAAATGACAGAGGGAAGCATATTATCGATGTGGATCCCAATGCCACCATTTCCACCAGAAGATCCAGAGGAGGAGAAACATCTCTTCCACTCCCAGATGTGGGTAAAGGGTTCCCCACTACAGTTCATTGTCGACAATGGGAGCCAAAATAATCTCATTTTAGCAAAGGTCGTGAAGCAGTTTGGCTTGTCGAACACAACACACCCACATCCATACACCATCGGGTGGCTTCACCAAGGACGAGATCTTCGTGTCAGCCAACAGTGCCACCTTCCCTACATCATCAAGCCCTTCACCGATGAGGCATTATGTGACATTTCTCCTCTTAATGTTTGTGATGTATTATTAGGCCAACCATACTTTTGAAAGAGACATGCTTTGTATGAGTCTCGACCTCATGTTGTTATTGTTACCTTCAGAAATACATTGTATAGGATACCAGAGGTACCACCACATGTTTCTATCTCTTTGGTTACAACAAAACAATGCAATAAGCTCATTTCCAAAACTATGAAATTTGTTTTCCTGATGATCTGCCCTTAGGGGAAGAAGAAGACTGTGGCCAAGACCTCCAGAAAAGGCTCCTCCACATGACAACAACAAATGGTCAAGGTCGTGGAGGAGTACCGAGACATATTCACCTCTCCTGCAGGGATGCCTCTGCACTCTTAGATCAAACACCCCATCTATCTGACCTCAGGTGCGTCGCTTCCCAATGGAACGATCTATCGATTCTCTATTATGGAGAACGGTGAAATCAAAAGGAAGATCTAGGAGTTGATGCAGAAAGGTCACATACAACCAAGTTCATCACCCTGTGAGAGCCTGATCATGTTGGTGTATAAGAAGGATGGGACTTGGAGACTCTATATTGACTATCGGGCGCTGAACAAGATCACTGTTCGGAATAGGTACCCAATCCCACATATTGATGAATTTTTGGACCAAATCAAAGGGGTAAAATATTTTAGCAAGATAGACTTGAAGTATGGGTATCACCAGGTACCAATTGAACCATCAGATGTGTGGAAGACTGCCTTCAAAGCTAAGGAGGGACTTTTCGAATGACTGGTCATGCCTTTCGGGTTGACAAATTCTCCCACAACCTTCATGAGGCTGATGGAAAACATATTGTGGCCATTCACCAACTCCTTTGTAGTAGTGTACTCGGATGACATCCTGATCTTCAACCAGACTTGGGAAGAGAACCTCCACCACATCCGACATGTCCTCCAAACACTGTGGAAACACAAGTTGTGTGCCAATTTGGAGAAGTCAACTTTTTGCATGAATCAGGTTCAATATCTGGGATACATTATTGATGACCGTGGGGTGCATGTGGATCCAACCAAGATCCAAGTCATATGGGATTGGCCATTCCCGACCACTCTAACAGAGCTTCGCAGATTTTTGGGTCTTGCTAGTTTCTACCATAGGTTCATGTTGGGATTCTCTCATATCACTTGGCCCTTGACTCAAGTCACCAAGGGAGGAGCCAAAGAAAAATTCTTTTTCTTTGAATCTCAACAAAAGGTGTTCATAGAATTGAAACATCGCCTTTGTTGTGCCCCAGTTCTCACATTACCAGACTTGAAACAACCATTTGAGATCGAGACAGATGCCTCTGACTATGCGATTGAGGTAGTTCTTACTCAACAGAGGCATCTAATGGAATATCATAGTGCGACATTGTTCGACACAGTCCAAAATTATCCCACATATGAAAAAGAAACGTATTCCATTATGCAGGCTTGTTGACAATGGAAGCATTACATTTTGGGGAAGGAAATGATCATCCACACAGACCACCGACCCCTGCAGTTCATATAGATAGAAGGGAAGTTGCAGAACGATCGCCATCAGAAGTGGTCCACATATCTGCAATAGTTTCATTTGAACATCAAGTACAAGAAGGGAAGCACCAATAATATTGCAGACTGCCTTAGCTGACCACCGATCGTGGCGATAACCACTGTACTCAACTCTTATGGGAACAAGACTTTTGATTGGTCACTTCTCTACAAGAGCGATCTGAAATTTGGCCACACATGCAAGACGCTCTTGGAGGGTAACCAAGTTCCAAATTTTCACCTCTGGGATGCACTACTATGTCACCTGGGAAAACTTTGTGTTCCTTCAAGCGAGCGTGCGAAGATGATCTGGGAAGCTCACTACAGTCGGGTCGTTGGGAATTTTGGGGTCAAGAAAATAGTGGTAGTACTACAAAAGTATTTATATTGGCCAAACCTTCGACAAGATGTTGGGAGGTACATCAGATCCTGTACTACTTGCGACATTGCCAAACCGACCATCAAGAAGCAGGGCCTCTATACTCCGCTGCCTACCCCTAGTCAACCTTGGGAATCCATACCCCTGGATTACATGTAGTGACTTCCTTCTACTAAGCATGGAAATGACTATGTTTTCGTGGTCGTCGACAAATTCTCGAAGATGACCATTATGGCAGCTTGCAAGAAGAATATCATAGCAGAAGACAATGCTAAACTCTTCTTTGAATGAGTGTGGGTACACTTTGGGATCCCATAGTCTATCATCTCAGATTGGGACAACAGGTTCCTCAGTACATTTGGTCAAGCCTCTGGTCAATGTTGGACACCATGCTCACCAAGTCCATAACTTTCTATCACCAAACAAATGGCCAGACAGGGGTCGTCAACAGGATGATCGTACACATTTTGTGCATGGACAACTCAAAGCATCCACGCACATGTAATGAGAGCCTCCCCTATGTACAACATAGCTATAACCGGGCCCTCCACAACTCAACCAACCACAACCCCTTTCAGGTGGGCTTGGGATTCTAGCCACTATGTCCCATTGACGTAGCCATGCCATTTGCAACTACTCAGGATGATTCAACTCATGTCCAGTCTGAAGCTGCCAAGGAGAACAACTTCATTGAGCACATTCAGCACATGACATATTGGAAAAATCCAATTCTAAGTACAAGGACAAGGAGCGACATGATCAACATCGGGTCCAACACAACTTCTAGGTGGGTGACAAAGTGTGGCTACATTTGTAGAAGGAGAAACTCGCTGGACCCCACCGCAAGCTTCGCCCACTCCAGTATGGGCCATACACCATCACCAAGGCTGTAGGGGAAAATGCCTTCGAGATCAGTATTCTACCATTCCTTAGTCTTCACCTAGTGTTCAATGTGGACCACCTTCAACCCTACTTTCCACCTCTACTAGACACATCTGACATGGTAGAAAAACTCACACCAACATAGTTAAATATAGACTTCATGGAACAAGCCACAACTGATCGAATTATGGACACACAGATCAAAAACAACAACCAATTGAGGATCCATCTATATCAAGTTGTCAAATCAGGCCAACTCCTTCACCAGGGCAAGTGGCTCACCAAGGACCAAGTTCAACAGAAGTCTCCTCATCTCATGGAGGAACTCAACGCAATGGGGACCATTTATTCCTAAGAGGGGAGGAATGATCCAGGTGGATATTGGTGGCCACCCCCCTATTCCATGTGGACCGCCACCATTTTTTCTTTCAGTTTTTCAGTTTCCTTAATTGTAGCACAATTTACTATTTTTGGCAATTTTTCGAGTTATGAACTTTTGGAGCCGTTTTGAGGCCCTAAACGACGTTTTTTGGGCATAAAACATCTAGAGAATATGAGTTTGTTCTAGACTCAATATTCACTATCAATAGTGTAGTCATCGGATAGATATTTCTAATGATGTATCATGTGCATCAAAAGGAGATAGTATCCCAAAGTTACGACCCCGATAAATTGATGTACCAATTTACCCCGACGGGGCCCATATTCTGGCATTTCATCTCCTAGGGTTAGGTTTTTGAATGTTTAGGGTTTCCATTGTTTCTCAATAATATATAGGACTTCGAGCCTCATTATAACATAGATTTTAGAGGTCTGTATCTGCCACATCTCTTCTCAGAGATAAGCTACCAACGCCCTAGCTAGTTTATTTCCATTCTGTCTGTAAACAAATTTCAGTTCTTTGATATTAATGAAATGAAGTGTTATTTCAGCTGCATCTTTGTATTCATGGTTATATGTGTATTGTTTTTTATTACTGCATAAATTCATATCAGTGGTATCAGAGCGGTCTGCTCTTTCCTGATCCTTTTTTGCATGTCCCCAATGAGGTTGGGGTATAAGGAGTTAGGGCTCGATCTGATTGAACCTTTGCAAGATCAGACTCGCAAGCCCTGATGAACTCCCATGGGGGAAGAAAAGAAAGACGAGGGAGAAAGAGATCCTATCAAAATATTTCTCGAGGAGGCCCTTGAAAAATAAAGGAATGCGATGATGGATAACTTTGCCCAAATCCTTCAACGATTTCCCACTAGCGGTGCATCTACATCCAGTAGCCACTCTAGAGGCACAACCCCTTTTAAGGTAAAAGTAAACTTTGACATTCCCATATTTTATGGCCAAATAGATGCACAAGTTGTATATAGATGGTTGAATCTATTAGAAGGATATTTCTCAGTTCATGACTTTTTCGACGGGGAGAAGATTGGTTTTTCACTGCTCAAAGTCGCCCCCCATGTCAAGTACTGGTGGGAAACCTAATGTGAGAAAATGGATGAGGAGGAAACCTCTTTGTTCTTAGTCGTACCCTCTTGGAATTATTTTCGAGATGCCATCAAGGAACAATATTATCCCATGGGGAGATATGAGGAAAAGTACATACAATGGACTACATTGCGGTAGCAAAGGGATCAATATGTGCATGAGCTGACGAATCTGTTCCATACCCTGTGCACAAAGTTGGGTATCAAAGATTCAGAAAAATATTTGGTGTTGAATTACCGTAGTTGTCTTCACAGATACATTCAGGAGTAAATGGAGTTCCTCAACATCTCCTCGCTTGGTACGACATACCGGTATGCTGCCAAGATTGTGCAGAAATTCAAACAGAAGAAGCAAGACTTTGGATCTGTCAATCAAAAGCAAGCAAAAGGTGCCCCCAAACCGCAGAACAAAAGACAAATCCAAGGCATGGTGGCTCAATACAACCTACCAAATCCACAAGAAAATAACAACATCACGAAGCTGAAGAAGGACACGGGAAAGTGGTGTGAGTTCCATAAGAGCTCCACTCATAAAACAAGTGAGTGTCAAGCCAAATAGTCATTGGTGGCTGATATGAGGGCTTTTGAATCAGATGCATGCTCCGACATTGAGTCAGAACCTTAGAACGGGAATGAAAAAGGGAAGCATATTATTGATGCAGAGCAAAACGCCACCATTTCCACCACGAAGATCCAAAAGGAAGAACCGAAATATCCAGAGGAGGATGAGCGTCTCTTCCACTCCCAAATGTGGGTAAAGGGTTCCCTGCTACAATTCATTGTCAACAGTGGGAGCCAAAAGAACCTCATTTCAGTAGAGGTCGTGAAGCAGTTTGGCTTGAAAACCATAGCACACCCACAACCGTACACCATAGGATGTCGTCACGAAGGATGGGATCTTCGCGTCAGCCAATAGTGTCACCTTCTCTACAACATCAATCCCTTCATCAATGAGGCATTATGTGACATTGTTTCTCTTGATGTTTTTGATGTATTATTAGGCCTACCATACTTGTGAAAAAGACATGTTGTGTATGAGTCCCAACCTCACGCTGTTATTGTTACCTTGGTAAATAAGTTGTACAGGATACTAGAGGTACCACTGCCTGCTGCTATCTCTTTGGTTACTGTAAAACAATGCAGTAAGCTCATTTCTAAAATGGGAAATTTGTTTTTTTCTGATGATCCACCCTCAGGGAAAGAATAAGATTGTGGCCACAACCTCTAGATAGGGCTCCTCTACACAACAACAACAAATGGACAAGGTTGTGGAGGAGTATTGGGACATCTTCACCTCGCCCGTAGGGGTGCCTCTGCACTGTCAGGTCAAACACCCCATCGATATGACACCAGGTGCGTTGTTACCCAATGGATCAATCTATTGGCGCTCTGTTCTGGAGAAATATGAAATCAAGAGGCATATCCAGGAGTTGTTGTAGAAAGGTCACATCCAACCAAGTTCATCACCCTGTGGGAGCCCAATCGTGTTGGTGCAGAAGAAGGATGGGACTTGGAGATTCTGTATTGACTATCAGATGTTGAACAAGATCATTGTCCGGAATAGGTACCCGATCCCACAGAGTGATGACCTTCTGGACCATCTCAAAGGGGTAAATATTTCAGCAAGATCGAATTGAAGTCCATGTATCACCAGATACCAATCGAACCGTCTGATGCATGGAAGAATGCCTTCAAAGCCAAGGAGGGCCTTTTTGAATGTCTGGCCATGCATTTTGGGTTGACGAATGATCCCGCAACCTTCATGAGGTTGATGGAAAACATATTGCATCCATTCACCAACTCGTTTGTAGTAGTGTACTTGGATGAAATCCTGATCTTCAACCAGACTTGGGAAGAGCACCTCCACCACATCCGACAGGTCCTCCAAACACTGTGGAAACACAAGTTGTGTGCCAATTTGGAGAAGTGAAATTTTGGCATGACCCAGGTTTAGTATCTAGGATACATTATTGATGAGCATGGGGTGCATGTGGATCTAACCAAGATCCAAGTCATCCAGGATTGGCCAACCCTGACCACTCTAACAGAGCTTCACAACTTTTTGGGTCTTTCTAATTTCTACCAAAGGTTCATGTTGGGATTCTCTCATATCACTTGTCCCTTGAGTCAAGTCACCAAGGGAGGAGAGAAAAAAAAATTATTTTGGTCAGAATCTCAATAGAGGGAATTCGTAGAATTGAAACATCACCTTTGTTGTGCCCTAGTTCTCACATTACCATACTTGCAAAAACCATTTGAGATCGAGACAAATGCCTCTAACTATGAGATTGGGGCAGTTCTTACTCAACAGAGGCATCCAGTGGCATATGATAGCGTGACACTGTCCGACATAGTCCGAAAGTATCCCACTTATGAAAAAGAAATGTATTCCATTGTGCAGGCTATCTGACAATGGAAGCATTACATTTCGGGGAAGAAAATGATCATCCACATAGACCACTGACCCCTGCAGTTCATACAGACACAAGGGAAGTTGTAGAACGATTGTCATCAGAAGTGGTCCATATATTTGCAACAATTTCATTTGAAGATCAAGTACAAAAAGGGCAACACCAATAATGTTGCAGACTACCTTAGCTGACCATCGATCGTGGCAATAACCACCATGCTCAACTATTGTGGGAACGAGACTTCTGATTAGCTGCTTCTCTACAAGTGCAATCCAGAATTCAAGCACACATACAAGACGCTCTTGGAGGGTAATTGAGTTCCAAATTTTCACCTCCAAGATGCACTACTATGTCACTTGGGACACCTTTGTGTTCCTTCAAGAGAGCGTGCCAAGATGATTTGGGAAGCGCACTACATTCAGATCGTTGGTCATTTCAAGGTCGAGAAAATAGTGGCAGTACTACAAAAGTATTTCTATTTCCCAAAACTTCGACAAGATGTTGGGAAGTACGTCATATCCTGCACTGCCTGTGCCATTGCCAAACCGACCATCAAGAAGCAAGGCCTCTATACTTCATTGCCTACCCCTAGTCGACCTTGGGAATCCATATCCCTCGATTACATGTCAGGCCTTCCTTCTACTAAGCTTGACAATGACTCTATTTTCGTGGTCGTCAACAAATTCTCAAAGATGGCCATTATGGCGGCCCACACGAACAATATCACAACAAAAGCCATTGCTAAGATATTCTTTGAACGAGTGTGAGTACACTTTGGGATCCCACAGTCTATCATCTAAGATCGAGACAGTAGGTTCCTTAGTACATTTTGGTCCAGCCTCTAGTCAATGTTGGACACCAAGCTCACTAAGTCCACAACTTTCCATCCCTAAATTGATGGCCAGACAGAGGTCGTCAACAGGATGATCGTACACATTTTGCGCATGTACAACTCAAAGCATCCACACACATGGGATGAGAGCCTCCCCTATGTAAAACATAGCTATAACCAGGCCCTACACATCTCAACTGACCACAACCCCTTTCAGGTGGGCTTAGGATTCCAACCATTGTATCCCATTGACCTAGCCATGCCCTTTACATCTACTCAGGCTGATTTGACTCATGTCTAGTCTGAAGCTACCAAGGAGAACAACTTCATTGAGCACATTCAACACATTTTCCAATAGTTTCATGACATATTGGACATAGCCAATGCTAAGTACAAGTAGCGACATGATCAACATAGGGTGCAACACAACTTCCAGGTGGGTGACAAAGTGTGGCTACATTTGTAGAAGGAACACCTCGTTGGACCCCACTACAAGCTTCACCCACTCTGATATGGGTCATACACCATCACCAAGGCTGTAGGGGACAATGCCTTTGAGCTCAGTATTCCACCATTCCTTGTTCTGCACCCAGTGTTCAATGTGGATCGCCTTCGACCCTACTTTCCACCTCTACTGGACACATCTGACATGGAAGAACAACTCACACCAACATAGTTAAATACAAACTGCATGGAACAAGACAAAACTTATCGTATTAAGGACACATAGATCAGGAACACGCGCCAACAAAGGATATAGCTATATCAGGTTGTCAAACCAAGCCAACTCCTTCACCAGAGAAAGTGGCTCACCAGGGACCAAGTTCAACAGAAGTTTCCTCGTCTCATAGAGGAACTCAACGCAATGGGGAACATCACTTCCTATGGGGGGAGGAATGATCCAGGCAGATATTGGTGGCCACCCTCCTATTCCACATGGACCCCCACCATTGTTTCTTTCATTTTTTCAGTTTCCTTAATTGTAGCACAATTTACTATTTTTGGCAGTTTTTCAGGTCCCGAACTTCCGGAGCCGTTTTGAGGCCCTAAACGACGTTTTTTGGGCATCAAACCTTCGACGAATATGAGGCTATTTCAATCTCAATGTTTATTTTCATTAGTGAATTCCTCGGATAGACATTTATAATAATGTATCATGTGCGTCATACAAAGATAGTATGCCAAAGTTAGGACACCAGGAAATTGATGTACCAATTACCCCGATGGGGCCCATATTCTGGCGTTTCATCTCCTAGGGTTAGGTTTTTGGATGTTTAGGGTTTCCATTGTTTCTCAATAATATATAGGCCTTCGAGCCTCATTGTAACATGGATTTAAAAGGCCTATAGCCGCCGCATCTCTTCTCAGAGATAAGCTACCAATGCCCTAGCTAGTTTATTTTCATTCCCTCTGTAAACAAATTTTAGTTCTTTGATATTAATGAAATGAAGTGTTATTTCCGCTGCATCTTTGTATTCATGGTTATTTGTGTATTTTGTTGCGTTCCAGCATAAATTCAAATCAGTGGTATCAGAGGGGTCTTCTCTTTCTCAATTCTTCCTTGCATGTCCCCAACAAGGTCGGGGTATAAGGAGTTAGGGCTCGATCTGGTTGAACCTTTGCAAGTTCGGCCTCGCAAACCCCGACAACTGCCCATGGGGGATGAAAAGAAAGACAAGGGAGCAAGAGATCCTATCAAAATATTTCTCAAGGAGGCCCTTCAAAAACAAAGGAATGTGATGATGGATAACTTCGCCCAGATCCTTCAATGATTTCCCACTAGCGGCGCATCTGCATCCAGCAACCACTCTGGAGGCGCAACCCCTTTTAAGGTACAAGTAAACTTTGAAATTCCCATATTTGATGGTCAAATAGATTCATATGTCGTAGATAGATGGTTGAATCTATTAAAAGAATATTTCTCGGTTCATGACTTTTCCGACCGGGAGAAGATTATTTTTTCACTTCTCAAAGATGCCCCCCATGTCAAGGACTGGTGGGAAACCTACTGTGAGAAAAAGGACGAGGAGGAAACCTCTATATTCTCAGTTGTACCCACTTGGAATTATTTATGAGATGCCATCAAGAAACAATATTATCCCATGGGGAGCTATGAGGACAAGTACATACAATGGACTATGATGTAGCAACAAAGGGATCAAGATGTGCATGAGCTGACGAATATGCTCCATACCCTGTGCAAAAAGTTGGGTATCAAAGATTCAGAGAAACATTTGGTGTTGAAGTACCACATTTGTCTTCACAGATACATTCAGGAGGAAATAGAGTTCCTCAACATCTCCTCACTTGGTACGACATACTGGTATGCTGCCAAGATTGAGCAGAAATTCAAACAGAAGAAGTGAGACTTTGGATCTGTGAATCAAAAGAAAGAAAAAGGTGCCCCCAAACCATAGAACAAGGGAAAAATCTAAGTCATGGTGGCTCAAGACAACCTGCCAAAGACACAAGAAAAGAACAACATTGTGAAGTTGAAGAAGGACATGGGAAAGTGGTGTGATTTCCATAAGAGCTCCACTCACAACACGAGTGTCGGGCCAAATAGTCACTGGTGGCCGAGATGAGGGATTATGAATTAAATGCATGCTCTGACATTGAATTATAACCCAATAAGGGGAATTACAGAGAGAAATGGATTATTGACATGGAGCCCAATGCCATTGTTGCCACCACGAAGATCCAAAAGGAAGAACCGGAAGTTCCTGATCCAGATTTTATGAGCAGAACGAAATGACTACAGATTATTAATAGGTGCTTAACACAAAATAACAAAGATACAATAAAAATGGTTTTCTATTCAATAAGGAAATAAGATGAAACTATAAAATGCAGTGGAAACAAGCTTGCTGGAATGATGGCGGCTTATCTATGAGAAGAGATGTGATGGTTGCGATCATTCGCAAGAAGATGAATACAATGAGGCTCTGAAGGAATTTTTACAATAAACAGGTATTCCAAAAACCATAGACATCCAAAAACCTAACCTTAGGAGATGAAGCGCCAAAAGTCATGTGGGCCCCGTCTCGGTAAGTTAGTACATCAACTTCCCGGGGTCGTAACTTTTGCATATGATCTTCGTTTCAAGTGTATGATATCCTGTTGGAAAGGTATCATTGAGGAGATTCATTTTCAGGGATCAATTATTCCCTTCGATATCATTGAGAATCTCTATCTTGAAAAACGTTCATTTAGACCCTCAAAATGGCCCCAGAAGTTAAAACTACTAAAAATAGTAAATGGCCAAACTTGTTAGAAAACTATTTTGAGCCAGTTGGAAAAGGTGGGTGGCCACCGACATCCACCTGGATCATTCTTCCCTCCTTAGGAAGAAATGGTCTCCATTGCATTGATTTTTTCCATCATATGAGGAAATTTATGTTGAATTTGGCCCTGGGTGAGCCACTTGTCTTGGTGCAGGAGCTGCACCTTCTTTGACAACTCGATAAGGCTGGATCCTTTGTTGTCGAGTGCCCTTGATCTGTGTGTCCATAATATGATCATTGGATGCCTCTTGTATGCAGTGGGGGTTGAGATCTATTGGTGTCAGCTTCTTTTCTACGTCTGAGGTGTCAAATAATGGTGGGAAATAAGGGCGAAGGAGATCCACGTTGAACACTGGGTACAGGCCAAGGAAAGGAGAAATGTTGAGCTCAAAAGAATTATCCCCCATGAACTTGGTAATGGTGTACGACCCATAATGGAGTGGGCTAAGATTCCGATGGGGTCCTGTAAGGCATTCTTTCTACAAGTGCAACCAAACTTTGTCTCCCACCTGAAACTTATGTGGCACCTGATGTTGATCATGGTGTTGCTTGTACTCGTCATTGGACTTCTATAGGATATCCTGAACCTATTGGAAAATGTGTTATATCTTCTCAATGAACTGGGTGGCTTTGTCAGCTTCAGTTGGAGCAGGAGATGAGTTGGTCGAGGTGATCACAAGGGGAAGTGCAACATCTATGGGACCCAATGGTTGGAATCCCAAACCCACCTGAAAGG
>JZKD02S2093734.1:63288-81788 GCA_000966675.3 Picea glauca | reverse complement strand
CGGTTGTAGCTATGTTGGACATAGGGAAGGCTCTCATCCCATGTGTGAGGGTGCTTTGAATTATACATGTGAAGGATATGCACAATCATTCGATTTACGACCTCGGTTTGGCCATCTTTATGGGGGTGGAAGGTCGTGGATTTGGTGAGCTTGGTGTCCAGTAGTGACGAGAGGCTCGACTAGAGTGTGCTAAGAAATTGACTGTCCTGATCTGATACAATGGTTTGCGGGATTCCAAAATGTACCCAGACTCGTTCAAAGAAGAGCTTGGCAGTGGCCTCTACTGTGATGTTCTTCTTGCAGGAAACCATAATCGCCATATTAGAAAAGAGATCAACAACCACAAAAACATAGTCATTTCCCCGCTTGGTGGATGGGAGGCCCGACATGTAGTCCATTGAGATGGATTCCTATGGCCTATCAGAAGTAGGAAGAGGGGTGTACATGCCCTATTTCTTAGTGGTCGGTTTAGCAATAGCGCAAGCAGTGAAGAACCTTATATACTTGTTGACCTCCTGTCAAAGTTTCAGCCAGTATAAATGTTTTTGTAGCATCACCACTGTATTTTTGACGCTCAAGTGTCCTTCCACCCGATTGTAGTGGGCTTCCCATATCATCTACATTCGATCGCTTGATGGAACACAGATATGGACCAGACGACACAACAACCCATCCTGAAGATGGAAATTATTGACAACCTCATTTGCACCCAACATTTGGTAGGTGGTAGCGAAGTCCGGGTCTGTATTATAGAGTTGGGGCCATCCATAGGTCTCATGGCTGAAGGATTCTAGCATCGTGGTGAGTGTCGTGACTCACGATCTGTTGAGGCAATCAGTGACGCGATTGGTGCTTCCTATTTTATACTTGATGTTGAGGTGGAATTGTTGCAAGTATGTGGACCACTTTTGATGGTGATCATTCTTCAATTTTCCTTGTGTCTGCATGAACTACAGTGGCTTATGATTAGTGTGGATGACCATCTCCTTCCCAAGAATTTAATGTCTCCACTGGCGCTAGGCTTGCACAATGGAGTACATTTCTTTGTTGTAATTAGGGTACTTACAGACAACATATGATAGTTTCTCACTATGATAGTCCATGGGGTGGTCATGCTGAGTGAGAACGATGTGCACCGCATAGTCTAAAGCATCTGTCTCAATATCAAAGGGTTGCTTCAGGTCTGGTAGTGAAAGTACTGGGTCTGAGCACAAGCGTTGCTTCAAATCATTGAACAATTTTTGTTGGGACCGGCCCCACGCAAATTTCACCTTACCACCACCCCTGGTTATTTGGCTAAGGGCCCATGCAATATGGGAGAATCCCAACATGAACTTGCGGTAGAAATTAGCAAGGCCTAAGAAGCTCTGCAACTCAGTGAGTGTGGTTGGTGTTGGCCAGTCACAGATTACTTGGATCTTGGTTGGATCCACATGTACACCATCCTGATCAATTATGTAGCCCAGGTAATGGACCATGTCCATGCCGAAGGAGCATTTTTCCAAGTTGGCATATAGCTTGTGCTGCCACAAAGTGTGCAAAACCTGCTAAAAATGCTGTAAGTGTTTGGCCTAAGTCTTGTTGTAAATGAGAATGTCATCCAGACACACCACTACAAAATTATTTTTGAATGGTCGCAGGATATCGTCCATCTTCCTCATGAAAGTGGTTGGAGCATTTTTCAAACCAAAGGGCATGACCAACCATTCAAAAAGGACTTCCTTTGACTTGAAGGTGATTTTCCATACATCTATCTATTCTATCAAGACCTGGTGGTAGCTAGAATTTAGATCAATATTACTGAAGTATTTGGCCCCCATGAGTTGATCCAGGAGGTCATCGATTCAGAGAATCGGGTACCGGTTTCTAACTGTGATTTTATTCAGAGCTCGGTAATCAATGCAGAGTCACCAAGTTCCATCTTTCTTCTATACCAGCATGATTGGGATATCGCAAGGTGATGAGCTGGGATGGATCTGCCACTTCTGTAGTAGTTCTTAGATATGTCACTTGATCTCCTCATTCTCTAATAGAGAGTGACGATAGACTGACCCATTGGGAAACAGTGTGTCATGGGTCATATCGATGGGGTTCTTGACCTGGCAGTGCAGAGGTACCCCGATAGTTGAGGAGAATATATATGAGTATTCTTCCATAGACTTATCTAATTGCTTCTACTATGTTGATAGGTCGACCACAGAGACCCTGGATGTGGCTGTGATCTTTCCCTTATTCTGAGAGTGAATCATGAAGAAGACAAACTTCCCCATATGAGAGATGACCTTCTTTCATTGCTTAGCAGAGATCAAGGAAATAGCACTAGGTGGGACTGCCTCGGGTATCCTGTACAATTTCCCATTCAAAGTAATAACAAAATTACAAGGCCTAGACTCATATACAACATGACATTTCCATAAATAAAGTTGGCCCAAAATAACATCACAAACTTTGAGAGGAGGAACATCACATAATACCCCGTCTTTGAAGGGCTTGATGTCGTACGACAGTCGACACTATTAGATGACCCAGAGATCGCTTCCTTGGTGGAGCCATCCAATGGTGTAGGGTTGTGTGTGTGGTGTTCTCGGCAAGGCCAACTGCTTGATGACCTTTGCTGAGATGAGGTTATTTTGGCTACCACTATCAACGATGAAGTGCAACGGGGTGCCTTTTACCCACATATGTGAATGGAAGAGGTGTTCTCCTTCTTCTGGCTCGTTTGGTTCACCAGACTGGAGATTGGTGGTAGCAACGGTGGCACTGGGTTCCGCATCAATGATACATCTTCCCCTTTATGGTTCTGGCTCAGAGTATGAACCTGCATCTGATTCATAGGCTTTCACTTCAGCCAACAGTGACTTCTTTAAGCGACAATCAACAGTGTTATGCCAAGGGCTCTTATGGAAGTCGCACCAATTCCAGGTATCTTTCTTCGTCTTTCTGGTGTCCTTATTTGCTTTTGACTTGGAATGGTTGTCCTGATACTGTCCATATTTTCTCTGTCCTTTGTTCTGTGGGTTGGGGCCACCCTTTCCTAGATTTTTTTGTGAGGGGTTCCTAGGCCCAAATTGTCGTGTCTTTTTTTTGAGCTTCTACGTGATTTTGACGGCATATCGGTAGGTCGTGCTCGAGGATGAGATGTCCAAAAATTCCATTTTGGTCTGGATGTATCTATGCAAAGAGATGCAATACTTGAGGTCCAAATATTGCTCTGAATATTTGATACCCATCTTGGTGTGCAAGGTATGAAAGATATTTGTGAAATCTGACATTGCTTGGTCTCTTTCTTGCCGTAGTGTGGTCCATTTGGTATACAAGTCGTCATAACTTCCGACAAGGTAGTTTTGTTCCTTAATATAATCCTTGAATGATTCCTAGGTGTCCATGACTGTAAATAATGAGGGTTCCTCTGTTTTATTTTGCTCACAGAAATTTTCCCACCAATCTTTGAAATGGGGAACAACTTTGAGGAGCGCAAAAGTAATATTTTCTCTATTCGAAAAGTTATGGACAAAAAAATACCCTTCTAGTAGATTCAACCACTTGTCTATAGCATCTGTGTCTATATGACCTTAAAATATAGGAATATTGAAGTTTATATTTACCTTAAAGGGGGTGGCACCTCCGTTCGAAGAATATGCGTCGCCTTTTGGTAGTCACCGAAGGATTTGCACGAAACTATCCATCATCTCGTTCCTTTGTTGTGTGAGGGATTCCTCAATCAACAGTTTGAAAGGATCTCCTGTCCTATCATATTTATTTTCTCCTACGATGAGAGGTTGGTTGGGCGTGCGAGAGATTTTGTCCTCAAGAGAAACAAGCTCGAGACCCAACTCTTTCTACTCCAACCTTGTTGGGGACATGCATTAAGACGACAAGGAGCAAACCTCTCTAATACCACTAATCTGGATTTTATGAGAAGAAAAAAATGAATACAGATTATTAACTGGTGCTTAACACAAAATAACAGAGATACAGTAAAAATGGTTTTCTATTCAATAAGGAAATAAGCTGAAACTGTAAAATGTAGCGGAAACAAGCTTGTTGGAATGATGGCTACTTATCTCTAAGAAGAGATGTGACGGTTGCGCTCATTCACAAGAAGATGAATACAATGAGCCTATGAAGGAATTTTTACAATAAACAGGAATGCCCAAAACCCTAGACATCCAAAAACCTAACTCTAGGAGATGAAGTGCCAAAAGTCATGTGGGCCCCATCTAGGTAAGTTAGTACATCAACATCTCGGGGTCGTAACGTTTGCATACAATCTCCATTTTAGGCGTATGATAGCCCGTTGGAAATGTATCGTCGAGGAGATTCATTTTGGAGGCTCAATCAGGCCTTCATATATCATTGAGAATATCTTTCCCGAAAAAACCTTCATTTAGGCCCTCAAAATGGCCCCGGAAGTTAAAACTGCTAAAAATAGTAAATTTCCAAAATTGTCAAAAAATTGTTTTGAGCTAGTTGGAAAAGGTGGGTGGCCATTGACATCCACCTGGATCAGATCCAGAGGAGGAGGAGCATCTCTTCTACTCCCAGTTATGGGTAATGGGTTCCCCGGTACAGTTCTTTGTCGACAGTGGGAGCCAAAAGAACCTCATTTCAGCAGAGGTCGTGAAGTGGTTGAGCTTGCCGACCACAACCCACCCACAACCGTACACCATTAGCTGGCTTCTCCAAGGATGGTATCTCCATGTCAGCCAACAGTTTTTCCTTCTGTACAACATCAAGCCCTTCACCGATGAGGTATTATGTGACATTGCTCCTCTTGATGTTTGTGATGTATTATTAGGCCAACCATACTTGTGGAAGCAACATGTTGTGTATGAGTCTCGACCTCATGTTGTTATTGTTACCTTGGGAAATAATTTGTACAAGATACCAGAGGTACCACCGCCTTTCACTATCTCTTTGGTTACTACAAAACAATGCAGTAAGCTCATTTACAAAACTGGGAAATTTGTTTTCCTGATGATCCGCCCTCAGGGAAAGAAGAAAACTGTGGCCACGACCTCCAGACGGGGCTCCTTTGCATGAAAAAAACAAATGGAAAAGTTCATGGAGGAGTACCAGGACATCTTCACCTCGCTCATAGGGGTGCCTCTACACTGTCAGGTCAAACACCCCATCGATCTAACCCCGGGTATGTCTCTTCCAATGGACCAATCTATTGGCACTCTGTTCTGGAGAATGATGAAATCAAGAGGTAGATCCAGTAGCTGTTGCAAAAAGGTTACATATGGCCAAGTTCATCACCCTGTGGGAGCCAGATTGTGTTGGTGTAGGAGAAGGATGGGACTCGGAGACTCTGTATTGACTATCGGGCATTGAACAAGATCATTGACCGAAATAGGTACCTGATCCCACGGATTGATGAACTTCTGGACCAACTCAAAGGGGTAAAATATTTTAACAAGATCGACTTAAAGTATAGGTATCACCAGGTACCAATTGAATAGTCTGATGTGTGGAAGACTTCCTTGAAATCCAAGGAGGGCCTTTTCAAATGGTTGGTCATGCCTTTTGGGTTGACAAATGCTCCTGCAACCTTCATGAGACTGATGGAAGACATATTATGACCATTCACCAACTCCTTTGTAGTAGTGTACTTGGATGACATCTTGTATTCAATGAGACTTGGGAAGAGCACCTCCACCACATCCGACAGGTCCTCTAAACACTGCAGAAACACAAGTTGTGTGCTAATTTGGAGTAGTGCACTTTTGGCATGACCTAGGTTCAGTATTTGGGATACATTGTTGATGAGCGTGGGGTGCATGTGGATCCAACCAATATCGAAGTCATCCAGGATTGGCCAACCTTGACCACTCTAACAGAGATTTGCAACTTTCTGGGTCTTGCTAATTTCTACCACAGGTTCATGTTGGGATTCTTTCATATGACTTGGCCCTTGACTCAAGTCACCAAGGGAGGAGTGAAAGAAAAAATATTTTGGTTGGAATCTCAACAAAAGGCATTCGTAGAATTGAAACATCACCTCTGTTGTGCCCCAGTGCTCACATTACCATAATTTCAACAACCATTTGAGATCAATACAGATGCCTCTGACTATACAATTGAGGTAGTTCTTACTCAACAGAGACATCCAATGGCATATCAAAGTGTGATTGTGTCCGACACAGTCCAAAAGAATCCCACTTATGAAAAAGAAATGTGTTCCATTGTGCATGCTTTCTGAAAATGGAAGCATTACATTTTGGGGAAGGAAACGATCATCCACACATACCACCTACCCCTGCAGTTCATATAGACACAAGGGAAGTTGCAGAACGATCGCCATCAGAAGTGGTCCACATATTTGCAATAGTTTCATTTGAACATCAAGTACAAGAATGGAAGCACCAATAATGTTGTAGACTTCCTTAGCCGACCACCGATCGTGGTGATAACCACCGTGCTCAACTCTTGTGGGCATGAGACTTATGATTGGCCACTTCTCTACAAGAGCGATCCAGAATTCGGCCACACATACAAGACACTCTTGGAGGGTAATTGAGTTCCAAATTTTCACCTCCGGGATGCACTACTATGTCACCTGGGACACCTTTATATTCCTTCAAGAAAGTGTGCCAAGATTATTTGGGAAGCGCACTACAGTTGGGTCACTAGGCATTTCAGGGTCGAGAAAATAGTGGCAGTATTGCAGAAGTATTTCTATTGGAAAAACCTTCGACAGGATGTCGGGAAGTACATCAGATCCTCCACTTCTTGTGCCATTGCCAAACCAACCATCAAGAAGCAAGGTCTCTATACTTTGCTACCTACCCCTAGTAAACCTTAGGAATCCATCTCCCTGGATTGCATGTTAGGCCTTCCTTCTACTAAGAATGGCAATGACTTTGTTTTCATGGTCATCGACAAATTCTCGAAGATGGCCATTATGGCGACCTACAAGAATAATATCACAGAAGAATCCACTACTAAAATCTTTTTTGAGCATGTTTGGCTACACTTTGGGTTCCCATAGTCTATCATCTTAAATCGTGACAGCAGGTTCCTAAGTAAATTTTGGTCCAGCCTCTGGTCAATGCTGGACATGAATCTCACCAAGTCCACATCTTTCCATCCCCAAAATGATGGCTAAACAAAGGTCGTCAATAGGATGATCGTACAGATTTTGTGCATGTACAACTCAAAGAATCCACACACATGGGATGAGAGCCTCCCCTATGTACAAAATATATATAAATGGCCCCTCCATATCTCAACCGACCACAACCCCTTTCAACCAGGCTTGGGATTCCAGCCACGATGTCCCATTGATGTAGCCATGCCGTTTGCATCTACTCAGGCTGATTTGTCTCATGTCCAGTCTGAAGCTACCAAGGTGAACAACTTCATTGAGCGCATTCAACATAGTCACCAACAGGTTCATGACATATTGGATAGAGCCAATGCTAAGTACAAGCATCGACATGATAAACATCGGGTGCAACACAAATTCTAGGTGGGCGACAAAGTGTGGCTACATTTGCAGAAGGAGCACCTCGCCAGACCCCACCGAAAGCTTCGCCTTCTATGATATGGGCGATACACCATCACCAAGGATGTAAGGGATAATTAATTTGAGCTCAGTACTCCACCATTCCTTGGTCTGCACCCAATGTTCAATGTGGACCGCCTTCAACCCTACTTTCTACCTCTACTAGACACATCCGACATGGTAGAATAACTCACACCAACAGAGTTAAATCAAGACTACATGGAACAAGCCACAAATGATTGGATTATGGACACACAGATCAATAAAACCTGCCAACAAAGGATCCAACTATATTGAGTTTTCAAAGCAGGCCAAATCCTTCAACAAGGCAAGTGGCTCACCAGGGACCAGTTCAGCGAAAGTTTCCTCATCTCATGGAGGAACTCAATGCAATGGGGACCATTGCTTCCTAAGGGGGGAGGAATGATCCATGTGGATATTGGTGGCCACCCACCTATTCCATGTGGACCCCGACCATTGTTTCTTTCATTTTTTTAGTTTACTTAATTGTAGCACAATTTACTATTTTTGGCATTTTTTCGGGTCCTGAACTTTCGGAGCCGTTTTGAGGCCCTAAACGACGTTTTTTGGGCATCAAACCACTAGAAAATAAGGGTTTGTTTCAAACTTGATATTCGCGATCAACATTTTAGTCCTTGGATAGATATTTCTAGTGATGTCTTATGTGCATCAAATAGAGATAATATGCCAAAGTTACGACCCCGGGAAATTGATATACAAATTTACCCCAACGGGGCCCATATTTTGGCATTTCATCTCATAGGGTTAGGTTTTTGGATGTTTAGGGTTTCCATTGTTTCTCAATAATATATAGGCCTTCGAGTCTCATTGTAACATAGAGTTCAGAGGCCTGTAGCCACCACATCTCTTCTCAGAGATAAGCTGCCAGCGCCCTAGCTAGTTTATTTCCATTCTTCTGTAAACAAATTTCAGTTCTTTGATATTAATGAAATGAAGTGGTATTTCCACTGCATCTTTGTATTCATGGTTATTTGTGTATTTTTTTTCTTTCCTACATAAATTAGGATCAGTGGTATCATAACGGTCTGCTCTTTCTTGATCCTTCTTTGCATGTCCCCAACGAGGTTGGGGTATAGGGAGTTAGGGCTCGATCTGGTTGAACCTTTGCAAGATCATCGTTGCAAACCACGACGACTACCCATGGGGGATGAAAAGAAAGACAAGGGAGCATGAGATCCTATCAAAATATTTCTCGAGGAGGGACTTGAAAAAAAAAGGAACGCGATGATGGATAACTTCGCCCAGGTCCTTCAACGATTTCCCATTGGCGACACATCTACATCCAACAGCCACTTTGGAGGTGCAACCCCTTGTAAGGTACAAGTAAAATTTGACATTCCCATATTTGATGGCCAAAAAGATGCAGATGTCATAGATAGATGGTTGAATCTATTAGAGGGATATTTCTCGGTTCATGACTTTTTTGACTTGGAGAAGATTATTTTTTCACTGCTCAAAGCTGCCTCCCATGTCAAGGACTGGTGGGAAACCTACTGTGAGAAAAAGGATGAGGAGGGAACCTCTCTGTTCTCGGTCATACCCACTTGGAATTATTTCTGAGACACCATCAAGGAAGAGCCCAATGCCACCATTACCACCACGAAGATCCAAAAGGAAGAACTGGAAGATCCATAGGAGGAGGAGCATCTCTTCCACTCCCAAATGTGGTAAAGGGTTCCCCACTACAGTTCATTTTTTACAATGGGAGCCAAAAGAACCTCATTTTAATAGAGGTTGTGAAGCGGTTGGGATTTCCAACCATAACACACCCACATCCATACACCATCAAGTGCCTTCACTAAGGACGAGATCTCTGCGTCATCCAATAGTGTCGCCTTCCCTACAACATCAATCCCTTTATCGATGAGGTATTATGTGACATTGCTCCTATTGATGTTTCTGATGTATTATTAGGCCAACAATACTTGTGGAAGCAACATGTTATGTATGAGTCCCGGCCTCGCGCTATTATTGTTACCTTGGGAAATAAGTTGTACAGTATACCTGAGGTACCACGGCCTTCCACTATCTCTTTGGTTACTGCAAAACAATGCAGTGAGCTAATTTACAAAACTGGGAAATTTGTTTTCCTGATGATGTGCCCTCAGGGAAATAAGGAGACTATGGCCATGACCTCTAGACAGGGCTCCTCCTTACAACAAAAAAAAATGGACAAGGTCATGGACGAGTATCGAGACATCTTCACCTTGCCTGTAGGGGTGCCTCTACACTGTCAGGTCAAACACCCCATCGATCTAACCCCAAGAGCATTGTTTCCCAATGGACTGATCTATCAATGCTCTGTTTTGGAGAACGATGAAATCAAGAGGCAGATCTAGGAGATGCTGCAGAAAGGTCACATTCGACCAAGTTCAACACCCTGTGGGAGCCCAATCATGTTGGTGCAGAAGAAGGATGGAACTTCAAAACGTTGTATTGACTATCGGGCGTTGAACAACATCATTGTCCAGAACAGGTACCCGATCCCACAGATTGATGACCTTCTAGACCAACTCAAAGGGGTAAAATATTTCAGCAAGATTGACTTGAAGTCTAGGTATCACCAGGTACCGATCGAACCGTTTGATGTGTGGAAGACTTCCTTCAAATCCAAGGAGGGCCTTTTTGAATGGTTGGTCATGCCTTTCGAGTTAACAAATTCTCCTGCAACCTTCATGAGGCTAATGGACAACATATTGTGGCCATTCACCAACTCCTTTGTAGTAGTGTACTTGGATGACATCTTGATCTTCAGCCAGACTTGGGAAGAGCACCTCCACCACATCCGACAGGTCCTCCAAACACTCTGGAAACACAAGTTGTGTGCCAATTTGGAGAAGTGCACTTTCGACATGACCCAAGTTGAGTATCTGGGATACATTATTGATGAGCATGGGGTGCATGTGGATCCAACCAAGATCCAAGTCATCTGGGATTGGCCATCCTTGACCACTCTAATAGAGCTTCACAACTTTCTCGGTCTTGCTAATTTCTACTGCAGGTTCATGTTGGGATTCTCTCATATCACTTGGACCTTGAGTCAAGTCACCAAGGGAGGAGCGGAAGAAAAATTATTTTGGTCGAAATCTCAACAAAATGCGTTCGCATAATTAAAACATTGCCTCTAATGTGCCCCAGTGCTCATATTACCAGACTTGAAACAACCATTTGAGATCAAGATGGATGCCTCTGACTATGTGATTGGGTCATTTCTTACTCAACAGAGGCATCCAATGGCATATCATAGTGCGACATTGTCCGACACAGTCTGAAAGTATCCCACTTACGAGAAATAAATGTATTCCATTGTGCAGGCTTATCAACAATGGAAGCATTACATTTTGGGGAAGGAAACGATCATCCACACAGACCACCGACCCCTGCAATTCATACAGACACAAGGGAAGTTGAAAATTGATCGCCATCAAAATTGGTCCACATATCTGCAACAGTTTCATTTGAACATCAAGTATAAGAAGGGAAACACCAATAATGTTGTATACTACCTCAACCAACCATCGATCGTGGCGATAACCACTGTGCTCAACTCTTGTTGGAACGAGACTTCTGATTGGCCACTTCTCTACAAGAGCGATCTAGAATTTGGCCACACATACAAGACACTCTTGGAGGGTAACCGAGTTCCAAATTTTCACCTCTAGGATGCACTACTATGTCACCTGGGACACCTTTTTGTTCCTTCAAGCGAGGGTGCCAAGATGATTTGGGAAGCGCACTACGGTCGGGTCGTTGGGCATTTTTAGCTCGAGAAAACAGTGGCAGTACTGCAGAAGTATTTCTATTGGCCAAACCTTCGACATGATGTCGGGAAGTACATCAGATCCTGCATTGCCTGCGCCATTGCCAAACCAACCATAAGAAGAAAGGCCTCTATAATCCGCTACCTACCCCTATTTGACCTTGAGAATCCATCTCTGTGGATTACATGTCGGGCCTTACTTCTACTAAGAATGGAAATGACTATGTTTTCGTGGTCATCGACAGATTCTCAAAGATGTCCATTATGGCAGCCTACAAGAAGAATATCACAATAGAAGCCATTTCTAAACTCTTCTTTGAACGAGTGTGGGTACACTTTGGGATCCCATAGTCTATCATCTTAGATCGTGACAGTAGGTTCCTTGGTACATTTTTGTCAAGAATCTAGTCAATGGTGGACACCAAGCTCACCAAGTCCACATCTTTCCATCCCCAAACTGATGGCCAGACAAAGGTCGTCAACAGGATGATCATACACATTTTGTACATGTACAAATCAAACAATCCATGCACATGGGATGATAGCCTCCTCTATGTACAACATATCTATAACCAGACGCTCCATAGCTGAACCTACCAAATCCCCTTTCATATGGGCTTGGGATTCCAGCCACTATGTCCCATTAACATAGCCATTCTCTTTGTAGCTACTCAGGCTGATTTGACTCATGTCCAGTCTGAAGCTGCCAAGGCGAACAAATTCATTGAGCACATTCATCACATTCACTAACATGTTCATGAAATATTGGATAGAGCCAATGCTAAGTACAAGCAGAAACATGATCAACATCGGGTGCAACACAACTTCTAGGTGGGCGACAAAGTGTGGCTACATTTTCACAAGGAGCGCCTGGTTGGACCACACTGCAAGCTTTGCCCACTCTGATATGGGCCATACGCCATCACCAAGGCTATAGGGGAAAATGAATTCAAGCTCAGTATTCCACCATTCCTTGGTCTGCACCCAGTGTTCAATGTGGACCGCCTTCGACCCTACTTTCCACCTCTATTGGACACATCCGACATGGCAGAACAACTCACACCACCAGAGTTAAATACAGACTGCATGGAACAATCCACAATTGATCGGATTATGGAAACATAGATAAATAACACTCGCCAGCAGAGGATCCAACTATATCGATTTGTCAAAGAAGGCCAACTCCTTCACCAGGGCAAGTGGCTCACTAGGGACCAAGTTCAACAGAAGTTTCCTCATCTCATGGAGCAACTCAACACAATGGGGACCATTGCTTCCTAAGGGGGGAGGAATGATCCAGGTGGATATTGGTGGTGACCCGCCTATTGCACATGGACCCCCACCATTTTTTTTTTCATTTTTTCAATTTCCTTAATTGTAGGACAATTTACTATTTTTGGCATTTTTTCGGGTCCTGAACTTCCGGAGCCATTTTGAGGCCCTAAACGATGTTTTTGGGCATCAAACATGTGGCGAATAATAGTTCATTCTGGACTCAATATTCGCAGTTAGTAGTGTAGTGCTCGGATAGATATATATAATGATGTATCATGTGCATCAAATGGAGATAGTATGCCAAAGTTATGACCCCGGGAAATTGATGTACCAATTTACCCCGACGGGGCCCATATTCTGGCGTTTCATCTCCTAGGGTTAGGTTTTTGGATGTTTATGGTTTCCATTGTTTCTTAGTAATATATAGGCCTTCGAGCCTCATTGTAACACAAATTTCGGAGTCCTGTAGCCGCCACATCTCTTCTGATAAAGAAGCTACCAATGCCCTAGCTAGTTTATTTCCATTATGTCTGTAAACAAATTTCAGTTCTTTGATATTAATGAAATGAAGTGTTATTTCCGCTGCATCTTTGTATTCATGGTTATTTGTGTATTCTGTTGTGTTCCTTCATAAATTCGGATCAATGGTATTAAAGCGGTTTTCTCTTTCTCGATCCTTCTTTGCATATCCTCAACGAGGTCGAGGTATAAGGAGTTAGGGCTAGATCTGGTTGAACCTTTGCAAGATCAGCCTCGAAAACCCCGATGACCGCCCATGGGGGAGGAAAATAAATATGAGGGAGGAAGATATCCTATCAAAATATTGCTCGAGGAGGACCTTGAAAAACTAAAGAACACGATGATGGATAATTTCGCCTATATCCTTCAACAATTTCCCACTGGCAACTCATCTGTGTCCAACAACCACTCTGGAGGCGCAACCCCTTTTAATTTACAAGTAAAATTTGACATTCCCATATTTTATGGCCAAATAAATACAGACATCGTAGATAGATGGTTGAATCTATTAGAAGGATATTTCTCAGTTCATGACTTTTCCGACCGAGAGAAGATTATTTTTTCACTGCTCAAAGTTTTCCCCCATGTCAAGGACTGGTGGGAAACCTACTGTGAGAAAAAGGATGAGGAAGAACCCTCTTTGTTCTCGGTTGTACCCACTTGGAATTATTTCTGAGATGCCATCAAGGAACAATATTAGCCTACGGGGATCTATGAGAACAAGTACATACAATGGACTATGTTGCGGCAACAAAGGGATCAAGATGTGCATGAGATGACGAATTTGTTCCATACCATGTGCATAAAGTTGGTTATCAAAGATTCAGATAAATGTTTGGTGTTGAAGTACCATAGTTGTCTGCACAGATACATTTATAAGGAAATGGATTTCCTCAACATATCGTCTCTTGGTACGACATACCGGTGTGCTGCCAAGATTGAGCATAAATTCAAACAAAAGAAGCGAGACTTTGGATCTACGAATCAAAAGCAAGAGAAAGGTGCCCCCAAACTGCAGAACAAAGGACAGAGCCAAGGCATGGTGGCTCAAGACAACCTACCAAATCTGCAAGCAAAGAAAAACACCACGAAGCTGAAGAAGGACACAAGAAAGTGGTGTGAGTTCAATAATATATCCACTCAAAACACAAGTGAGTGTAGGGCCAAACAATCACTGGTGGCTGAGATGGGGGCTTCTTAATCAAATGCATTATCCAACATTGAATCACAACCCGAGAAGGGAAATGATAGAGGGAAGTAGATTATCAATGCGAAGCCCAACGCCACCATTTCCACCAAGAATATATAAAAGGAAGAATCAAAAGATCCATAGGAGGAGTGTCTCTTCCACTCCCATATGTGGGTAAAGGGTTCCTCGATACAGTTCATTTTTTACAGTGGGAGCCAAAATAACCTCATTTCAGTAGAGGTTGTGAAGCGGTTGGGCTTGCCAACAACAACACACCCACAATCATACACCATCAAGTGGCTTCACCAAGGATGGGATCTTCGCGTCTGCTAGCAATGTCACCTTCCCTACAACATCAATCCCTTCACCGATGAGGTATTATGTGACATTGATCCTCTTGATGTTTTTGATGTATTATTAGGCCAACCATACTTGTGGAAGTGACATTTTGTGTATGAGTTCGAGCCTCGCGCTGTTATTATTACCTTGGGAAATAAGTTGTATAGGATACCAAAGGTACCACCGCCTACCGCTATCTATTTGGTTACTGCAAAACAATGCAGTAATGTCATTTCCAAAATTGGGAAATTTGTTTTCCCGGTGATCCACCCTCAAGGAAAGAAGAGTATTGTGGCCATGACCTCTAGACAGGGCTCCTCCGCACGACAACAACAAATGGACAAGGTTGTGGAGGAGTACTGGGACATCTTCACCTCGCCCATAGGAATGCCTCTACACTGTCAGGTAAAACACCCCATTGATATGAACCCAGGTGCGTTGCTTCCCAATGGATCGATCTATCGATGCTTTGTTTTGAAGGATGATGAAATCAAGACATAGATCTAGGAGCTGCTACAAAAATTGTACATCTGGCCAAGTTCATCACCCTGTGTGAGCTCAATCGTGTTGGTGTAGAATAAGGATGGGAATTGGAGACTCTGTATTGACTGTCAGATGCTGAACAAGATCACTGTCTGGAATAGGTACCCAATCCCACATATTGATGACCCTCTAGACCAACTCAAAGGGGTAAAATATTCAGCAAGATCGACTTGAATTCCAGGTATCACCAGGTACCAATCGAATCGTTCAATGTGTGGAAGATTGTCTTCAAATCCAAGGAGGGCCTTTTTGAATGGTTGGTCATGCCTTTCGGGTTAACGAATGCTCCCACAACCTTCATGTTGTTGATGGACGACATCTTGAGACCATTCACCAAATACTTTGTAGTAGTGTGATTGGATGACATCTTTATCTTCAACCAGACTTGGTAAGAGCACCTCCACCACATCCGACAGGTCCTCCAAACACTGCGGAAACACAAGTTGTGTGCCAATTTGGAGAAGTGCACTTTTTTCATGACCTAGGTTCAGTATCTGGGATACATTATTTATTAGTGTAGGGTGCATGTGGATCCAACCAAGATCCAAGTCATCCAGGATTGACCAGCCCCGACCACTCTAATAGAGCTTCGTAGATTTCTGGGTCTTGCTAATTTCTACTACAGGTTCGTGTTGGGATTCTCTCATATCACTTGGCCCTTTAGTCAAGTCACCAAGGGAGGAACGAAAGAAAAATTATTTTGGTCGAAATATCAACAGAAGGCGTTCGTATGATTGAAACATCACCTATGTTGTGCCCCAGTTCTCACATTACTAGACATGAAATAACCATTTGAGATTGAGACAAATGCCTATGACTATGCGATTGGGGAAATTCTTACTCAACAGAGGAATCCAATGGCATATCACAGTGTGAAACTATTCGAAACAGTTCGAAAGTATCCCATTTATGACAAAGAAATGTATTCTATTGTGTCGGCTTGCTGACAATGGAAGCATTACATTTTGGGGAAGGAAACGATCATCCACATAGACCACCAACCCCTACAGTTCATACAGACATAAGGGAATTTGCAGAATGATCACCATCAGAAGTGGTCCACATATCTGCAACAATTTCATTTGAAAATCAAGTGCAAGAAGGGCAACACCAATAATGTTGTTGACTGCCTCAGCCGACCACCAATCGTGGAGATAAACACCTTGCTTAAATATTGTTGGCATGAGACTTATGATTGGCCTCTTCTCTACATGAGATATCCAAAATTAGGCCACACATACAAGACTCTCTTGGAGGGTAACCGAGTTCCAAATTTTCACCTCCATGATGCACTACTATGTCACCTGGGACACCTTTGTGTTCCTTCAAGAGAGCATGCCAATATGATTTGGGAAGCGCACTATAGTCATGTCGTTGGGAATTTTGGGGTCAAGAAAATAGTGGAAGTACTGCAGAAGTATTTCTATTGGCCAAACCTTCGACAAGATGTCGGGAAGTACACCAGATCCTGCACTGCCTGCGGCATTGCCAAACCAACAATTAAGAAGCAAGGCCTATATACTCTGTTGCCTACCCCTAGTCGACCTTGGGAATCCATCTCCCTAGATTACATGTCAGTCCTTCCTTCTACTAATCATGGAAACAACTATGTTTTCGTCATCTTTGACATATTCTCAAAGATGTCCATTATGGCGGCCTGCAAGAAGAATATCACAACAAAAGCCACTGATAAACTCTTCTTTGAATGATTGTGGGTACACTTTGGGATCCCACAGTATATCATATCAGATTGTGATAGTAGGTTCCTCAGTACATTTTGGTCCAACCACTGGTCAATGTTGGATACCAAGCTCACCAATTCCACAACTTTCCATCCCCAACCTGATGGCCAGATAGAGGTCGTCAACAGGATGATCATACACATTTTTCCCATGTATAACTGAAAGAATCCATGCACATGGGATGAGATCCTCCCCTATGTACAACATAGCTATTACCAGGCCCTCCATAGGTGAACCAACTACAACCCCTTTCAGGTGGGCATGGGATTCCAACCACTATGTCCCATTGACATAACCATTCCCTTTGCAACTACTCAGGGTGAATCAGATCATGTGCAGTCTAAAGCTTCCAAGGCGAGCAACTTCATTGAGCACATTCAACACATTATCCAACAAGTTCATGACATATTGGACAAAGCCAATGCTAATTACAAGCAATGACATGATCAACATCAAGTGCAACACAACTTCCAGGTGGGTGACAAACTGTGGCTACATTTGCAGAAGGAGTGCCTCAATAGACCCCACCACAAGCTTCGCCCACTCCGATATGGTCCATACACCATCACGAAGGCTATAGGGGGGAATTACTTTGACTTCAATATTCCACCATTCCTTGGTCTGCACCTAGTGTTCAATGTGGACCACCTTGGGCCCTACTTTCCACCTCTATTGGACACATCCGACATGGCAGAACAACTCACACGAATAGAATTAAATCCAGACCGCATGGAACAAACCACAACTAATAGGATTATGGACACATAGATCAATAATGCCTACGATCAGAGGATCCATCTATATCGAGTTGTCAAAGCAGGCCAACTCCTTCACCAGGGCAAGTGGCTCACTAGGGACCAAGTTCAGTAGAAGTTTCCTCATCTCATGGAGGAACTCAATTCAATGGGGACCATTGCTTCCTAAGGGGGGAGGAATGATCCAGGTGGATATTCATGGCCACCTACCTATTCCATGGGGACCCCCACCATTTTTTCTTTCAATTTTTCAGTGTCCTTAAGTGTAGGACAATTTACTATTTTTGGCATTTTTTCGGGTCCTGAACTTCTGGAGCCTTTTTGAGGCCCTAAACGACGTTTTTTGGACATCAAACCTCCAACAAATAATATTCCATTTTGAACTCGATGTTCACCATATACAATGTAGTCCTCAGATATATCTTTCTAACAATGTATCATGTGTTTCAAACGAAGATAGTATGCCAAAGTTACGACCCCAGGAAATTGATGTACCAATTTACCCTGACGAGGCCCATATTTTGGTGTTTCATCTCCTAGGATTAAGTTTTTTGATGTTTAGGGTTTCCATTGTTTCTCAATAATATATAGGCCTTCGAGACTCATTGTAACACAAAGTTCATAGGCCTATAGCCTCCACATCTCTTCTCAGAGATAAGCTACGAGCAGGGATGATTTTAAGGTTGGAAATTTATTTTAAAATGTAGAAACCTTGGCGAATCATACTAATCCTTTATATTCCAACTATAAATGTTTGGCGATATTTTTGTAAAAATATTAAAATTTCTAAGGATTTTTTATATTTTTTATAAAAGTTTGGCGATTT
>JZKD02S2093734.1:7533-43171 GCA_000966675.3 Picea glauca | reverse complement strand
ATAGATTTTGATTTTGAGAGCAATGATGTGAACATTTGGTTCACATAGATGGTCATTCAACCTAGCAGAGGACAAGAGGATCCTTCTGCATTGTAGCTTGGCATTTGATTGAGTTTTCAAGCATTTTTTCAGGGATGTGTCAGACTAGAAGTTGTTTCACTTCTCATGGTTCGATCTCATAAGATTGGAGTTTACATTAAGTAAACAATTTGCATGCATCCTGGCTCACATGATTACATAGTGAGATTTTCCAGAGATGGCAGGCTTTGACAAGATTATGGTTCAATGACTTGCAATTGAATCATACACATGATACATTGGGATGCTATTGGACACCTAAAAGTGTCCAGATTGGTTAGTGGTTATCCAAAAACCATCAAAAACATGATATCAATTGGTTAGTGGTTATCCCAAACCACAGATTCAAAGAGCACTTTCAATGATACACTGATAGTAGAGTGGTGATACTACATGTTCACCAATTAGCAGAAGACATCAGATTCTTCTAGCTAAAATACTTGGAAAAATGATCAAATTGTCAAGCAATTAGGGAATGTTAAGATATTATAGTTGTTCACTTCCATATCTCATCTCTCTTCCAGTTCATTTTAAATGAACATGTTCAACATCTAGATTGGCGGTTTTTTAGGCATTTCTTCATTGAGGCTTAGCACAGGAGTTTTAGTATGAAGACTTGGAATTGATACTAGTTTATGCTTAATTGTTGGTATTATTGATCGGACTTGTGATTGAGGGGGGGATTGTTAGACTATGGCTTACCTTTACCAATCACTAAGTCTAAATTGTCATCTATATTTGTATTATTCATTTAGGATATTAGTAATATATCCTCAAGTGATGACTAATGCTTTAGTTAAGATTGCCTAGCCTAGTCATCATGCATGATTTCAGGATCTAGAGAAAATCTCTCTATGAGGTGGCATCACCCATTGTAATATAAATATGTAACATTGGAGTGAATACACAATGTGTTAGCTAATATGCCTTTTCCACCATGTTGTTATTCTTGTTTATGTTTTATTAGAGGATTGGATGGACATTTCGTCCATGAAAAGACATTCGTGCAATTGAATGGATCATACTATTGGCCAGGGATGAGAACATATGTCAAGAAATTCACGAGCAGATGCAGGATTTTCCATCACGTGAAGGGAAAGAGATAGAATACAGGGTTGTATCAGCCATTGCCAGTACCAGAGAGGCCATGGGATGCGGTAAGTATGGATTTTGTGTTAGGACTGCCAAAGACGCAAAGAGGGTGTGATTCAATCTTTGTGGTAGTCGATATATTTTCTAAAATGGCACATTTCATACCATGTCAGAAAACCAGTGATGCAACTCACATTGCAAATATGTTTTTTAAAGAAGTTGTTAGACTTCATGACTTACCTAAGAGTATTGTATCGGACAGGGATGCCAAATTTGTTGGTCATTTTTGGAGGACCCTATGGAAAAATATGGGGATTAATTTATATTTTAGCTCAACATATCATCCTTGGATAGATGGACAGACTGAAGTAGTAAACCGAATCTTGGGAGATTTATTAAGGAGTTTGGTGGTTGAACATCATAGTCAGTGGGATCAGATTCTGCCACAAGCAGAATTTGCATATAATGATTCACCAAATAGGAGTACAGGACAGAGCCCATTCCATATCATGTATGGAATGCAGTTGAGAGGAGTATCTAAGTTGATACACTTAGAGCAAAGTGAGTTCAGAAGTGCTAGTGCAAAGGATTTTGTAGCGGGAATGCAAGAACTCCACAACAAGATTAAGGAGGGATTGCAAAATTCCAACCAGGAATATAAGCGCAGAGTAGATAAACACAGAAGAGAACTTTAGTTTGAAGTCGGTGATTTGGTTTTAGCGCATCTAAGAAAAGAAAGGTTCCCAAGAGGAATGTACAATAAACTAAATATGAAGAAAATTGGACCGTTTAAGATCATAAGAAAGTTTGAAGAAAATGCTTATGAGATTGAATTACCGGATGGGGTAGGAATATCACCCATCTTCAACATAGCCAACCTGTAACCCCACAGAGCTGATGAATCTGGAACAGAGAGATCTGAGGATCAGAAGGAAGTCCAATGGGTTAAACAGATTCCTGTAGTTGAAAGGCCACATATAGAAAAGATTATTAATCAGAAAGTCAAGAAGAAGACTCGAAGGAAAACATACTTTGAATATTTGGTCAAATGGAAAAGATATCCAATTGAAGATGCCAGTTGGGAGAGCGAAGTAGATATTCGAAGGCATAGACAAATGTTGCAAGAGCTCATAAATAGGAGTTCACGATGTAGGAGCATCGTAAGAAGCTAGCAAAGCAAGTGCAAAGGTAGAAGACAATTGGATATGCACCAGTGCACATTTTGAAAATGTTTTAAATTTAAATGAAGAGACATTGATGTAATAGTTGGGAGATGTATTTACATTTATGTTTTGAAGATTGTAAACAGATCTTGAGCGTTTCTCACATATGTCAGATAAAGAGGCATTTATTGTAATTTATGAAAAGTTGTTGTAGCTTTTATTTCAGATTAGATAGCTTGTAGTGTAGGAGGGAAAACGGATAGAAAGACACCCTTGCTTGTATCATTGTATCATTCCCAATTGTATCAGTTGAGTAATATGTAGAGCTATAGAGAGTAAGAACATAGAGAAGAACCCATGTACATGAATATTTGAGTTAATATAATAAATCTTTGACTCACGTTCATGGTATTATTATGCTTATTGTTTGCATATGTTGAATGGTATGTATACAACTGCTTATATCTTCTGTTATGCATTTATTTCAATTCTATGTACATTCTTGTGATTTCATGATGAATGTATGAAGTCTGAGAGAAGGGAAGTATGAGTTTCAATTGTTTCTCTTCTTGAGAATTCCTGCAAAGAGTGCAGTGAACGTCTGCAAGGTGTGCATCGACGAAGTTCTGAGTTTTATCTCAGAAAAATTAGGAGAGATATCATTGCGCTCATACCAACATAAGTGAAGAGACAACACAGAGCAATGCAAGGTGTGCACAGGCCAGTTGAAGTTCTAGACTTTATCAACCAAGGGGAAATTTGAAGGACTGTTGTTGCAGAGGAGTGCACAAAGTCAAAGGGTCAAATAACCTGAGGTTATTTGCTAATGCCGCAAGGAATGTGTGTAGAAAACCTTTTGAATCCTTGAGTTTGCGAGTGAAACCCTAGGAGGGGGAGAACCTTGCAGAGTTCAAGGGAAGGTGTGTGTGGAAGGCACCCAATAGACATAAAAACTCATAAATCTTTGCGTCGGGGTTCTTGGGCGGAGAAATATTTCAGAAGTCTGATTGGACGGTGGAATCGCTTCGTGGAGAAGCGTCAATGTACCATGATTCGTTGGATATAGTTAAACCAGAAAGGAAGATCAGGCTGAGGCTTACTCAACATCTGAATCTCAGGAGGAATAGAGGCCATTGGATCCAGATCAACGGGAGTCGTTGATCTCGTGCACGAATTTCATGTTTCGAAATTCGGGAAGTGGAGGAAGTAGTGACTCGGAGTCGAGATTCGCGGACTCCCGATTCATGAAGTCCTAATAGAATCAAAACCGTCATTTCGTAGGAGAATAGAGCCATTGATTTGTGATAAGGATATATCACGATTTCAGCTATTGGTGATGGGACTTGTTTCATTTTAGTTCGTCGATACACAAAATCATGGGTACCGAAAACTGGGGCCCAGACCGTACTCAAAGGTCACGTCAAAGTAAATTCAAGGGAGGAACCAATTTCCCATTAGCCGTTTTGGGGTTTCAGGGTTTGAAGGGACAAGAGAACTCACATCTGGGATCATGAAGTCGCAAAACCCGAAGTACCCTTTCGGGTGAAGGCTGTGGTCATATCAATGATCACGAGGGAGAGAGTTGGCGCTTAGTGCTTGATTGTGCAGGCATAACTCATAAGGACCTGTGGATGCACACCAGTGTGTGTTAGATATTTCTGCGAAAAATCAAAGAGTCAATTCGACTCAAGGGGAATATAAAGAACGATCCTCAGACTGGGAGGTCACGTAGAACCTGCTGAGGTAGGGGGTGTTGCACCAGCAGGTCTCTTCTTGGTTGTTGTTTGGGGTTTCTGGTTCTCCTTGCTAGTGCCAGCCTCCTAATTTTTATGATGGTGTCACCCTCCTCATCTCCTTTCTAATGCTACCCTGTGTATGTTGTCGTTTTCCTCTTCTATTGCCGGTGCCACCTGTGTATGTTTTTGGTTAGTCTTTTGATATTTTACCCTAAAAGTTCTTCTTGGCAATTTGTTCCAAGTGTCGTGATGAGATCTGCCCCAAGGGTTTGATCAATGATCCCTTGAATCTTTTTCTGAGCATATATCTAAGAGGATAGCAACAACATATTAGGTAATATTGTTTCTTGTTTTAGTTAAGTAAATGTTTTGTCAGTGATTGTTTTTAGGTTACTAGATTATGGATCAAAAGTTTTAATGTCTTGTTGATTGTAACATACAAGTAGTTAATGTTTAGAAATTAAAATAATTATTTCTTTTTTAGCTAGCTATATTTTTTGCCCTTAAATTTTAACATGTTAAACATAGATTATCTTAAAAATACCTTCTACAATTTACACAAATATAGATTATCTTCTACATGTTACATTGTTTTTATATTTAAATGTTTTCATGTTCATTAAATATAACACCATAGTGAAAAATATAGTTGTTATATTTTTTTCAATATATGTCTTTGATGCTTTGAAGTTGTTATAAATGCTTAAACGCCTTCAAGTTGTTTTATAAATCATATTTCCATTTTATGTTTCTATAACTTATGAACTTTCATATTCATGAATTTTCAAAGGATATATATTGAGGCAATATGTCAAGACAAGAGTCTCAAAAAATTACTCGTAAATTCTCTATGCTATCTAATGAAGGAAGAAGAGGAACCCCTTATTTGACTGAAACTCTGAGTGACCAACGACAATCTAGTCAGAGGAGGAGATTATCAAATAAATATGTGAATAGATCATCCCAAGAATGTGCTGAAAATAGTTCTATGGATGCATCTTTCTTAGATAGGTTGCACATTAATACTCCAACATCGAAGAATGTAGGGAATACATCATGACAAGAAAATATGTTTGGTAAATTTTTTTGATTTTATATTTTTGTATATGTGTGTGTGTGTGTGTGTGTGTGTTATATGTTTTTTTTTTTAATTTTCTTATGTTAAATTATGTTTTTGTTAAATGTTGTAATTACTTTCAAATTTGTATGTGTAGACGGTGAATTTAGTGCGAGGGAAGTTAATGAAAGAGAAAGTGGGTATCATGAAGATTCCAATGTTGGGGAAGAGGGTGAAGGTGGATTCAGGGGGTGTTATCCAGAAACAAAATATTACACGCCTACGTCCACCTATCCCTCAGATGTTAGTGATGAAATTCCTTGGGAAGGGATTATTGAAGCAAGGACCCTCAAAGGATGTTTAGGTGTTAAAAGAAAGCTGGAAAATGATTTGAGGAGCTTGGATATCCCTCAAGAGAGTAAGCAAAGCTTGGAGATTGTTTTGCATTCATTGCAACACTGTATGGATGCATATCAAAAGATGGGTCCAACGACTGATAGTTTTATCGATTTGATGAGGAGACAAAAGTCAGAGGTGATGGGATATGATAAATGGGATGCAGTAAAAATTATAGTTTCAAAAGAAGATGCAATTTCTGTGTTGAATTTCAAAGAGGGGCCAAAGAAAAAGATGTTGAAGGTGAAATATTTTAAGCACCCCAACATAGCAGGACATCTGTATAATAGATTTTTGGTAGCATATGGGAAGTTGTCGTGGAATGATGAGGTTCCACATTACTTTGATAGACACTTTTATGTAGTGTTTTTCATGGGCATGCACCTTTCTTATACCAGCCTATCGTCCAATTATTACAGGGTTGGTAAAGGACGGACATATGATCGAAAATGGGCATATCGAAATGCAACATTGCATAGGCCTCCACAACCTTTAGTATCTTGTCCAATAGGGGAATTTGCCTCACATTCATAGTTGTGAGCTACATCAGAGGTTGGCAAGGAGGCTGGGAATGCAATCGGGGAAAATTTGGAATCAATTTTTTATGGTGTTGATGTTGGTTTGAACCGTCAAAGAGAGGAAGTCAATTCTCGAGCCAATTTTGTTTAAAAAATAGATGAGGACATAGATACCATGTCAGTAGAAGATCTTAAGGATTATGAAAAAAATTTCCGTAATGGTTGGAAGGTGTTAATTCAGAATGATGAATCGAATATCAGATTGGTATGTGTTATAGTTAGTAATTTTTTTATGCATTTGAGGATAGTTTACTTGTAGTTCTAGATCTAGATACATATCAATGTATATTTAGAAATAATTGAGTTTTTATCGTCATTAATTGCATTTTGGTCATATGTTAAATGAATCTCCAGTAAATAGGGGACTTGATTCCATGATTTTAAATTTGGATGGGTTGAATTAGGTATGTGTTTTCTAATATCCACATATGAGCACTTTAGTTGTCCAATCTCCAATCTTTTGAATAATCAACAACATGAAATTTATGTTTTTGTATAAATGTGAACACATTGAATCCTAGATTTAGTTCTTAGTTGTGTTGTTCACGGATCCCTATTCCATCTCCTACTACTTGGGCAGGCTTGTCCCAATTCTCATTGGGAGAGTTTGAAGAGGGTGGGAGTTCACAGGTATCATTGCATATTGAAAAAAAAATTAGTTATATATGAAAATTGCAATGCCATTTAAATTATTACTTTAAAAGAAAAATGTCTTAAACAATCTATAATTTATTGAATCTTAGGGTATGGTGGGTATAGTTTATTGATATTCAGGTTGGCACATCATAGGTATTACATGTTTCAAAATTTAAAACTACAATTTAATGTGTTAAAATCATTTAAATTTAATTTTCAAATGTACACATTTGAACTGTGTTATAGGGAAATGTGGAGAAGAGAGTGTGTAAGAGTGTGCTTGAAAAAAATGTGGAGAAGGGAGTGTGGGAGATTGGGATTGAGGAGGATGCATCCATACCTGGGAAAGATGTGTTTATTCATGATGATTCTTAAATGTATGTTCATTGCACATTAGTGAGTTTTAATTTTCTTTTATGTTGGGTCTTATATATATAAGTGTTCAAGCTTATTTTTGTTGAATATGCTTAATTTTTTTACTTTTTTCAATTTTTTGTTTCATCAAATTTTTAGTTTAGTCTTTCCTTTTCATAGGGTTACTCAACTAGTGTCTATATAACTTTTCAATGCTTTGATCAATTATTTTGAAATATACAGAACTCCTATATAAGCTTATCGTCGTCTAAAATGGTACATTCAATCTTATTTATGTTTTGATCATGATGCAGACCTAATTTTGAACTTGAGCATTTGATTATTTGAGAACAGACTCTATCCCACATCAAAAAGGGGAAGTTTCTAAATTTTCTTTGATTGTATTCATTTCCTTCTTGTCCAAGTATGGCGTAATATGGAGATTTGTGTTTTCTGCATACAATGAAGTGAATTCCTTCTTGGGGTATTGTCAAACTCTTAACTAATTGCTTACTAACCACAAAAACCAACATTTGTAGATTTACAAATAAGATATGTATGTGCATGATCTCACTTATATTTAGAACATGACAAAGACATATTTCAAAGATCATTTGATTATATGTAATATGAATACATCCCATGTAGAAAGATGAAAGATTTAAATGGTTTTTTAAGAATGACTTAATATATGTGCAAATTTGTGTTTTTTGCATGTACATGAAATATTATATGAGAACATATATTCCACCTGTAACATCTCGCTCTTTCGAGCACATGTTATCGATTTATTCTTTGAAGAAACTTGTGTGTGGGTGATACGGTTATAGTACATGGTTATATATTTCACTTATGGATTTTTATGATGATGTTGATGGTTATGATTTGATGTGAATGATACATGCGTATTGACATATGCTATTGACGAGTTTTCCCCGAGTAAGCAGGACATTGATAGAGTGTGGATGTCGATGGAATCAATGGACCTCCTTGGACTTCGAATTGAGTTAGGGACTGGATTTTATTGGTTTGAGTATTTCATTTCTGCATTATGTGACATATGATAAATTATAGTATGATTTTGTATATGGATCGTTGACAATGTTTCGTTGATGGATGTAGGCTGACAATTGATTGCTAATATGACTCACATAAGAAGTAAAGGGGCCATGCACATAGACCAAATATTGAGGGAGAAATGTGGCAGCATCCCTGCCATAGCCTACTAGCACTCTCATCATGGCTCGAATTGTAGGTTAACGATTACCTAGTTCGAGAGATCCACAATGTCGTGAGGGAAGACTGAGACAAACGATCATGAATATTTTTAAGGGGCGCGCAATAAGGAAGTGTCCTTATTCCTCAAAATCCCTTAGTCTCTCACAAGGTCGCCCGAATGGAGTGATAACTCCAGGGGTTGGAAAACTACCAAAAACAGTCAAAGGCGAGTGGCACCCTTAGAGCACAGAGTGTGTCTTGAAGGGCACATTGTGAAAATAAAACTTGAGTCAATGAACCTAGGTGGCCTAGAAAACCTTGAGCGAATGATTAAACCTTGTGAGATCTTGAGCACTATAGGATTAATTAATTAATAAATTAATTAAAGAATGAAATTATTAATTTTAATCCCAAATGAAAGTCTAAGCCTATTTAAAATTTAAGCCTAAGTCTAAGCTTGGTGAAAATACTAAAACTAAATTACAAATTAAATAAAATAGGAAAGAGGCAAACCAATTCAAGAAATTAAGAAAGATGAAATATGTCTAAAGAATTAGTACAAAACACATGTGTGCAAAAAATACCAAGTTGAAATTTAAAATAAGAAATGAATAAAGCATAAAAGAATGTGTGTGCATATAAAGGTATCTAGAGTCTAGTTAACACTAGTTTAAATAAAGAAGAATCATATTTTAACTCAACTTAGTTTTAGAAAGGAATCAGTCATTAATTGGAAATAAGGGGAATAAAGAGACAACTAGGAGTGATTTAAGGAGCACTTTTATGAAGGGTGAGGGAAATTGAATTTAATTAAAAAAATGTGGAATTACTTGTGAAACCTAAGGAAATAATGACACGTGTAAAAAAACAAGTGTCCTAGATGAGAATGGATCACACGGGTTATAGGTAAAGTTATGTTGCAAAAATTTTGATTGGTTTTACTTGTGAGAGTTGGGATACCCATCTTGAGAGAGAGTGGTGGCTCTTCCTTGCAAGGCAAGTTGGGAGCTAGAGTGATTATGTCCTGTGTGGATGGTCCATTTGTGGATAAGGGGGCTAAGGGGGAAGAAGAGTGGATCTGTAGCGTTGGTTGGGAGGTACCGATGAATTCTCAACGATTAGCAAGCGAAAGAACATAAGAAGCACATATGAATAAGAACATCTTTGAGTCGTCATCTTCGGTTACGGTTCCTCTCTTAAGGATTATAATTGTAATAGTTTTAATTTGTAATGAGTTTTTAGAATTCACCAAGAACTGTGATTGAAAAATTTGATGTCGAGTTGTTATAACCCTTGATAAGCTAGTGTTTAAGTTAAAATCGATATACATGTCTTGCAACTAATTTCTTATTTATCATCTTGTTCTAAATGATCTTGACCTTCGAACACAGTTAAAGAGTAGCATTATCTAGAATTGGATTAGCTATAGGTATGGCAAGGACTAACTTCGTCTGAATTTTTTTGTTAAAATTTGAACACAAGCATTGATGACGTGCATAATGGCCAAGGATATGCCCTTGTGCAGTGTGTAAGCACATACACAAATCCTCCCTTCTCCCCTTACGAATTGATGGCATGGAGAAACTTTGAGACTATTGAATGTTTCTTCTACGTTTTTAATGAGACTCCCCAAGGGCGATTTTCCCTTAGAAGTTTTCCTTTGACTGTGTTTATGCTTCCTTATGTGGAAATCACCTCAAAAATTCTTTTACGTTTTGAATGAGTCTCCCTAAGGGTGATTTTCCCTCATAAGTTTTCCTTCAACTTTGTTTATGCTTCCTTATGTGGAAATCACCTCAAAAATTCTTCTGCATTTTTAATGAGAGTCCCCAAGGGAGATTTACCCTCGAAAGTTTTCCTTCGACCGTGTTTATGATTCCTTATGTGGAAATTGCCTCATAAATTCTTTTGTGTTTTTAATGAGTCTCCCCAAGGAGATTTTACCTCAGAAGTTTTACTTCGTCTGTGTTTATGCTTCCTTATGTGGAAATCACCTCACAATTTCTTATGCGTTTTTAATGAGTCTCCCCAAAGGTGATTTGCCTTAGAATTTTTCCTTTGATTGTATTATGATTCCTTCTGTAGATAATCGCCTCATAATTCCTCAACATTTTTCCTAAACCCATGGTGCAATTTTGCTGAGAATTACTTGGCGTTTTCAGAGTCTTCCTCTACACCTTTGCACTAAAGTCTCTCAACAATTTTCATGGATCTATTCTGCAATATTGCAGGGACCTTAACTCAGTGTTTTTCAAAACTACCTCTCAATTTATGCATAGGATTGTACCCGACAAATGTCATGATCGTGATGACGACTTCCGTGGACTCTCCCTTGGTGCCTTGTGCATAGGTGTTGCCCGTGAATGACTGTGCTTAGCTCTGTTTCCCATTTTGCAGTTACTGAATCTTTAAATCTTGATTCCTTAACCAACCTTTATTGGGATGAGATTCGATTCTACCCCCATTGGCTTACACTATTAGAATTATAGGATCTCAAATTTAAGTTAGTAAGTTAAAGCAATCTAATTGTATATTTCCCTTGCCGAGAATTCAAACTTTATAACCTAGGTAGAATTAATTAATTGAAGTTAGATTGATAAAGCTATGGCACTACTGATAAAAAAATCGATCTATAGGCTGCGATTTTGTTTCGGTGGTATGGAAATTTGTTTATGGGTCATAAATTTAACCTTTTATACTCTTTTTTCAATTAAAGTTTATTGATCTACCCTCCAATTATTGCTTAATTGGAGTCACCCTTAACTCCCTCCAAATAAATGGTAAGATTACTTGGGTTTCTTATTTTTGTGGGCCCTTACTTATATTATTAAAAATTGAAAATCTTAAGTCAACATGTGTTTTAATTGTGTTTTAAAATTTATACTTGATCTTTAATTTTTTTTTTTATAAAAATTATAAATCCATACAGAGGGATATGTAAGCTAGTTAGGGAGTTAACTTACGATGGATCATTATGCGTTGACCTATTACTTTTGATAGATATAAGTGGGCATGTCCTAAAATAATAATTATTATGTGCGACCTCATTATGGTACTGGTGGCAGATGTAATTGGAATGTAATTTATTTACTGCTTCGTATGAGTTGATGTAGCTCTTAATATGAATGTATAATTTACCTATGAAGTTGAATATTTCTTACACCTGGTTGACCTCCTTATAGTTTCTTAAATGATTATGTGATCATCTTAGTCGTGCCATGAAACACAATTGATGATTCTCTTTCTCCTTTAATTATGTCAATGTATGATTGATTGAGTAAATATATTCTCTTGCACCATTAATTATGTCGATGTATGATTGATTGAGTAAATATATTCTCTTGCGCCATTAATTATGTTGATGTATGGTTGATTGAGTAATTATATTCCATTGTGCCACTAAATAATGTCATTGTATGATTGTTTTAGTAACTAGATTTCTCTTGTGCCATTAATACGTTGATGTATGATTGTTTTAGTAGTTACATTACTCTTGTGCCATGTAATAATGTTGGTGTATGACTGGTAAACTAGACTGGAGTTATGAGATGCGATTGATTAAGGCACTTAGACACCTCCTTGTTCCTCAGAACAATCATCAGCCCTGAGACCTTAAATGGTCAAAATCAATCGAAGGAATCATGGGCATGAGCATTTCTTATGTGTCCTAGAGGTCCTAACCATGCAGGATAGGTTGGGCGGGTAGTTATTAAATATTCAACGATATGGTTGATCATTATCTATAATTTCTTCAGTTGATTGTGATGTGTGGAACTGCGTCGCTATTATGTTTATGTGGTTGATCATGTGTTGCTATAATTTATATTAATGCGTTGGATTGTGTCATTATGGATTACGATGATGTGTCACTTGTAATGCTTTTAATTATGAGGTAGCGATTGATTATGTGTTGCTATGAATTATGTGTTGACGTTAACTTCCCAATGCTTTTAAAAAAAAATTACCTATTGTACTTCGCTATTCATAGTCATAATGGAGGGGTCGTTACATATGGTATCAAAGCAGGTTCAACCCTGCGACTTGGGATCATTAAACCTTCCACTGTATTAAGCACTTGATTAATAAATTATCACTAAATAAAACTGACATTTTCCATGCAGGTAATCATGGTTAGAGGATTCCACAAAGGTAGACGACGTGGTGCTAGGGGAGGATGTGTGACGCCTCCAGTAGAATCCATGCCAGAGGGGTCTAACCCCCAAGGAGAAAAACACATTATTGGATGGGAGCAGATTGCGGTTGGGGATGTGGTTTGTTTGATGAGGTCCTTTCAGAGGATGTGAGAGGCCCTGATTAACCAACTAGATAGAATTTAGGCCAGGGCGCCTATACCTAATGAGGGTTCACAACACGTTCCAGCTGGCGGTAGTAGAATTCATAGAGAACTCGAGAAAGTTAAATTTTCCGAGTTGATGGGTGCCATGGAAGGTTCTGTTGCCGATGCATGGTTGGAGAACATGACAATGTGCTTCACAGTTCGTGACTACACCTCCAACATGAAATTTTGCATGGTGGTCTTTCAGTTGAAGGGGAGTGCTCTTCTATGGTGAAAGATGCTCCTATCACAATTAAACATGGTCATCGAAGACATTTCATGGGAATTGTTCAAGGAGAAGTTCCGGTAGAGGTATTTTTCAAAGGAATTCATTGAGCGCCAACTTAATGAGTTCAACACCTTACAACATGGTGGTCGTATGGTGTCAGAGTATGAGCCCTAATTTATGGATCTACTTTGGCATGCCTTGCATCTGAACACATAGAAGTTGAACGTCAACAAGTTTATGTTTGGAATTAAATTCAACATATGTGCAAAGGTAAGGATCATAATGACTCAAAGGTTGCAAAATGCAGTCCAGAAGGCCCTCATAGTTGAGGAACAACTGACCAGCAGGGGTCAGGGCAAGACTTCTACAAGACCGACTGGGAAGACGTCATCAGGTGTGTAGCATCATCAGACACCAGCCAGACAAACATCAGGGTATCGAGATACATCGAGTGGACCCACATTCATGACACCACGATGATTGGATCCTCAGAAGAGGACTCCCTACATAGGAACAAAACATCAGTAGCAGCGTAGTAGTGGCAGTTTAGGCCTATTCATCAGAACAGACTGGGATTTTAGGCTAGTAGGCCAACATATTCTACTTCAGGGACCAAGAGTACTAGACCAAAGACTGGATTTTGGACATGTGAAGAGCCACATTACCAACAAGGTTGTCCAATTAAGAGGGCCATAGGAGTCGGGTCAGCCGGACACACTATAGTTGGATATTTGGGCAAGGCCCACAGGATTCATGCAATAGTGAATAATCTCTAGGCTGAGCACCAGTCCACTATGCTCTAGACTTTAGGTACAATCCCTAACCAAAATTTTAGTATTTTGATCAATCTTGGTGCTACAGAGAAATTTGTTTCTAGTGTAGCTCTAAAAATAATCAAGGTAAAGGCAGTCGAACAGGATGAGTTTAGATACATAGAAATGGCTTTGGGTGCCAAACAGAAGGTTGGAGGAAGGGTTACAGACTGTCACATTAACTTGGGATATTTTGTAATGAAGTCTGACCTATATGTCACAATCTTAGGATCATATGACATCATGATCAATATGGACTAGTTGGAATCACATGATGTGATACTCAATTGTAAGATGAAACGATTGAGTTTGACCGATGATGAGGGATAAATAAGGGTGATCATGGGAAGAAAACAAGGAGTGTCCTTGAGGTTCATTTATTCCCTACAACTTCATAAGAGAATGTGCATGGGATGTAATTTATATGCAATCTTAGCACTAAATGACAAGGGTGAGGTGGAAGGATTAGAAAACCTTCCGGTAGTACGAGAGTTTGCTGACGTGTTTCCAGAAGAGTTACTAGGTTTGCCTCCCGAAAGAGATTTGGAATTTATGATCGAATTGAAACCTGAAACTGAACCGATAGAAAGAGTGCCTTAGCGAATGTCAATGCTTGAGCTACAGGAGTTGAAAATGTAACTAAAGTATTTTTTGGACCTATGATTTATATGTCCAAGTGTGTCACCTTGGGGTGCACCTCTTATTTTCATAAGAAAAAAGGATGGGTCGTGGAGACTCTGTATTGAATACCATCAATTGAACAAGGAAACGATCAAGATCCAATATCCGTTGCCAAGAATAGATGATTTGTTTGACCAAATGAAAGGTGCAATGGTGTTTTCAAAAATCAAGTTGAGATAAGGCTATCACTAGTTATAAATTAAAGAGTAAGATATTCATAAGACTGCATTCAAGATGAGGTTTGGACACTACGAATTTACCGTTTTACCATTTGGATTGAAAAACACTTTGGGGGTATTCATGAGATTAATGAATGGGGTGTTTCACAAATACTTGGACAAGTTTGTTCAAGTATTCATTGATGACACACTGATATGTTCTCAGATAATGGAAGAACACGACAAACAATTTCTCTTGGTACTACAATGTTTACGAGAAAACAAATTATACGGGAAACTGTCGAAATTCTCTTTTTACCAATCGAGGATTTATTACTTAGGGAATGCTATATCTGGTGAAGGAGTTGTTGTGGATCAAGAAGAGGTAGAGGATATTATGGAATGGCATGTGCTGACAAATGTACTAGAAGTACACAACTTTATGGGATTAGTAGGATATTACTGATGATTCGTCGAAGGTTTTTCTAAGATAGCAAATCTGATCACAAAATTGCAGAAGAAAAACAAGAAGTTTGTATGGACCGAGAAGTGCACAAAATAATTTCAAAGGCTCGAGGGGTTGTTGACGACAATGTCAATACTAAAATTTCCCAATATGGACAAAGAATTCTTGGTATGCACAGATGCATCCAAGGAAGGCTTAGGTGGAGTCTTGATGCAAGACGGTTGAGTGATCGCTTACATATCAAGGAAATTAAGAAAGCATGAGGAGAACTATACAAACATGATTTGGAATTATTGGCCATTGTGTATTCCTTGAGACTGTGGAGAGACTATCTAATTGGATGGAAATTCGAACTAAAGACAGATCATTGTGGATTTCAGCACATATTTATGAAGAGTGACTTGAACGTGTGACAGAGGCATTGGTTAGAATTTCTTAGCAAATACAATTTTTAGATTACTTACATAAAATGAATAGTGAATAGAGTGGTAGATGCATTGAGTTGGAGACCACACATATTCTCGGTGATACCGCTTCAGACGAATCTTCGAGAAAAGATTCTAAATTTACAGTTCGACGATGAATGGTATAATGAGGTTAAGGAAAATATCGGACAAGACACCATGATGGTACCAAAGTTTGAAGGATATACATTGGACAATGACGTATTTATGAGGTATAATAACCAGATTTATGTATCACCTAATGATGAATTGATAATTTTGATCTTAAGAGAAGCTCATAGGGCAGTGTACATGATTCATCCAAGAGTCATGAAGATGAGGGCATATCTTAAGCCATTATTCTTCTGTAAAGGAATGAAGGTGGATATAGTTAACTACGTGGCGAGATGTCTAGAATGTCAGTGAGTGAAGGTTGAACATAGACATCCGGCCAGATTACTACAGCCACACGTTGTTCTAGAATCAAAATGGGAGGTCATTTCGATGGACTTTATTGTTGGATTTCCAGTGATGGCAAGGAGGCATGACTCAATTTTTGTGGTAGTTGACACTCTAATGAAGAGTGCACATTTTATTCCTATACATACAACGTATCAGGTTCCATACATAGCTAGAGTTTTTATGAGCGATATTGTAAGGTTACATGGTGTACCAAGAAGGATCATATATGATCGAGGATCGATGTTTACAAGACGATTTTGGACTAGTTTCCAAGAGGCCTTGGGGACACAAGTGAACTTTAGTACAACATATCACCATGAGACAGAGATGAAAACATAACGAACGAACCAAATTTTGTAAGATATGTTGTGTATGTATGCAATGGACCAACATAAATGTTGGGAATAATTCTTGCCACTGGTAGAGTTTTCATACAACAACAACTATCAAAGTACTATTAAGATGGCACCGTTTGAGTTTCTTTACGAGTGACCATGTCAAACGTCATTGAGTTGGTATCAACTTGAGGATAGGGTCTTGGTAGGTCCAGAAGCGATCTAGGAAATGGAATAACAAATGAAATCAATCAGACAAAGGATTAAAGAGGTGCAAGATCGACATAAGAGTTATGTTGATGTGCATCGCGTTGACCACAACTATTAAGTTGGCGATCGAGTTTTCTTGTGGGTGAAGCCACACAAGAGTTCGATTAAGTTTGCAAAGGGTGTTAAACTATCTCTTAGGTTTGTGGGACCTTTCAAAGTTGTGGAAAAGAAGGGACATGTGGCATGTCGACTAGCCTTTCCTGATTCATTGAGGTGTATACACGATGTATTTCATGTATCTATTTTGAGACATTATGTTAGTGATCCTACACATGTGATTGATATGAGTTCTTTGTAGGTGTCAGATGAGGGTGCACTCACGGTGAAGCCAATCCTCCTTTTGTACCATCACATTTGAAAACTACAATGTTGAACAGTCGATTAGGTCAAGGTCCAATGGGACAATTATAATCAACACTAGGCTACCTGGGAGGACGCATATGATATGTGCCAGCAGTTTTCGTATTTGTTTGATAGATTAGACATATAGATCTTTCTATATAATTTTATTACTGCATTTTATATACTGTGCAACTTCGGAATGAAGTTTAAAACAAGAGGGGGTGTATGTAACATCTTGCTCTTGTGAGCACATGTTATCGACTTATTATTTGAGGACACTTGCATGCAAGTGATCCAGTTATAGTACATGGTTATATATTTTTCTTATGGATTTTTATGATGATGTTGATGGTTATGATTTGATGTTATTGATATATTCTTATTGATAGATGTTATTGATGAGTTTTCCCTGAGTGTGCAGGACATTGAAAAAGTGTGGATGTCGATGGTATCAATGGACCTCCTTGGACCAGATTGATTCAGGGAGTGGATTGTATTGATTTGAGTCTTTCATTTATGCATTATGTGACATATGATCGATTATAGTATTATTTTGTATATGGATTGTTGACAGTGTTTCATTGATGGATGCAGGCTGATGATTGCTTTCTAATCTGACTCACATAAGGAGTGAAGGGGCCATTCACATAGCCCAGATATTGAGGGAGAGGTGTGGCAACATCCCTATCACAACCTACTAGCTCTCTCACCATGGATCGAATTGTAGGTTAATGATTACATAGTCTGAGAGATCCACGATGTCGTGAGGGAAGACTGAGACAGTCGCTCACGAATATTTCTAAGGGGAACACAATAAGGCAAGGTCCTTATTCCTTAGAATCCCTTAGTCTCTCACAAGGTCACCTGAATGGAGTGTTGACTCCAAGGGTTGGAAAACTACCAAAACCAGTCAAAGGAAAGTGGCACCCTTGGAGCATGGAGTGCATCTTGAAGGGCACGTCACGAAAATAAAACTTGAGTCAATGAACCTAGGTGGACTAGAAAATCTTGAGCGAATGATTAAACCTTGTGAGATCTTGAGCATTGTCAGATTAATTAATTAATAAATTAATTAAAGAATGAAATTATTAATTTTAATCCCAAATGAAAGTCTAAGCCTATTTAAAATTTAAGCCTAAGTCTAAGCTTGGTGAAAATACTAAAACTAAATTACAAATTAAATAAAAGAGCAAAGAGGAAAATCAATTCAAGAAATTAAGAAAGATGAAATAAGTCTAAAGAATTAACACAATACACATGTGTGCAACAAATAGCAAGTTGAAATTTAAGATAAGAAAGGAATAAAGCATAAAAGAATGTGTGCACATAGAAAGGTATCTAGAGTCTAGTTAACACTAGTCTAACTAGAGAAGAATCCTATTTTAACTCAACTTTGTTTTAGAAAGGCTTCAATCATAAATTTGAAATAAGGGGAATAAAGAGACAACTAGGAGTGATTTAAGGAGTGCTTTTAGGAAGGGTGAGGAAAATTGAATTGAATTAAAATAAAATGTGGAATTACTTGTGAAACCTAAGGAAAGAATGACAAGTGTAAGGGAGGGAAATAATTCTAAATTATTTAATTGAAAAGTGAATTAATTGTGCAAGTGGGGATGTGTCATGGGAAATTCTATAAAACAAATGGCCTAGATGAGAAATGGATCACACGGGTTATGGGTAAAGTTATGCTACAAAATTTTTGATTGGTTTTACTTGTGAGAGTTGGAATACCCAGCTTGAGAGAGAGTGGTGGCTCTATCTTGCGAGGCAAGTTGGGAGCTAGAGTGATTATTTCCTTTGTGCATGGTCAGGGGGATAATGAGGAAGAAGAGTACCCCTAGCGTTGGCTGGGAGGTATCAGTGAAGTCTCAACGATTAGAAAGCGAAAGACCGAAAGAAGCATCGTCACAAAAGAATATCTTTGACTCGTCATCATCAGTTACGGTATTCTCTTGAGGATTATAATTATAATAATTTTAATTTGTAATGAGTTTTTAGAATTCGCCAAGAATTTTGATTGAAAAATTTGATGTCGAGTTGTTATGACCCTTGATAAGCTAGTGTTTAAGTTAAAATTTATAGACCTGTATTGCAACCAAGTACTGGAGTTACGTAGCTACCTTTAAATTTTATTGTTATTTATTGTCTTGTTCTAAATGATTTGACCTTTGACCACAGTTAAAGAGTAGCATTATCTAGAATTGGATTAGTTGTAGATATGGAAAGGACTAACTTCGTTTGAAAATTTTTGTTAAAATTTGAACACAAGCATTGACAACGTGCATAATGGCCAAGGATCTTTCCTTGCGCAGTGTGTAAGAACAAACATAAATCCTCCATTCTCCCCTTACGAATTGATGGCCTAGAAAATCTTTGAGACTATCGAATGTTTCTTCTGTGTTTGTAATGAGACTCCCCAAGGGCAATTTTCCCTCAGAATTTTTCCTCTGACTCTGTTTATGCTTCCTTATGTGGAAATTGCCTCAAAAATTCTTCTTCATTTTTAATGAGTCTCCCTAAAGGCGATTTTCCCTTAGATTTTTTCCTTCGACTGTGTTTATGCTTGCTTATGTGGAAATTGCCTCAAAAATTCTTCTGTGTTTTTAATGAGACTCCCCAAGGGTGATTTTCCCTCAAAAGTTTTCCTTCGACTTTGTTTATGCTTCCTTATGTGGAAATTGCCTTAGAAATTCTTCTATGTTTTTAATGAGTCTCCCCAAGGGCGATTCGCCCTCAGAAGTTTTCCTTCAAATATGTTTTTGCTTCCTTATGTCAAAATCTACTTAGAATTTCTTCTGTGTTTTTAATGAGTCTCCCCAAAGGCGATTTGCCTCAGAAGTTTTCCTTTGATTGTTTTATGATTCCTTCTGTGGATAATCTCCTTAGAATTCCTCAATGTTTTTTATTAACCCGTGGTGCAATTTTGTTGGGAATTACTCGATGTTTTCAGAGTCTTCCTTTGCACCCTTGCACTAAAGTCTCTCAATGTTTTTCATGGATCTGTTCTGTGATGTTGTAGGGACCTTTACTCAACGTTTTTCAAAAGTCCCTCTACATTTATGAATAGGATTGTACCCAATGAATGTGATGATCATGATGGAAACTTCCCTGGACTCTCCCTTAGCGCCTTGTGCATAGGCACAACCCGTGATTGATTGCGCTTAGCTCTGTTTCCCCTTTTTCAGTTATCGAATCTTTAAATCATAATGCCTTAACCAACCTTTATTGGGATGAGCTTAGATTCTACCCCTATTGGCTTACACTATTAGAATTATAGGATCTTGAATTTAAGTTTGTAAGTTAAAATAATTTAATCGTATATTTCCCTTTCCAAGAATTCAAACTTTATAACCTAGGTAGAATTAATTAATTTCAGTTAGATTAGTAAATCTATGGCACTGGTGATAAAATAATTGATCTATAGGCTGTGATTTTGTCTTGGTGGTATGAAAATTCGTTTATGGGTCATAAATTTAACCTTTGATACTCTTTTTTAAATTAAAGTTTATTGATCTACCCTCCAAGTATTACTTAAGTGGAGTCACCCTTAAATCCCTCCAAGGAAATGGTAAGATTACTTTGGTTCCTTATTTTTGTGGGCCCTTCCTTAAATTCTTAAAAACTGAAAATCTTAAGTCAGCATGTGTTTTAATTGTGTTTTAAAATTTGGACTTGATCTTTAAAAAAAAAAAAAAAATTATAAATCCATACATAGGGATATGTAAGCTAGTTATGGAGTTAACTTATGATGGCTCATTGTGTGTTGACCTATTACTTTTTATAGATATAAGTAGCCATGTCCTAAAACAATTATTATTATGTGAGACCTCATTATGGTACTGGTGGCAGATGTAATTGGAATGTAATTTATTTACTCCTTCTTATAAGTTGATGTAGCTCTTAATATGAATGTATCAGTTACCTATGAAGTTGAATATTGCTTACACCTGGTTGGCCTCCTTATAGTTTCTTAAATTTTTCTATGATTAGCTTACTCATGCCATGAAACACAATTGATGATTTTCTTACGCATTTAATTATGTCGATGTATGATTGATTGAGTAAATAGATTCTCTTGCGTCATTAATTATGTCGATGTATGATTGATTGAGTAAATAGATTCTCTTGCACCATTAATTATGTTGATGTATGGTTGATTGAGTAATTATATTCCATTGTGCCACTAAATAATGCCATTGTATGACTGTTTTATTAACTAGATTTCTCTTGTTCCATTAATATGTTGATGTATGATTGTTTTAGTAGTTACATTACTCTTGTGCCATGTAATAATGTTGATGTATGATTAGTAAACTATATTGGAGTTATGAGATGCGATTGATTAAGGGACTTAGACACCTCCTTGTTCCTCAGAAGAGTCGCCAGCCCTGAGACCTTAAGTGGTCAAAATCAATTAGATGAATCCTGGGCTTGAGAATTTCTTATGTGTCCTGGGGGTCCTAACCATGCAGGATATGTTGGGTGGCTAGTTATTAAATATTCAGCGATATGGTTGATCATTATCTATAATTTCTTCAGTTGATTGTGATGTGTGGAACTGCATCGCTATTATGTTTATGTGGTTGATTAGATGTCGCTATCATTTATATTAATGTGTTTTCTTGTGTCATTGTGGATTACGATGATGTGTCCCTTGTAATGTTTTTAATTATGAGGTAGTGATTGATTATGTGTTGCTATGAATTATGTGTTGACGTTAACTTCCTAATGTTTTTTTTTAAAAATTACCTATTGTACTTCACTATTCATAGTCATAATGGGGGGGCCGTTACACCACCGCAGAAAGAGGAGATAAGTATTTTTTGGAAGAATGGTTTTTAATATGGAGATTCGTGAACTTTCATAGATATAAGTAATTTATTGGAAGAATGGATTAATATGGAGATTTGTGATTCCTTTAATTTGAAAAGGCATTTGAGGGCATTTGATTATATGAGAACATCTATTCCACTGCAAAAGAGGAGATGAGTATTTTACTGTTGAGTAAATAAGGTCACCTTGCATGAGAACTTCACTTGAAGGATCTAGGACTTTATCCACGAGGAGATAAGTATTTTATTGGAAGAATGGATTAATATGGAGATTTGTTAACTTTTTGCATACACAACTAAATTTATTTTCAGGGTATTATCTAACTCTTAACACTAAAATTGGTTACCAAGAACACAATTTTTCTCTTTAAAAATTTGCTAGATAAGATTTTACATTGTTTAGATCATGTATGCTTAATATGGAGAGTAACCATTTTGGAAGTTTTGGATCTTCGTGATGTAAGTTTGGTTTGAAAAAAGTGCCAAAAAAGTATAATAAAAAGAGAACGATAATATTAAATCTATGGAACTCCGATTGGGTATGTTATTATTTATTATTTATTATTTAATATTTAGTTAAATATCTTTAAAATATTTTCTAATAAAGTATATATGCTAACATGTTTTTTTTTTGTTACAGATGTTTACATTATATTTGGTGGAAAAGATGTTTACATTATATTTGGTGGAAATGAGCATGTTGGAAGATGAAACTTAAATATTTTGTTATGTATGTCAATTTTTCTTTAATCACAACTTGTTTTATTTATCTAAAATGGTATGCGTACATTTTATTTTAAATTTGTAGATATATTTTATTTTAAATTTTAAAATTTTAAATTCAATAAATGTTTTCTTTTGTAGGTATGAAGTGATGTATCTTAAAGAGATGGCTTAGAGTCCAGAATTTTGGAGTTAAATGTTTTAATCAAGCATCTTAGTTTTTTTTTATTAGCCTAAAATGGGCGTGTAACCTATGTATTTGGTGGTGTAACTATGCAAACTGAAACAATAAATTGATATTTTGAGTTCCAATATATATATATCTATATATATATATATCTATATATATATATGGTATTTTTGGAACTCAAAATATCAATTTATTGTTTCATCTTTGATTTCTCTTATATTGTTTATGATGGTCGAATATATTGTTTATTGTTCATTTATAAACAATCAAGTAGCTTATAATTTCAATTTTTATGATCTCGTGAAAGGATAATTTATGTTTTATGATATTGTGCTGAAATTAAAAATGTTTTATTTCATTTTATTTATAAACATCATTGTACTATGTCAAGTACAACTTATAATTTCAATTTTGATTGATTTACAAATATGGTTGAATAGTCAAACATATCATCAAATTATAGTTTCTACAACTTATAATTTCAATCTTGTTTGATTTGAAAATAAGGTTGAAAATAGTCAAACAAATCATCAAATTATAGTTTTTACAACTTATAATTTCAATTTTGTTTGATTTGCAAATATGGTTGAAAATAGTCAAACAAATCATCAAATTATAGTTTATGTTCTATTTGTAGATATTTTTATAAGTTGAAGGGTTCATAGGGTTTATAGGGTTGAAGGGCTGTAGATATTTAAATATTTGATAGTTGTGAGCATTGACAGTTTTCATTGGGTGATATGGATTTTATTCCATTCCATTCAAGTGATAGCCAAAGTGATAATCAATTACAACTTATAATTTCAATTTTGTTTGATTTGAAAATATGGTTGAATAGTCAAACATATCATCAAATTATAGTTTATATTCTATTTGTACTATTTGTAGATACTTTTATAAGTTGAAGGGTTCATAGGGTTTATAGTGTGAAGGGTTGTAGATATAAATATTTGATAGTCGCGAGTATTGACAATTACGGAGTTTTCATTGGGTAATATGGATTTTATTCCATTCCATTCAAGTGATAATCAATTGAATTTAACAATGCTTTTGTAAATTTATGCATATTGATCATTGCATCAATCTAGGCCCCTCCTTTATTTTGATAGGGAATAGACTCATATCAATCCAAAATTTAGTAAAAACCCTGAACTCAAAATTGAAAATTCACAATGAAATGACAGTCCAACACTAAATTGGTTATGTTCATCCTTGGTTTCTTTTCGAGATTTCAATATATTTATTCAATAAAATGTGAAATAAAAATAAAATTTGAAATAAAAACATCATCTAACCTTTTTTAATATGTAAAATTAAAATATACTTTAATATAAGTAAGATATTTTCATTAAAATTTATATTGATATAAATTGTTTGTGTACCGAAAAGGGCAGAAAAGGGCTGATGGATTATCAATCCTCTGCACATTGGAAGTATTCACTAGTGCCATTAATATGACACCTATGAGTGTTGTTCAATATCACTGAATACATTTCTATTCAAAAATTTTCAGGGATATCAACGCACCATCCACAATACAAGGTCTACATTGAGCAAACTTCCAACTTTGTTATCATGTCACATATTACATTCTTTTTCAACTTAATTTTTTTCAATCAAACTTAATGAAAACTATGTTTAAAATGTGTGTTAGGTAACATCATACACATTTTTCAAGAATCTCATAATTTCAATTTTGTTTGATTTGCTTCAAGATATTGAAATCTAAATGCACATTACAAAGCAATTTAATATATCAACACTTTTGGAATCAAAATTCACAATTTCATAATTAAAATTGATACTTTTATGATGTATTTAATTTTTTTAATTAGGATGTTAATCATACACTACCTTGAATTCTCAATATACTCCAAATTCAATTAAAAAAATGAAAATCTAAACGCAACAAACCAAGCCTTGGTAGATGGTGTTATTTTTTATTTGTAGAATGATATTATTCCTAGAGATATTAATAAAGAGGGGGATGATTTTATGAAAGGTACTACATTCAGTGAAAGTTTTTCTAAGCCATAAATAGTCCCATATAATGACATGGAAATGGGTCATAGTTTTAATATGAATTTATCCTTTTCATGTATGAAAAAACATTTCAATCGTTGGAAATAATGAACGCAAATCTTTTATGTAGTAAATTGGTTATGCATTAAAGGATTTTTTGTGTACGATGGATGATTTGTAGGATTAGTATAATCACCCAAAGTATAGGTCATTTTAGGTTCCATATATAATCTAAAGGTTCTTCCTTGAAATTGTAAATAAGGCTCGGTAAACTTTATAATTCATAAAAAATATAACGTTCCTTATTTGAATGGACCATGAAAGTAAATTAAACCAAATGATTCTAGAATCCTAGATATTCATAAATAAGTGTACTTTCAATGAAAAATATAAAATTATGGAATGTACTTGTCACTTGTTTAAAGAAATTGTAATGGTATGACATCTTCAATTATTCGTTCATGATCGGCTTTGGACATTTTCCATTTTCTAACTTTTGTTTTTTTTTCTTGATTGAACTTCTATTAACTTTATGCACACTGCACATACCAAATGACTATATTGACAACTTATGACATTCGATTGGTAGTCTTGAAAGTGAACATGAGTATCAGTTTGATGGGTTTCTTGAAAAACATATCCTTTCAATATGATGGATCATCTTTCATATATAAAACCGTTATCATCAAAATCTTCTAATAACCTCATCTTTTGTTTTGTGCATCACATCAAATAATATTTCAAGTTTTCAATGTTTTATACTGGTGCAACCATGGCAAAGAAATCTCCTGCAAATATTTTGATATGTTCCAACAAGTATTTCATGTTAGATTATCACACAAGTACATCTACAAGTTGTTTAAATATTTAAACATAAAAATTACATTCTCTAACAAGATCAGAAACTCTATCGCCATCAATTGATACGATAGTTTCATTTGATTCTATATCCTCTGAGATTGCAAGGGGCATTTTCCATTTCATATTAAGTTCGATATGTCTCCAAGCTTTAACATATTCCACATTTTTTTTTTCGCAAATCTCTATGGATTGTGTGTCCTCTATGCAAACTAAACAAAAACAAGATTCATTTCTTCTATCAAATGCAAACACATTTTGATAGTGTTTTGTTTTAATTGAATGCACTTTTCGTGTCCCATGTATTATACCGGTTTCATATGGAATTGATATATTTACATCTTGAATTCCAACATACCAAAAAAATATACACAAGACAAGAACTTGTTAACTTGAAATCTACCAGGAAAATGATTGAATATCATATAAATTTGAACACGTGAATAAAAATATCTTGTGTACATGTGTAACATGTATATATGTACACACCTGCACACATCTCTTGATGGATTATTTTCATGTCTTAGCGTCAATTTTCACCATTCAACAACTTAATCAGCAGATTCAAATCGATTGGCATGAGGGTTCATCTGATACCTTCGAAGTGGTCGTTTTACACATGCCCCTGCACCATCGTACTCTCATTTTCCATGACCAATCTCAAAAAAATTCCAACAATGTGTAATGTTTGATTTCTTATGAAGACAACACAACCAATAGAATGATCGTGAAGATTTGAAATGACCTACACATCCATATGACCATATCTAATGTTGATCGAATTTGATCCCACGTTCTTTCAATGAATCATAAAATTTATCAAAACAATGTTGTACATAATGTGTATCATGTGCTCGATCACCACTTATATAAAAGTGATATTCTTTAATAACATGTCAATTTTCATTTGTGCTTTCTATGTTATCAAGACTCCTTTGAGCATGTCTATATAAAACGTGGACAAATATAGTGATTTGATCAGAATGATAATATTCACTCTGTATGTTTTTTTGTGCAGTGAATGTGTAATTCTCTGCAAAATCAACTACAGAAAAAATTGTCCCTCGAGGAAACACTTCACGAGATTGTTTGAATTGTAGGTCTTGCCATAGAGCTCTATGTGAATGCTTGTTGTATTTATAAATTTCTTCCTCAAACTTCTTCAAAACATCTATCACACAGATTTTATCTACTTTCAAATCAATCCTTTTGGAAATAACATTTGAAGAATGTGGAATCATGTTGCTTATATATTTGTATCTCTTCCAATTGATTGTTGTATTAGAAAATGATTGATCATTCATATCAATAGGATACTTTGAGTGAAAGAAACTTAGCTTTCCACAAATATCACATTTCTTTACACCAACACATTTGTTTTGGTAAAATAATTCGTCACCTTCTCTTTCACATAGAATTTCATATATAAAAACACAGAATGTAGAAGGAGGAGGTGAGCTTTGTTGGGGCTCAGAAATGTCATATTTTCATCCACCTTTCCCTTCATCATTCTCCACATTTCATCACCCCATTAACCTTTCACGATATCATTTCCATAAATATACTTGGGTTTCACCTTATTATTTTGCACTTTATTCATCTTAGTATTAAAAGGGAATTTGTGATTAAATGTTAGAATTGACATGTTTTCATATATATCTCAAAAATGTGTGAGTTTTTTAATGTGTAGGAATATGTGAAGGATTAATTCAAAATGACTTCTCGAATACTTCCTCCACCATTTCAATATTTGAGGAGATAATTCAAGGAGAAGATCATGGAGATTTGGTTGGCATATCTTATCCAAGATATATGAGAGATATGTGTGAGGATTTGAAGGGATTATATTTTGTAATAATGGGAAATAGGTTGAGAGAAAAGTGGATCTATAATAATGATATGGTTGTCTTATCTTCAAGGCTCTCATGTAGAAAAGAGAGTGCTCTCTCTTCATGAGGGGGTAGTAATCAAGTAATTAGAGTATGAAATTAGAGTAGTCATTAATGGTACACATTAGGATTCGAAAGAGAAAGAGATTTTTAGCTTTGATTCATGGTTTTGGTTTTCATGCTCTCATTATTCTTTTATGAATATTGATTTTATTATTGTAATATAAGATTGTTTCGTTGGTGAGAGATCTCATATGTTGTTGTGCCATTCAACTCTTCACATGTTGTATTTTCTTTTCCATCATGTAGTTCTCCATTTCTAGATTAATTCCATTTACACAATTTACCATTCCTAGATTAATTTCATTTACGGAATTTCTCATTCCTAGATTAATTTCATTTGTGCAATTTCTCATTCCTAGATTAATTTCAATTCCAAGTCATGTGTTTCATATTCCTGCATTAGATTAATGATTCAATTTCAGTTGTAGCTAGACATTAGATTAGATTAGTCCCTCCTCAATATTGCATATACCTTGTGTGTGCTTCGTAAGTTTACGAACCTCGAATTGACAAATTAGATAGTTGGGCAAAAACTGCAACTCAATTAATACAACGTTAGTTCTGCCCAATATAACAACGGTTGTTCCCTTGATCCGTAATTGTTCCTTTTGCAGGTCGTGTTGTTTATTTGAACGGAACAAATGTAGTTCATTTTGTTACAATCGTTGTCCCTTTGCAGGGGTTACATCTTTGGAGGATGGGTATTGAAAATAGAAGGTAAGAATCTACGTAGGGGACAAGTAAAACACTTGTGCCAGTGCCTACCTTCGGATGATGTATAGAGGTTATATTTTAGGACATCTTTAGAGCCCAACAAACTTGACCATAAATTTTTACCAAAATCAAGAAACATGTTGTAATATAACTCAAATTCCACATGATAATGACAAAAACAAGTGTCACAAACAATGATGGGTCTAACTGTAACGACCCCTTCATTATGACTACAAGAAAAGAAGAAAGTGATTTTTTTTTTAAAGTGGATACCAACAACGATTACAGCTAAACAACACATCTGACGGTGAGCACCACACCCGCCGAACAAGAAACATACAACTATGACTCCATGCACTAGCACAAGAGAAACTGGGTGAAACATGCGTAAAACAACAAGGAGAAAGGACTACCCGTCCGACACAAACATGACCACACCTACAAGCTAAGGGACAACATCCCCCTCCCGACACAACAACCTCGACGGCCAGTTAACTAGAACGTGCACAACCAAATGCATGAAGGTGTTAAACCCAAGTGCCAATAGAAACTAACAATGATCAACAACACTCACACGAAAGGCACAAACTCTGGCCAATTTATCAACGCCTCTAACCACTAGGGCACATAATGATTCCCTCGTCAGGAATCATGTCGTCGCCAGGTGATAGGTGTGACAAATTTTCTTGGGAAATAAACAAAATAAAATAATAAAACAAGAACATTGATATAATAAAATAATGATTAAAACTTTTTAAGGAAAGCTGATCAACCATAAGTTATAATAAAAACATAAAATTTAATAAGAGTAAGTGTTTCAAAATTTTGATAGAAATTAAATTGAATCCAAGAAATAAATTGTCCATCTTTGTGATACTGTAAACATATAACAAAACAACTTATCTTCAAATATTTCAATTGTAAACTACAACATAAGTCCTATTCATATTCACATGATTAACAACATTATAATGAAGCTCTTAATAATGTAACCGTATTAACTAGAATAAAAGCAAAGGAAAGATCCTTACCTTTTAAAAGGATGGATAAAAATCTAAATTAAACTAACAAGTAACCTGGTACTTGTCACATACATGTAAAATTTCAGACAATATAATCACTATCATTAATTATAAGTTGTCGTCCTTTCAAGATGGAAAAATATAATGAATCACTATCTATGGATGCAGATAAGATCAATATAATAATTGTGATATCTAACAAATCGGTATAATAAAATCACCATCCCTATGTTCTACAAACGAGGCGATATTTACGTCAAGGCAGTCTTCATTCAATCGTTGCTTTCATACGATTGGATGTCTAAAAGTTAGTGTTGACTTCCTTGCTGCCAAGAATTAATGAAATTGCAGTTAATTGATATTCAATTAAACATTGTTGCCTTTTAATAGGGATTAACCCAACGCTGTTTAATTCTACAGTTGTATCGCTAACCAATGAATATTTCTATCGTATGTTTCTATAAATGAATTCGCTACCCTGCACAGAATTACTGCACTTAAAATTGATGACCAAGCGATGGGTAAATTCCACCATTTAATCTTTTCCAACATCTATTAAGTTAGATGTCACAGGATCTAAATTTTTCGCCGTATTGTAGGTATTAAAACACTATCAGGGTAAATTCTACTATAAAAACAAAACAGCAAAAAAACGCTCACTGAGTCACTACCAAGGTAAATGCTAACCAAAAGCATGCTGCCAATACAAACGCCACAATATATAATGTTTCCTTTATAATTTGTTGGGTAAGTTAAACGTTTGGGAAAAAAAATCTATAAAAACTGGGTGATAGAAGACCTGTTGTCGAAGGGCTTCCCTTTTTAAAACACATGCTAAGTAGACATACTAAATAAAAAGCCACGAAAATCAATGTACACCAGGACCAAAAAATAAATCACTAATACTCATTTCTAGAGGTTTGTCAAGGTAATATTGTTGCGTCACAGCCAAGGGAAACCTAAATTTGTTGTCAGGTGATTATCAAATCGTTGTTACAATGTCATTATGACAAGGTTGTCTGTAGCATACATCAAGGCGAGGTTTCACTTGTGATATGGCAGGGATATGGTAACCCATTTTTAAGGATGAAAAAAAAATGCAGAGTGATATATAAAATCGATAATTTACCATAAGACAATTCTTAGTTATAGGATGACATGGATATGTACAAGACATCGTCAGGCATACCATTGATTTGCTACCCAAGGAGATTAACTGTGCAGTAAAAAAAAAATTGCAGCCCAAAGTAATAAATCTCAACATTACACCAGTCAAGAAAACACTGCATTACACCGTGAAGACGCCAAGAGAAGTCCTTGGGCAAGGTGATAATGCAGAGGGTTGTTGGCAGTGATAATCATAGGAAAAAGTAATGAACATCCACACTTACGCAAGAAGAAAAGAAAACGCTACCATATACCCTAAAAACGCCAAGAAAAGTTGTAGGGTAAAATGGCCATTAAAAAGTGATAAAAACGTAGAGTGTATTCACCAGGGAGTGCATTAAACGTAGAGCTAAATTATCTAGTTATATAATAAAACAAAAAATGCAAAGCTGAAAATTAGGGGACGCAGAGGATACTCAATGGTTCACGGACAGGAATGATAACAATGGCAGAATTACTCAACACAAGAAGGCACAATGACCATCAATCAACCAAGAACAATCACAGGGGTAGACGGCTGGGAAAAAACATCCTTCGCTCATCATCCATGCACATAAAAGCAGGGCATTAGAATCTATAGTTCGTTGTGCACCGAAGTGACGATCGTCGATTCAACTCTTGGCTGACTGCTCAGGCGTGGACTGAAGAATTAGGGATGAGGATGAATACCAGCCATAAACTATTCATCAAAATCAATTAAAACCAACATGACGGTCACAACATTCAAGGGTCGAATGCTAAGGGAATCAAGACAATCCGCGAGCTTAAAGCTATGGGAATTTAAGTTCTTGATTAAACTGCTAAGTCAAACACCTTCTTTACACAGTTAAAAGTATAGAAATGGAAGCATAAGGTCTATAATAATCTACCATGTAGAATACAAGCAAGCATACCATATCCCAAGTCGCTCGCTCTGAGTCGTTGTCCAGCATGCTCCGTGCAACTCCCTCTTGCCGACCGATGAGACTTCACCGGAACCTCCCAACCAACACTAGGGGTACCCTTTTTCCCCCTTAGCCTCCCAATCCACAAAGGGGCCACGCACACTAAACCAGAGAACAACTAGCTCCTAGCTTGCCTCGCAAGGTCGAGCTAACACTCCTCATTGAGTTGGGTATCCCAACTTCCACAAGATAAGTCAGTCAAGTCTAAAATTTTGCAGCATAACGTTATGCATGACAAAAGAGATCCATCATCCTCCTCCTCCCTCCTTTATACAGATTTTATAAGTCATTTTATTTCCCAAGTTTCCATTTAATTTATTGTTCAATAATTTAATTCAGAAAAATCCTCCCCGTACATGTGTCACCCATCCCCTTCGTTGCACCGGAAATTAATTTCATTAATTATTTAATTACTCCTATTTCCGTCACCCACCTAAAAGCATTCCTAGAATCGCTCCTAGGTGTCCTCATATTCCCTTACACATTTTAATGACTTACCCCCTTACTAATTTACTAGTTGAATTGAATTTAGAAAGTTCTTAATGGAAAGATACCTTACTAAATTAGTCATTCTGCCTTTTTCCTTAGTTTCCCTTTCTCTTTATATTTCTCCCCTTTTCCTTAGTTTCATAATTCTTTTAAATTTCCCTCTTTCCCTTTTCATTTAAAACTCAAATTGGCAAGTGTAGAAAATTACCCTTTTTCCCCTTTTCTTTTTAATTAATAAATTTTTAATTAGAATATGTAACAAAACAATTATTTCCCCAAAATATTTTTATAAATTAATTGAATTTCTTACCCCCTTCTTGTCACATGTTTAATGATTATTATTATTTATTTATTTTTATTTTATTTTTATAAATATACTTTTTTTTATCACAAGTATCACTTAGACCTAGATTTTATTTTCCTAGGTTGGGCGACATTTTATTAGGGAAATTGTTTTAAATATTTCTTATCACATTATTCGTTCTAAGGCCATCTAGATTTATTCATTTATTATTTAACAATGCGGTGTTCCTTTCAGGACCCACTAGGTTCTCCAAGGGTGCCACTCGCCTCTTTCCATTTTTCTTGCATGACGTGCTCTTCAGGATGCACTACATGCTCCAAGGGTGTCACTCGCCTCTTTCTGTTTTTCTTGTGTGACATGCTCTTCAGGATGCACTACGTGCTCCAAGGGTGCCACTTGCCTCTTGACTGACTTGGTAGATGTCAAAAAACCCTGGACTCAATACTCTATCAGGTGATATTATGGGAGACTAAGGGCCTCTAAGTAATAAGGCCCCTTCTTTATTGTGCACCCCTTAGAATCATTGTGAGTGACTGTCACAGTCTGCCCTCATGACATCGTGGGTATTTTTGAAATAGGTAATCATTAACCTACAGTTTGAGCCATGATGGGAGTGCTAGTAGGTTGTGGCAGGGTTGTTGTCCACACCTCTCCCTCAACGTCTCTGGTAGTCATGCGTGACCCCTCTACTTCACATGTGAGTCTAGTTGGCAAGCTATCGTCAGCCTGCATCATCAACGAATCATGTAAGAACAAAATCCATAATCATAACATCTAATCATATGCGCATATGTCATATATATACAACAATTAAACCCCAATAGTCCACTCCCTGACTCGATCCAGATTCCAATGGTTTCATCGATTCCTCAGCATCCTCGAGATCCAAATCCTGCACACTCAGGAGAACCTATTCAATAGCACCTGTCTAAGTCGATACAACGAAATAACATATAATCACATTCATAATGTCTCATAATAAAAATCAACAGTCAATGGTATATAATCCAGATCACTTGCAAGCAAGTGTCCTCAAAGAATAAGTTCGATCAGTGCGCACAAGAGCAGGATGTTACACTAACAAGCCATGGTTTTTGTTGCACAAATATATTGATGGAAATTTTAACTTTTTTGTGTTATTCTTTGAACTTAATGAACAATTCTATTTGTGTCATTAGAAATATATTTTTTGGATGTTCTTCATATTGTTTTTGTGCTATTATTCGTCACAACACATCCCTTGTATGTGGTGAAACAAGATATTCTTTCAACCAACAATTACATGTCAATTCTTTAACATTTTCTGCAAGTCTATCTTTGTAGGGTTTTCTAGAAATAACTATCCAACAAGCAAGTTCATCATTTGCATCTATTTGCAATCAAAATTTTCTATGTTTGTACAATGTTTTTCTTGACGTTCCCATCGCTTTTTCCATGTGTTGTGTCAAACGATCTTTTATATTTCTAGATGAAACAATTTTTGTTTGTATCACTCTACGTGCAACACTGACATATTTTTTTCGAGATTTTCCAAAAGCTTTTAATACACTAGTTATATTGTCAAAGACATTTTGTTTCACCTTTGTATCTTTTGTCAACTTTTGAATACCCAATAATGATGTAGCTTCTTTTAAATTTCTAGAATTTATTAGACAAAGTAAAATTTGAGCATATAATGTCACCGATTCATCTTTGAAAATAGTATTATACATATTCATAACACGATAACTTAAATAATGATTAACTTATTTCTTCCCAAATTTGTCAATATCAACATTTTCTAATATTTCATCATCAATGTTGATAGATTCTTCTGCATATTTCAATTTAAAGTTTATATTAAAAAACAAAACCCAAACATAAATTCACTAAACTATATATACAAGTGTTCATCTTATATTATCTAGAGATTTATGTACATACCAATAGGTGATTCAACTTCTGCTTCAATTTCAGTTTCAACGACTTCATCGACGTTATGAGGCAAATCTATTTATGTTTTTTGAAAAACATCAAATCCAAATTATAATCAATTAAATATTTTAAACAATAATTTAAATAAATGATTCTATACTTTTAATATAGACAATATGTGTACATGCATATACCTAGTTGGACTTCTTCTTGTTGAAAATCTCTATTTACATCATCATCGTGTCTTTCTTCAATATTTTCACGTTCTTGTTTCTTTCTCCAATAATTCTCTTTCCTTTGTTCGTTATGGCGAGTTTCATCTCGAGTGCGATCAAATTTTCTCTTGTGCAAACTTTTGTTTCCCATGAGTGTAGTTATCTGTAAAAGTTAAATAAAAAAATCAATATTTCAGAATAGCCTCAGAAAAACTTCATTCTCACAAAAATTATTAAAAGATAATTTATCAAGAATTTTATGTTCAACAACGCCTTCACCTTGAAAAAATGTTCCACAATTCCTTCACCTTGAAAAAATGTTCAACAACGCCTTCAATATATAATTTTTTTTGCATTCAAAACATCAACCAGCTTGTTCAAAACAATGAAAAAATGAAAAAAAAAATGTTTCAAAGTTTTTCTTAGGGGTCCACATATGAAAAACCATGAAACAAAAGTGTGAATTGTGTTAAATTGGTTTGAACAAAATCATATTTATAATATTTGGCACCAATTGAAACGAAACGACGTGTCCCTTCATTTTTTTTTGACCGACGAATCTCTCAGCCATCTTTTGGCCAAAAAATAAATGTTCGACCGAAAAACTAGGAATCCGTTTATTTTTTATGGATTCCATTAGTAAAACATATTTTGGCCAAAAAAAAAACTTTTCGTCTGAAAGATTCTTTCGATCGAAAACCAGTGAATGGGATTGTTTTCAAGAACCTAATAATTCCCTCCAACTTACTTGAACTTTGGAGGTTGCAGACTCCTGCAAATACTCAGATTTTAAATTTGAAATTTATATCAGTATTTGCAAAAGTGAATCTACTTTCTATGGATATAATTTATTTTCATTTTCATTATTTTGATCTAATTTTATTTAATTTTATAAAAAAATCACTGCATAATATTTCCAGGTGACATTATGATTTAGTGAAATGAAATATCCATATCTCTAAAAATACACAGTAGAAAATTCAGAAAAAATTATATTCACAATCCTTAAACTGTTCTCTTCAAAAGGGTATTTTTATATTTTAATTTTAAGTACAAATTAATATAGATACAAGGTGGGGGGAAACATGTGTTTAAAATATGCAATTGTTTCAGCTTGGTCAACTTCAAAAAATTATAAAAATTATAAAACATTCATCTGTTAGATTCAAAATTATAGTCATAAGAAAATAGAGTCCTTGTAGATTGTTGCAGTATATTTAGTTTGTAAAAAACAAAAGTTTAATAATTGATACATTGTTAGTGGAAAACATAACTCATTATCATTCCTTTCATTTTTAAGGAACATGTCGTGAAACAATTGCCAAATTGACATATTGTTACACATCCAAATTACTCAACTGGATAAGTGTCGCACATACCTCTCGTTTGTCGCAAGTGTCGCAACTCCTATGCAACTTGTCGCAAATGTCACAAGCGGGTTGTAAGGGTG
>JZKD02S2093723.1:38192-49046 GCA_000966675.3 Picea glauca | reverse complement strand
AAGAGTGAAGAATTTACAATAGATATAGGATACATGAGTAACTAATGAGCCACAATGGTGTTCTAGAGTGATCTGGACACACACCAACAGTTACGGGAGTAAACTGCCACCTAGTATAGTCTCTCAGGCAGTTACGGGAGTGAACTACCACTTAACTGAGTTAACTAGTCAACTAGTCTTTAGTTAATTGACTGAACAGAGACTAGTGAGAAGTTAACTCAGGAAATCAAGGGTAATGCGCCAGTCTAGTGATGATCCCAAGGCAAGTGCGCATTATCTGGTGATGATCCCAATGTTGCATGGTGACAAAACCAATGCAGCATCTAAACTCAACTCAACTAGTCAAACTAAAATGTCAACTGAAAGAGAATATTCTCCCCTAAAATATAGGAGAATGGATAATGACTAATTATGACTAATAAACAAGGAAAAACCTTAAAAAATAAATCCTAGGTGTGTGTGAAGTAACTCCAACACCCCACCGGAACATCACTATGGTGAAAATAAAGAATGGGTCCCAGTAAAGAGGCCATGTTAGGTACCCAAATACAAAAGATACACTGAAATAAACGAGGAAAGAGGGAAAACCTCATGGGAAAACCACCCCTCAAATTACAATGCATAAAAAAAATAAAAATGAGAAGGAACTAAAAGAAGTTGCTAAGCAATTGTGTCCTTCACTCCAAGAAGACCTTGCAACTGTGCAAGTTTGTGCTCGTTGAAGATGTAGATGTTTGCATGGATATGATAAAGTATATGTACCATTGAGATGTCCACACACATATCCACTTTATCTTCTTGTAATGAAAAATATCTAAATAAAGTTTGGATGAAATTTTGAAAATTGTGTGGCCATTTTCGGAAAAATGCTGAAATTTTGTTGATTTTAAAACGATCATAACTTGACTTCCCCGACTCCGTTTTAGACGATTTTTTTTTTTTGAAATTGAATATTTTCACGAGAGGAATTCAAATATTCAATTCTTTTCTGCAAATGTTGTTCATAAAATATCATAATTGATTCTGATGTGTGCAGCTCCCTTTTTGTCTCCTGAGATGCATGCATTGCACATGGAAAAGTGTCTGCATGTGACTCTTGAGATGCATGCCATATATATTCCACATGAAATTTAGAAAATAAATCTGAAATGGAGTAGAAATCATTTTCAATTAATGGAATACAAATTTCTGCAAATACTTTTGTAGAAGACTCTTCATAATAAGAGGCTTGATCTTCTAACGGTTTCTCTTCTGGCTCTATCTTTCTAATCCCCTGCATGCAATCTTCACAATATTCTTTATTCCCAAATAGAACCTCCAATATGGTCCATAACTCATTTGGAGTTGATTCTTGTGAGTCATCATATACTTGGTGGAGAATTTCTGGAGAAATAGATAAGAAGATAAATCTTATGGCCATATCGGCGGAATCAGGCTCTACTATCGTTGCCATAGTTATTTGGTACAAGCCTCTGCATCTGAGATGAAGAAGAATTTTTGGCTTCCATTCCAAATAGTTATGAGGCGTGAGAAGTATTGTGGATGAGTAAAACATAGATTCCATCTTTGATGCGTTCTTCAATCTTCAGTACCTGCAAAAACAAATTGGTGTAGCTTTTGTGTAGCAGTCAACCTGGCTCTGATACCATGTAAATGTGTTGAACCTACACAGAATAGATCTAGCTAAACAATAATACACACATTTGCAAAGAGAATTGGAGAAAGAAGAAGAGGGAGAGAAGGAATGAAAAAATTCTCATTAACTGCATTTCACACTCAAAGAGTGAATAATTTACAATAGATATAGGATACATGAGTAAATAATGAGCCACAGTGGTGTTCTAGAGTGATCTGGACACACACCAACAGTTATGGGAGTAAATTGCTACCTAGTCTAGTCTCTCAGGCAGTTACGGGAGTGAACTGCCACTTAGTTGAGTTAACTAGTCAACTAGTCTTTAGTTAACTGACTGAACAGAGACTAGTGAGGACTTAACTCAGGAAATCAAGGGTAATGCGTCAGTCTGGTGATGATCCGAAGGAAAGTGCGCATTAGCTGGTGATGATCCCAAGGAAACTCAACTCAACTAGTCAAACTGAAGTGTCACCTGAAAGAGAATATTCTCTAGGTGGAATATTCTCCCCTAAAATATAGGAGAATGGATAATGACTAATTATGACTAATAAACAAGAAAAAACCTTAGGAAAAATAAATCCTAGGTGTGTGTGTGAAGTAACTCCAACAAAAATAGGGTATAATGTCTAATTTTTTAAAATCAAAACATCAAGATAACCTTTAGAAGGATTAAACATTATTATAAGAAGCCTTGGGAGTTCTCGACCGTAAAAAGACATTTTCAGATTTTATTTTATTGAACCAAACATATATTCCATTTTTCTATCACTAGCAAATTTGCATTATCTTATGGATTTTGAAGGGATAAGTGGCTCCTCTTTAGATGACATGAGGAGCTTATCAACACCAACAAATGACTTTCAAATTGTGAAAGAACTAAAGATAATAATACAAATCTTTGATTTCAATTTACAAGAAGGAAAATGGCATCTCTTTTCCTCTTCTAAAATGCAAGGCAACAATTATGTTTGGCCACATATTTCTCAGTTGGATAATGTATATTAGTTGATAGACGAAACGACTGGCAACACGCATTAATGATATTATAAACTTGGTTTAGGAACATCCATTTACAACACAGTCAAAGGCTAAATGAATCATTTCAAGTTTAGCATTTACGATTTTCACGGTTCTGTTAATCATGGCTTTAATTCCAAAGATAAAAACAACACATTTTAGTACTTGGTATTTCATTGAATTAGTGGCCACAAACTATGCTAGTAAGCATCGACTTTCCTTGACACATTGGTTGGAGAATGTAAAATCCCAAGAAAGAAGGGTTGATAAGATGGGAAACCTCTACTTCAAGGTTGAACCAGAGCTTAAATTTGAATTTGAATAGATCCTTATCTTGCAACATCAATACACTCTTCGATAACAACAAAAAATTTGAGCCCTTTCATAAGACTATCACCTATCAAACAAGTAGAAGAAACCAGTAACATCTATTGCTGAAACATGCTAAAAATGCAAACTATGATAGTGACAATAGCTAATTATGATGGTTAGATTTCACTTCAAAATCAAGATAGGGAATACAAATTGGCTGGTATGATATTTTAAACCAACTATCCAAATAGAAAGTAGAATAAAAATCTCAATCAAAGCATGGGAAAAAGTATTTCCATATTCACTAGTACTGCTGATCCGAGATCCTTTTATCGTGATTTATAAAGAATTGCATTAAATGAGCATAAATTAAAGTGCACCATTAAAGAAGGGAAAACTAAAAAATGAAGAGACATAAGCATCATATCTGAACACCAAAACTTGATAACGGATTTCGTCCCTAATGGACTACGTCTCCGGGTCCTACTCTCAAATGGGTAGGCTATTTCATTAACTCAACAAAAGAATTTGGCAAAATACATAAGTATACCTCATTCTGAAATCAAGCTGCATAAATAATGCTCAGATCAGAAAACAGACAACACCACTGAATTCGTGGCGTCGAATTACCTAAAAATGTCTGTCTCCACGCCTTGATCCAACTCTGGCACTCCCAGGCCCAAGAAGAATTTTGTATCAATTTATGTTCCCTCTGCAACTTGCAATAATGATTGTACCTCACCTCGAAAATCATTCCCGATAGGTCGTACGGTCTGCGCCTCCCCCCGTGACTGGGTGGATACACCTTTTAATATTAAAAGTGAGTGATACAAAACATGTGGTATCCACGGCCTAGTGGTTAGGGGTAGGAATGTTAAGGCGTAGGCTTAGGTGGAGGTTTCGGGGTCGATCCCCACGGACTCCACTTTTGGTTTGTATTTGTTATATGGCATATATATTACATATTCGTTTTGCTAACTTTAGCGGTGTCACTAGAAGGTCCTCCAACAAGATTTAATTGTGGCTATAGTTGGCGTGGTCCACCAGATTTGGCGGACCCACCAATATTTTTGTTTCAAAAGTCATTCACGGGCTGTCCTTATGCATTTCCTGCTTGCCACGTGGTAACCCCTGATTGGGCCACGTGGCGGCCTCTCATTGGGACACGTTGTGCCCTGCCAAGTTAGCATGCCATGTCATCATGCCACGTCAGTCGCACAGATTGTACGCACTGTCACGTGGCACGATCCGATTGGTCCACGGATCGGTCTGAAAAGCCAATAACCGGGTGACATGTGGCAGCCTCTGGTTTTGCCACATCATCATGCTGACATCAACATGCCATGTGTCACTTCCCTGCTCCTTCCACGTGTGTTGTACAGATGATGACATCATCCATACAAATGATGACGTCACCAGTACGGATGCTAACTCATCCCGTGTTGATTGGGCTAGGTTGACCAAACTTTGACCATGAATATCTTTCAATTCGTAACTCCGTTTGACGAGCCATTTGCGTCGTTAGAAAGATTGCGATGCGCTCTTTGCAACCATGCCATTTTCACTGAGTTTTGGAAACTTATTTTTTTCCTTTCTCTATCTGCTGGAGCCATTCTGAGCGTTCTAAGTTGCCTCTATGAGTTCTGAATTGTTCTTAGCCTTCTTTGGATCCTTTTTGAATCACGCCTTCCCACTGAGAGATTTTTGGACCACCAAAATATTTCATCAATCAAGATGTAAGTGAGGGAAGAGTCCCCTCACTTTGTCCTTCTCGATCGACTTTTCCTTCCTGGGATGTGTGCCTTTTAAGCCTACTCGAAGATAATTAACATCACCCCTGTGTGAAGTCCTCGTCCTCCTGTCTAGGATGATATGTTCCTGCAACTCATCCAAGTACTCAGGTGAAAATTCATCCACTGAAGGTATTGAAACTTCCTCATCTTGATCCATGATCATGGGAGGCTCAAAAAGTTTCAAGTTCTCAATGTTCACAACTGAGTAAATATGCATGTAAGGTGGAAAATCCAGACGAACAACATTGGTACCACTTTTATCCAAGATAGTGAAGGGTCCATAACGAATGGGCTTGAGTTTCTTGCCTTCAACCTTCAATCTCTCTTTGCTAATGTGAGGCCATACCCGGTCTCCCACCTGGAATTGATGATCAACCCTGTGTTTGTCATGTTGAGCTTTATACTGTTCTTGACTTTTCTCCAACTGTTCCATGACTTCCTGGTGTATATGTTGGATCCTATGGATGAACTTGCAGGCTCTGTCCTCTATTCGTTCACATCGACATCTCTCACATACATCAAGTCCAAAGGAACCTTTGGTAGGTACCCAAAACATGTCTCAAAAGGTGAAATCTGAGTGGATGAATGTAAAGCTCGGTTGTACGCATATTGTAGATAGGGTATATGTTCATTCCATAACATGGGATGCTTGTTGCAGTAGCCTCGAAGCAAAAGTACCACTGTTCGGTTTACCACCTATGTTTGTCCGTCGGTCTATGGATGGAAAGCAGTGCTCCTCTTCAATTTGGTGTCCATCATCCTCCACAAGCTTGTTCAAAAGTCCCTAAGGAATCGAGTATCTCGATTTGAGACAATGGATGTGGGTAATCCAAGTGAACGCAAACATACTGAAAGAAGAGATTAGAAGTCTGCTGAATAGTGACCTATTTTTTACATGGCATCAAGATACACAGTTGAATCTATCCACTACAACATACAAATAATCATGACCCCCTTTGGTCATTGGTAAACCACTTACAAAATCCATGGAGACACTTTCCCATGGATGGGATGGAGCAAGAAATGGTGAGTATAGCCCCAGTTTTCTATTAGTGGGCTTACAAGTAGAACACATCACACACCCCTTTACATATTTAGTTACAATTGCTTTCATTTGAGGCCAGTAACAAAACCTCTACAAATGAGCCATAGTTTTTCCTACCCCAAAATGCCTAGACACAAGAGAAGTGTGAGCTTCTCGTATTACATGGACTCGTTCACTTGTAGAAATACATAGATTTCCAAGATGGTAGAGTAGTTTTCCCTATAGACAATAGTTCTCTACCTGTGCACCACGGGTTAGCTTTGCATATACTTGTTTAAAATCTTTATCGATGGCATATTGTTCTAAATAGATATCATGAGATAAAGAAGTATTCTTCAAAATAATAGAAGCAACAATAGGAGGTCTAGAAAACATATCGACTACCTTGTTACTTGTACCCTTTTTGTACTTGATTACCAAATGAAATTGTTGTAGAGAACCCATCCATCTATAGTGTCGAGATTGTTGCAATTTGGTCTGTGCTTGAAGATACTATAAGGGATGGTGATCTGTATGTATGATTGTTTCCTTCCCTAACAAGTAGTGCTTCCATTTCTTTACGCTCTGGACTAATGCATACAACTCTTTATCATATGTAGGATAGTTAACAAGAGCTTGGTTAAAAGTTTCAGAATGGTAACAGATAGGCTTACGATATTGCATCAATACTGCACCCATGGCGTACCCATTGACATCTGTCTCAATCTCAAAAGGTCGTTGAAGATTCAGAAGTGCTAATACTGGTGCGGTACTGATCTTCTCCTTCAAAATGTTGAAAGATTTTTGTTTCTTTCCTTCCCACTGAAAGGTGTTCTTCACACTGGTTAAATCATGCAAAGGAGCTGCTATAAAGGAGAAGTTGGGAATGAATCTCCTCCAATACTGGACTGCACCTAAGAAGCTTCGGACTTCGGTTACACTCTTTGGCTCAGGCCATTTTACAATTACATCAATTTTGGAAAGATCAATTTTCAATTGTCCTCCTCCTACAATATGACCTAAGTACACAAGTGCAGTCTTGCCAAATTCACATTTAGACAATTTTACATACAACTTTTCCCTTTGAAAAGTATCCAATACTTGCTTTACATGCCTCACATGTTCATCCCAAGTCCTACTAAAAACAAGAATGTCGTCTAAATATAAAATCACAAAGTCATCTGGGAAAGGCTTGAATACATCATTCATCACACGCATGAAAGTTGTCGGAGCATTACAAATCCCAAACGACATAACTAACCACTCAAACAAACCTTGTTTGGTTTTAAATGAAGTTTTCCATGCATCCTGTTCTGCGACCCTGATTTGATGATATCCACTGCGCAAATCCAACTTAGTGAAATAAATAACATTCTTCAATTGATCAAGTAAATCATCTATACGAGGAAGAGGGTATCGATTTTTCACCGTGATTTTATTTAAGGCCTGGTAATCGACACACATTCGCCATGTGCCATCCTTCTTTGGCACCATCACAATCGAAGAACCACAAGGAGATGAACTGGGCCTAATGACCCCTTGATCCAATAAGCCTTGTACCTACTTCTTAATCTCTATCATCTCCACAACTGACATACTGTACATGCCCACATTAGGAAGAGGAGAATCTTGTTGAAGATGTATCTCATGTCGGATTTCCCTCATAGGAGGTAATCTATCTGGTTCCTGAAAAATATCATCATACTTAGAAATAATATCAATTAATTCCTTTTTATGAGATGGATCACACCCTTGGAAAGCATCGGATGTCCCGACATCTTTCTCTCTGACAACCATGAGTACATATCTCTTATTAGTGTTTATGAGTCTTTTCATTTTCCCTGCACTAACAAGTGTTGTATTTACCCTCATGTTTTAAGCACTAACAATATATTCCAGTCCCCCTTTATTATGGTGGTATTTGTTCTCATGACGAAAGAAGACTGCTTTTCTATCATAAAGATAAGGACTTCCCAACACTATGCCACATATATCAAGTGGTACAACATCCAAATCCACTTCATCAATCAACTTTGAAGCAATAGAAAATATGATCCTGCATTGTTTGGTGACATTAAATTTTTCTTTATTACATACCCAACCAAGAGGATAAGGCTTCGAATGTGGTTTCATTTCAAGACCCATCTTCTTGACAAGTGCTCTAGATATTAAGTTTATTTGGGAACCCAGATCAAATAATGTATATATCTTAGTATGTTTAGATACAACTCTTATATGAAATATGATCCGGATGAATCCAGGGAACATCAAATAAGTTTCAGAAGTGTCCCAGAATGCACAGAAGTGTCCCAGGAGGCTCATAATGGCCTCAACAGGCAAAAATGGGAAAACTTTAAAACTTCCCAAAACTCAATTAAAACGGCACGATCATGAAGAGCGTGTCGCAAGATTTCCAACGGCGTAAACGGCTCATCAAACGAAGTCACAGATCAAAAGATATAAGTGGTCAAAGTTTTGGTCAACCCAACCCAGTCAACAGGGATGAGTCAGCATCCGTACGGATGAAGTAAGCATCTGTACATCCCACATGGCAAGCGCAAAGGGTCACACATGTCATGATGACATCAACATGATGTCATCATGACACGTGGCAACACCAAAAGTTGCCACGTGTCACTTGGTTTTGGGGTTTTTATGGTGCCACGTGGACTAGTGAAAAAGAGCCACGTGGCACCCCCAGGTGACACCACTTTGAACCACCCAGAAGGTGTCACATGTCACAAGATGACGTAGAGGTGACATCAACGTGTACGGGTGGAAAAGTCAGAGGTTTCCACGTGGCCCAATGGGGAGGCACCACGTGGCACCTTCGAAATGCACAATGTCACCCCATGAACGAAAAACTAAAAAAAATATATATTAAACGGACTACCAAATTTGGGGCAGTTCCACCATATTTGGTGGCTTATTCCAATCGACCGCCAAATTAAACTGGCACGAGAACCTCGGCCAGGATCTTCGCTAAATCTGGTAGCAGTTCCACCAAAAATAGCAACAGTGCGCCATTATAGCAACCTCCGCTATATTTAAGCTCCACGAGAATCTCCGCTAACTAAGTTCTAAATTTAGCAGGGGCACGCGCCAAAATAGTCGTAACTATTCGCCAAAATAGGGAGTCCCGTGGGATTCTACCCCGGGACCTCTGCCAACCAACGACCTAAATTTATCCAATCTACCAATATGCCAACAAATTCATTTATGACAAAACTGCTCGAGAAATGGTATAAGAAGGGGGTCCGGGTAGAGTTCGGGAAGAAGCAGAAGACACACAACAGTGCATGGATCATGAGACAAGGTCTGAGCATGCTTGTACGGATCCATACATACTGTATGGCCTGGTACGAAATTGACATGCAAACCGAGGCAAGGGTGCCTCTTGAGCCAAAAAGTGTCTGGCTCAGATCGAGGCGTGGAGACAATCATTAATTCCAGAATGAGTCATTTATTATAGAGGTAGTGGCATGGTAACCTAGGCAGAGGTGTCTCTTGGGCCTAAAAGTGTCTGAATCAGATGGAGACGATTTGACAATCATTTTTAGGTAATTTGGCGATGCAAATTCAATGAAGAGGTTTGTTTTTGCTGCAGAGCTTCATATCAACAAGATAAGTGCTGGAGAAGCCAATGTAAGCATGATTTTCATTATGGTGTTTTGTCATTAAATGTTGTAGCATAACATGTGTGTTATAAGTCTGAAGGTGTTAGCACCAGGAGTCACCTCTGGATTGCAGTAGAGGTAAGCCCGATACCCATCAATTATGTCACAATGAATTGATTTAATGGTGGTCTAATGGATGCAGACTCAGGATTATATTGTTTTAACTCAGAAAACTGGGCAATTGTGAACAGATAAATGAGGTCTTAATCTAACTTCAATCGGTGAGTTGGTATAGTGGTGGATAAGTGGAAGAACGAGAGAGAAATGTAAAGGTTTGTTATGGACATCCGATCTTCCAGCAGCCTTGGGAAGAAAAGCTCCAGATACAAGATCCTCTAGGATCTGAGAACTTCAAGAAACTGAAAACGTTGTAACAACAATGCAATCAAACCTACATTATACCATAGTCACAACAACTCGACTGGATCATCCATGCCCGAGCTTCCAATATCAGAGGCAAAAAGAAATGGGAAATAAAACTGACTTTTATTAAACAAGAAGTCTCAAAATGCCATACATAAATGTTAGCACCAGGAGTCTTTATTAAAAAATTACATGCGGGAGCTCATCTCTACCATCGACACTAATAAAATATGAGAACAAATCCTATATACTCAGAGCAAAAACCACAACAACAAGTTCGAGTCATCACATTGAAGGCGTTACATTTGCAAGCCTTCTGTCAGACTGTGCGTGTAGTCTCAGGTCAGACGTGAACTTCAGTGGGACGCAATCGCGTTTCAGTATGGACCTGCAGATGAGTTGAATGGTTGGAAATCCTTTACTGGGCTTTACATTTATGGTGGAAATGATGTTCAACTTCCACCGCTTGCCTCAATAACTTCATCGGGATCGGGGTAGGCCCAAGTCAACTCTGCACCTGGAGGCATGGGTGATTTTAGGGGCGAAATTTTGCTCATGGGCGAAATTAGGGGGTTTGGAATTTTGATTGGGCAAATTATTTACATGGAGTGGTTTGAGGGATTTGCAAATATATAGCCCCAAGTTTATTTTCAAAAATTTATATATATAACCCTTAGCCCATGGATATTTGTGAGGGAAGAGCATGGAAATCTATTTTTGCCCCTTAAAATTCGAACTAGATCCTCCCATTCGCCTCGATTTTCTGGTAAAGGCAATGATTATGAGGTATTTCGCCTTCATTTTCTGGTAATGGAAATGATTAAGAGCTATTTCGCCCTAATTTTATGGTACCGGCAATGACTCAGAGGTATTTCGCCATTAGCGCCCTCAAATAAGGAGTGGAGAGGCCCTGCAACTGCCTTACCGTACCTACATTAAAGGTTGAGTGGAAAGAGTAAACAATGGGCTATTTGTCTTAGAGCAAGCTGAGTTACAAATTTGCTTGTATTTTGTTATAACTTGTGTCATTTT
>JZKD02S2093723.1:9486-21160 GCA_000966675.3 Picea glauca | reverse complement strand
AACCCTAGCTTGGATATTATTGTAACAGAGCGCTTCTCGACTGGAGGTTGCCCCCTCGAAGAGGCCTGTGAACATTGCTATCTGATTCAAAGTGCTATTTCTGTTGCTATTTCGTGTATTGCTTCTGTGTATTGTGAAGATTATGCTGGATATTTTACTGTTATTCTGTCATTTCTAGCATTTCATTTCTGTTCTGCATATTTTATATATCTGTTATCTTGCAAAATCCTTGAACAAAATGCTTCTTGCATCAGCTTAAAGTTGATGAGAAAAATGGGATGCGAAGGAGGAGGACTTGGAACCAATGGCCAAGGTATAGTGGATCCCATCGAGGCAGTGGTTTGGCCTCGATGTGTCGGGATAGGCTATGTCCCAAAGGATGTTGGAGAAATCTCCAAAACCATTCGGGAAGAAGACTCGAGGATAGTCACAGAGACTCCAGAGGTCAACAATTCATCAAGAGATGAAATTGATTCAGTGCAGGCCGAGAGAACAACTTCTCATGATCGAGGATTCGAGACATCTCCAGGGAGAGATGAGAATCAAAATGACAGAGTTGAGACCAACTCTTCTTTCCAGTCTGACTCCAGAGGAAACTCACCGAGGTATAAGAAATCTTGAAACCCTAAAATGCCATTTGATTATAAGCATATAAAACAGAGCTTTTGGCATCAAAGACCATGCACTTTTTGTGGATTGAATAACGACGTAGTGTCCCAGTGTTGGAAGAGAGAATCCTTGTGAAGGAAGGTTATGAAACCAAGAGAAGGACGAGGATGGAAGATTTCTTTCCACACACATAAAAGAGCAAGGGAAATGCACCTCTGGAGGATAAAGGCTACTACAACCATTGTAGCAGAGATGGGCATCATGAGGCCACTTGTTGGGCCTTACATCTAGATCTGTGTCCAAAGAGGGATAAGAAGACCGGGAAGACACCTCCGAGGGAGACAACCAGTCAGGCATTACTGCAGGAAAATATGCCACCAGGAGAAAACCAACTACCAGAGAAAGGACAACTCAGTAAAGAGGACATGTTCGAAAAAATGGTTGAACAAATGGGGAAAATCCTTTTGAGTTAGTCGAGAGTGGCCATCTTTTTTAAATCACATGTTGCAATTCATACCCCATAGAAGGGTATTGTGTAAAAGTGATAATTGTTGATATCACTTCTTTTTCTGGCACATGTAGATATTGTTAGGCCTTGTGAGGTAGTTTGGGTAAGGGTGTCTTATTGTAAGTCCAATGGACATGAAACTTAATGTAATGAATTTTGGGGACCAAAATTCCTTTCAGTTGGGAGGCATGATCCGGATGGATCTAGGGAACATCAAAGAAGTTTCAGAAGTGTCCCAGAACGCACAAAGGTGTCCCAGGAGGCTCAAAATGGCCTCAACAGGTAGAAAATGGAAAAAAATCAAAGTAACCAAAACTCAATTAAAATGGCATGATCGCGAAGAGTGCGTCACAAGATTTCCAACGTCGCAAATGTATCGTCAAATGAAGTTACGGATCAAAAGATATAAGTGGTCAAAGTCTTGGTCAACCCAGCCCAGTCAGTAGGGATGAGTCAGCATCTGTACTGCTGATGTCAACATCCGTACGAATGAAGTAAGCATCCATACATCCCATGTGGAAAGCACAGAGGGTGACACATGTCATGATGACATCAGCATGCCACATGGAAACACCAGAAGCTTCCACATGTCACTTGGATTTGGGGTTTTTAGGGAACCACGTGGACCAGAAAGTGCCACGTGGCACCCCCAAGTGACGCGACGTAGCACCACCAGAAGGTGCCATGTGTCACGAGATGACATGGAGGTGACATCAACACATACGGGTGGACAAATCAGAGGTTTCCACGTGGCCTAATGGGGAGGCACCACGTGTCACCCCCAAAATGCACAATGTCACCCCGTAAACGAAAAACTAAAATAACAATATATTAAACGGATCGCCAAATCTGGGGCGGTTCTGCCATATTTGGTGGCTCATTCCAACTAACCACAAAATTAAATTGCCGCCAGAACCTCCACCATGATCTCCGGTAAATCTGGTAGCAGTTTCGCCAAAAATAACAACAGTCCACCATTATAGCAACCTCTCCTATATTTAACCTCCGCCATAATCTCTGCTAACTAAGTTCTAAATTTAGTGAAGGTGAACGCCAAAATGGTCGTAACTGTTCGCCAAAATGGGGAGGTCTGTGGGATTCAACCTTGGGACCTCTGCCAACCAACGACCTAAATTTAGCCAATCTACAAATATGCCAATAGATTCATCTATGACAAAACTGCCCGAGAAATGGTATAAGAAGGGGGTCTGGGTAGAGTTCGGGAAGCAACAGAAGACACACAACAATGCACAAAGCACAAGGAAATGTCTGACCGTGCATGTACGGATCCGTATGTACTGTACGGCCTGGTACATAATTGGCACGCAAATCGAGGCAAGGGTGCCTCTTGAGCCAAAAAGTGTCTGACTCGGATCGAGGCACGGAGATAGTCATTTTTAGGTAAAATGACACCACAAATGCAGTGGTGGTGTTAGTTTTCTGATGGAGTTATTTATTGCAGAGGCAGTGGCACGGTAACCGAGGCAGAGGTGTCTCTTGGGCCTGAAAGTGTTTGACTTGGATGGAGACGATTTGACATTCATTTTTAGGTAATTCAGCGACGCGAATTCAATGAAGAGGTCTATTTTTGTAGCAGAGCTTTGAATCAACAAGATAAGTGCTGGAGAAGCCAATGTAAGCATGTTTTTCATTATGTTGTTTTGTCATTAAATATTGCAGCATAGCATGTGTGTTATAAGTATGAAGGAGCATAGATAGGCTGCAGCAAGGCAACAAGATCAACTTGTTCCTTCTATCTACTCTTTTCTTCTCTTCTTTCACATAAAATCAATCAGTTATATGTGACAGAGAAATTGTGGCACTTGCATGATAAGTGGCCAATGAAGCAGTTCTGATTCTCGAGGTTTCAGGATCTTTGTATGGGTTGTATATTTACGCTTCGATCTGAGCAACAAATCTAAGGCTTTTGATGGCTCCATGTTGATGGGGGTCATATTTTATTCTGCATATTTTTATGTATTGATTATGTGGGAATGATGTCCATGTCAACATCATGGATGCCTCATGAGTATGAGAACTTGTGAAGCTGTATACATTCCTGATCACATTCCGATCTCTTGTTGCCATCACCGAAAATGGACTTTGGCCTTACAACTTGTAAATGAGAGACATCATTACAGCGAGGAGAATAAAGCGGTTAGGCTTTGGAGCATGACCCGGAGAGGTAGCCCACATCGGGTGAACTTCGTTATCAAGGAAAGTGTCATATCCATTATGTGTATTATGTTCTTATGTTGTTTTTCTATGAATTTCTGCACATAGGATATTAAATGCAAGCATGACATATAATACATAAAAAAAAACTAAGGAGGTTTTATTCACTTTGGATTCAAGCTTATAAGACTTCAACTTTACCTTTAATTGAAAATCGGTCTAGTAAAATGATCTATAATTGGCCCTTTTGGAGGAGTGACAGAATCAACCAATCATTGGAAACTAATCACCCCCCAGGTTCAGATCAAAATAACTCACTCCTCTTTCGTTCATCAACATGAGATTCATTATTGGAACTAGAACTAGCATGAATAGAATCTTTACCTTGTATTCCAACCATTGTGATCTTTCCTTCATCCCCTGAATCAGAACCAAGATCTTGTTGCACTATAGCAATGATCTTTGTCTTCCCCTTTCCACCGAACTGTTTCAGTTTCTTTTCTGGATGCAGTTTCCAACAATGTTCTTCATCATGACCTCTCTTCTTGCAATGAGTGCAAGATGGTTTTCCTCCTTCTCTCGTTACTGTAGCGGTCCTCTTGTCCTTACTTTTAAACTTCTTAAAAGTCTTATGTGTGATATTGGAAGGTTTCTTCGTGGGATCTTCTTGAACACGTTTCCCCCTGTTCTCAAGGTGAGTGGCTTGCACACAAATTTCATCAAGACTAGTGGGGTTAAACAAGAACAAAGTATGATGAATATAACTGTGAAGTGTGCCAATATACTTCATTAAAGTTTCATAAGAATCCAAAGGATTGTTCAGTGCAATAGCTTTCTTCCTAAATTCTTCTGTGAAACTTTCTACAGTTTGACCTTTACTTTTCTTTAAAGTTTATCATTCTATCATTGCTTTATGTAAATACCCTAATGGATAAAATTGCTTCCTTATCACCGATTTAAATTCCGACCATGAGGAAAGAAGATTACCACACTTACTTTTTCCCTAAAGCTTGCTCTCCCACCATACAAGAGCGGTGCCTTCCAACCGAAGAGAATCCAATTGTACTTTAACTTCCTCTTCATCAATATGTTGGACACGGAAATACACTTCAACCTATCGTATCCAATTATCTAGCTTTTCAGGATTAGCATATCCATTAAACATAGGTAAAAAAATTTTTACATCAAGATTTAATAATGGTTTCTTAAAAGAGGCTTTATGGCTAGAATGATGAGAATGCTCAGAGGAAGAAGAACCAAAACTTGAAGGTGAAGATGAAGGTTCAGGGGGATATCCTCCAGCCCCTTGGTTTACCGAAGCATCATCATCTGCATGTGATTCCTTTTTCTTCCCTTTCTTCTTCATCATCTTCTCGTAATCTCCATACATTCATTCGACCATTTTTGACATGCAATAAAAGACCATGTGAAAGTTTTTCTCCTGTTCATCACGCTTGTCCTCTTCTGCCATCTTCTTCCTTCGGGATGCACAACCAACTTCGGGATTGACAGTCTTAAGAGTTCCTTCACCCTGCTTATGATTGGCCCTGGTAAGCATTCACACTCAACAATTCAAGTCAAAGACGACTGCTCTGATACCAACATGATCCAGGATCTTTTCATCGTGACTTATAAAGAATTGCATTAAATGAGCATAAATTAAAGTGCACTATTAAAGAAGGGAAAATTAAAAAATGAAGAGACATAAGCATCATATCTGAACAAAAAAACTTGATAACGGAGTTCGTCCCTGGTGGATTACATCTTCGGGTCCTACTCTCAAATGGGTAGGCTATTTCATTAACTCAGCAAAATAATTTGGCAAAATACATAAGTATACCTCATTTTGAAATCAAGCTGTAGAAACAATGTTGAATTCATGGGGTCGAATTACCAAAAAATGACTGTCTCTATGCCTCGATCCAAATTTAACACTCCTAGGCCTAAGAAGAATTATGTCTCGGTTTTTGTGCCCTCTGCAACCTACAATAATAATTGTACCTCGCCTAAAAAATCATGCTCGATAGGTCGTACGGTCCGCGCCTCCCCCGTGTGGCTGAGCGGACACACCTTTTAATATTAAAAGTGGGTGATACAAAACATGTGGTATCCATGACCTAGTGGTTAGGGGCAGAAGTGTTAAGGCGTAGGCTTAGGCGGAGGTTCTGAGGTCGATCCCCACAGACTCCACTTTTGGTTTGTATTTGTTATATGACATATATATTACATATCCGTTCCGCTAATTTTAGCGGTGTTGCTAGAAGGTCCTCCAATGAGATTTAACTGTGGCTATAGTTGGTGTGGTCCGCCAGATTTGGCGGACCCGCCACTATTTTTGTTTCAAAATTCATTCACAGGCTGCCCTTGTGCATTTCTTGTCTGCCATGTGGTAGCCCCTGATTGGGCCATGTGGCAGCGTCTCATTGGGCCCAGCTGCCCCCTGCCAATTCAGCACGCCACATCAACATGCCACGTCAGTCATACGAACTGTACGACTTCCACATGGCACGATCTGTTTGGTCCACGGATTGGTCCAAAACGCCAATAAGCGGGTGACATGTGGTAGCATCTGGCGCTGCCACATCATCATGCTGATGTCATGTTGATGTCATCATGCCACATTTCACTTTCCTACTCCTGCCACATGCATTGTACAGACGATGACGTCAATAGTATGGATGCTGACTCATCCCTTGCTAACTGGGTTAGGTTGACCAAACTTTGACCGCGAATATGTTTCAATCCGTAACTTCGTTTGACGAGTCGTTTGCACCATTAGAAATCTTGCAACATGCTCTTTGCGATCATGTCATTTCACTGAGTTTCGAGAACTTTGAATTTTTTCCCTTTCTCTGTCTATTGGAGCCATTCTAAGCGTTCTGAGTTGCTTCTCTGAGTTCTGAGTTGTTCTTAGTCTTCTTTGGATCACCTGCTTCCTTGTAAGTAAATTTTTTTCACTGACTCTATGTCTGGATCTAAAAATTTGTAACAAACCACAAATGAATGTAATATAATCTTATAAAGGTAATCTTGTGTTTGAAAATAATTTTTTTTTCAGTATCTAGAAATTTGTAACAAACCACAAACAAATGTAATACAATGTTATAAAGCCAATCTTGTGTTTGTATTTATGCAAGTTACGAAAAAGAGCCCAAAATGTACTCAATATACTAAATATAGATAGCTAGCATGGATCCAAAGGCTTACATCCCCATATGTTAACAAGGACTCTTAATTATATAACTTCATATATTCATTGATTTTCTTTGAGAGTGTAATAATACCTCTTTATACTAATCTATGCTACACCTCCATCCCCATATGCTAACAAGGACTCTTAATTATATAACTTCATATATTCATTGATTTTCTTTGAGAGTGTAATAATACATCTTTATACTAATATATGCCACACCTCTGCTAAAATCCCCAATCTTGGCTAATCTACTAATTGAATATTTAACTATATAGAGTAATCCTTAGGTTGGGTTGGAGGAAACACCCACACATTGAGCCTTGCACCTCATCCAAACTCCGCAACAATAATACCACTGCCCTATCACTCCTGTGATAATGTGAGCCACTGTGGCGAATAGCATGCTTGTTAACCCATATTTATCAAACAAAATTTAAAATCCACTAAAATTTTATAGCAACCACTGCTGGAAAATGTTTAACAGGCAACATATGCTTGTCATTGATGGCAAGTACAGCAATGAAGATGGCATGAGTACAGGAAGAATGTAATAGATGGGCACCAGAAGTATTTTGGGAAGAAGCTGTAGAGTAACCTCGATAAGATCATAAGAGATAGTGCAGTGGATGTTTGGTATGTTTTACAGGCAGCGTATGCTTGTCATTGATGGCAAGTACAACAGTGATGATGGCTTGAGTACAACAACGATGATCAACAGCGCAGTGATATTTAGGAAGATCGAATGATCAAAGGCAACACAACCAGGCAAACATAAGATAAGTTCAGGTTGATCGAATGATCGAAGGCCCATAAAGCAGGAGAAGTGTCAATGATCGTTGGATCCCATCCCGAATTCCCGATGACCGTCAGATCTCAATGTAGACAAAAGGAGCGCGCAGATGTGGAGGATAGATCTCGGGCATTAGATCCGAGCGTAGGGTTCGACCACCGTTGGATCGAGGAGAACCTGCACGTTCTTTAAAGTGCAAGGAATAGAGGGCTCACAAAATCCCGAAAGAAGGAGGACCATCCATCTTAAGGCAGGACACGTGGGGATAGATCGTCAGTTTGATGACTGGAGAGTCAAAGGAACGATGTTCCCTAACCTCTCGAAATCGCAATATACGAAATCGCTATTTAATCTGAGCCGTCAGATTAAGATCAGATCTGGATCATTGATCCAACTCCATATCGGAGTTTCACGAATCACGACATGGAAAGACAAGAAAACAATGCAACAAGAATGCCGAAATCACGATATGCGAAATCGCGACGTAACTGCAACCGTCAGATCAAGATGTGATCTGGACCGTTGATACAACTCCATTAAGGAGTTTCGTGGATCGGGTCTTTGAAGTGACAAAAACACAGAACAACAAGAGTGTCGAAATCGCGATGTGTGAAATCCCGACTGAATCTGAACCGTCAGATCAAGATGTGATCTGGACTGTCGACCCGACTCACGTCAGCATACCACGTCAGCTAGGAACACATGGCACAACCAGGTAATGACAAGTGTCAGACTGATTCAACATTTCAAGCGCATGTAAATCACGAATCAAAGTGACACGTGGGAGTATTCAACACGTGTCAATCCACGTGTGATGTGAGCAGATTTACACCACTCGGGAGATGGACAGATGTCGAAGGACGAGGAGGGGATAAAGGGAACGAGCCTTGTCACATGGTCAGGTGGAGAACGATACAAAAGGTGACATGATAGGAGTGGGGACCTTCGTCAATACTCCACCATTCCGGACCCCCCCCGTATTAAATACAGAAAGGCAAAGGGGGTCCGGAATCGCTTGAGCACTGTTGATCTGGGCACTCTAATATTGGCCGCTTGAGATATGCGCGCCCAATTCCGGACCCCCCCCCCTCCGCTTAAAGGTAGAATGGCAGGGGGCTCTGGAATCCAATCCCGACCGTAGATCTGAGAGCACAGATTTTAGTCATCCAGATTTGCTCGCTGCATATCCAAAAGGTGCAGTTACACCCCAAACTTAGGAAGGCATAAGCGCGTGGTCATAGCCATTGGTCACATCGATGGAAGATGGAGGTAGAAGCTAGAGGTGCTAATCTTGGCCACAGAAATGTCGAAATGAATGCAAGATCTAATAAATCTCATCCAACGACGCAGATAAACCTGAAGGAGATCGGAGGGCTACTGATGCACGACACAGTGAAACTGCCATAAACCATTGATGGCGTCTGCCAGAGAACTCGAAGACACTTCGGTGTGATCACCAGAAGAGATGAAGAGTCTCTAAGCTTCGCCCAGTGAAGAAAGACGATTCTTAGAGGGATTGATAGATGGATGAGTGTGGAAGTCTGTAACTAAAACAGAAGGCATAAGCTCGACTGTGCCAAAGAAGACGAGGAGTCTCAACTTCCAGAGAGGTTGAGAAATCTCAGCAGAACACCCAATGATGCTGGACGCATGGTGAAAACTGCTAGAGAAGATGAAGAGTTACGATGATGATCAGGCATAGCACTCGAGAGGTGGAGGATATCGGCGCGGTGTGAGTATGCAGAGGCATTGCTCACATTGCATGCACAAGGTGCACAGAAGCTATAAGTACATGGTACAGAGAAGAGATGAGGTTGCTGTTGCTGTTGGAGTTGTGGTGGCTGCTGTTGTTGAAGGTGATTCATGCGTAAAGGAGGAGAGTGCAGCAACTGAATGGGAGAGAAGAGGAACTGTGCAGTGAATGGACATGGTGCACAGAGGATAAAACGCAGAAGAACAGACAACGCAAGTCATGTGTGCAGAAAGGCAATGTGGCAGACAGAGCAATGAGATGCAGCAGAACAGTGATGAGTCTGGTAAGAAATTGTTGAACATTATATCACTGTAATAAGTTTCAGTAGAAAAGATTTACATTTCAGGGTGGAAGGGAGGTGCTAGGGAGGATTGTTGTCCTCATAGGTTCAAGTGGNTTCTAGTTGGTGCTAGAGAAACCAGGGAGTTGGTGCTTCCTTCTAGTTGGTGCTAGAGAAATCAGGGAGTTGGTGCTTCCTTCTAGTGGGTGCTAGAGAAAATAGAGAGTTGGTGTTATCACTGAAATTTCGTCCGCACGTGACGACAAGAACTCAACATTGTCAAAAAAACAATGAAGTCATTCATGGCCCTGAATTAATCTTACAGCATTCAAAAAGGTAAAAAAATATACAAAGTAGTGAGAAATTGAAGAGCGCTTTACAGAAGTTGGGCGCGCGCGCACATGCGCGGAACAAAAACGTACCATGCGCATACGCGCACGATGCGCGACTGTTAGCCCAAAAAGCCGTGCACCTGCTAAACGACGCATTTATTGAAGTGGTCGGCCTCCCAACCACTTATGGATTAGCTCCCAAGACGATTTGACCCTCAAATCTGAGCTGAATCCGCATGGTAGGCTGGTCAAAGACCTAATAATGCCCTAAATGGCCTCTTTTCACACTACAAAGGAGTTACACAATAACCCAATGCAATGCTATAAAAATCCATGAATGCACCTCATTTTCTCAAGGAATTTCATGTAATGTTATGCTTCCTAGATTGTTTTAAGGACTCACTCCTTGAAAAAAGCACATTGGCACCATTTCATTGAGCAATCCACCTCTCCATTGAGTGGATTTGCAAAGGAGTTCTTTCACCACCATTTTCATTTTTCTTGTTGTAAGGAGAGCAAGCTTGTGAGGGTCCAAGAGCCTTCTCTTGGAGGAAGAAGGAACTCATAGTCCCCTTTCTTCTTGGTGCTTTGATTTCATCAATAGATCAGCCTAAAAACATTGGTGATATTGGTCTTTTTGTTCTTGTTATTTCTATGCTCTTATGCTTAGTATTTTAGTTTGTATTAGTTTAATTTTTGCTTATAATTTTGTTTTTCTTTCTCTAACTCTTTTCCCTACAGCTGTCCTGCCCAGCAAGACCCAACTGGGCATGCAAGCACCTCTTATTTTCTCACCAAGGTGATGAAAAGGGTGCAAACAGTTTGTATCTGTTATCACTAAAATTTCGTCCGCACGTGACGACAAGAACTCAACATCGTCAAAACAACAATGGAGTCATTCATGGCCCTAAATTAATCTTACAACATTCAAAAAGGTCAAACCTTTAGGAGAGGACAATGACCCTTCTTGGGACCCCTCTTAGTTTTCTTTTCAAAAACATTTTAACATTTGTAACGGGCCCATACATGCCCACATGTTCAAATCTAGGATAGTGTTTGAATTTTCGCTTTCTTAGATCAAAACACTAGGAGAGTTTAAAGGTTTGTAATGGGCCCATACATGCCCACATGTTCAATCTAGGATAGTTTCAAGCTTTCTTAGATTACATCACCATAGGGAGTTAAAGGATAGTAACGGACCCACATGTCCATATGCTAGCTTTCTAGGGCTTTTGAATTACGCAAGGTTGTACCAAAGGCACTTAGTTAATTAGGTAATCAACTCTTGTAAGGACCAAGCGAAGTCCACATGCAACAAGGTGACATCTAATTCACTAAAAATTGGCACACTTTCACTCACACACAAAAGTCACTTTTCACTCACATAGCTTCTTCTCAAAACGTGGAGGTCAAAGTAAGTTTCCTCCAAAGGGATTCCGAAAGTACCCCATCTTTTCTTGACGAGACTATACACTCCCATTGTTAACTCAACGAGGTTGGTTTGCACCCCCAACCTCCCAAAACAGCTACATCTAAAATCTTTCTAAAAACTCACTAAGTTTTCCTCCACAGGAGGTATCAAAAGAAATTTTTTAGTCTAGGTAGGATTTCGGGGATAGGCATCCAAATAACTCCCCGTTATCTGGTTCTCACATTATCAAACATAGAGGTTGACAAATAGGGAACTGAAAATCCTCCAAGTCAAGTGTTCCAATCAAGATAAGGCAGGGAGATACCCGTGAAGGGTTGAAGGCCGAGGTCCAATTGTTCTGTGCGTCCCTCCTTGAGGAACCCACCTCTTGGACGGGATCCAACCCATGACCCATTTCTTAGGTCGAAAATCTAAATGCCGCACTTTGAAAGAGGTACCTAGTGACCAATTTTAGGACATCTACCCAGGTGGCAATTGTGGGCTTCAATTGCACCTTAATTGGATTTTGTGTGGCTATTGGGAAATATCGCCAGCTCTTTCGGGATATGCCCCCTCTACCCCTCATTATAACCAATTGTTTCATCCTTCACTAGTTTCTC
>JZKD02S2093712.1:0-23460 GCA_000966675.3 Picea glauca | reverse complement strand
AGGAAGTAGTTGAACAAGAGACAGTTGAAGAAGATGAATCTTCTCCGAACATTTTTGGACACTTCTTGGATAGCATTTTTCAAGCAAATTTCGAGACAATACATCCCTACAATACTAGGAGTAAGACAACAAACAAGCCTTCTTCTGAAAACACTACGACTTTTCCCCCAAAACAGTCTAAAACAACTGAGACTAAACAGAATTATGCGAACCCAATGTTAGATTATGATTTAGTTGAAGATCTAAAAAAGTTAAGGGCTAACATTTATGTTTATGAATTATTAAAATTCCCATTTCTTCTACAAAAAATGTTATAGAATATCGCAGAGAATAGCAAAAATGGCAGTCCAAGCAGTAACAAGGTTTTTCAGAATAACCCAAAAGTTCCTCAGAAGGCCTCCTCTAAGAATAATTCTGATTCTCATGAGAAGAGAGACCTTCATGTAAATAATGTAACAAATGTAGATAAATTAGTTTTAGAGGCTGCAAGTAAAAAGCAACAAGCTTCCACCATTAGTACTTGCAGAAATGTACCTCCACTTTTGTTAACTTTTGAAATCTTTAATAGGAACGTGCACAATTGTATGGTAGATTCAGGAGCGTCATCCAACATAATGCTGTGGTCTGTGTGTCAGAAGATTAATTCTGAAGTTGAACCATCCACCCTAAAGATCATCCAACTTGATCGAACCAGCGTTAAAGTTATAGGCAAATTAAGGAATGTTCTTATAAGATTATCATCTAACCCCAAAGTTCATCAAGTAATTGATATTATTGTTGTAGATATTCCAGAAGTTTATGGTTTGTTTTTAAGTAGAGACTGGTCAGAACAACTACACGGATACTTTGCGATGGATTGGTCTCACTTATGGCTGCCTGAGAATAGAAATCCCAACAAAATCAAGGTAAATCGTGAACGTTACCTAAAGTTTACAGTCGCAGATTTAAATGATCCCAATGAACCATTTACACCTTCTGTCGATTCACCTGAAATACAAGGGATGGATACCTTTTTCGGCAATTTCATGGCCAAAACTTCCGCTATCACTAACCCGGAGCAGCAGTCTGAAATTGTGACATATATGCAGCCAACAGTTCCCACCCAATGGTATCATGCACCCGACAAAAATCAAATATGGTCTCTCTACTTTGACGAGTCAAAATACAAGGAAGGAGCTGGTGCGGGCTGCGTGATTATTGATCCAGCAAGTAACAAAACCCTGATTGCATGCAAGTTAGAGTTTGAATGTACAAACAACACAATAGAATATGAGGCTTTATTGCAAGGCCTCAGGAAAGCATTAGATATGAACGTTCAAAATTTGACTGTCTTTGGCGATTTAGAAATTGTGGTTAGACAGGTAAGGAATTCTATCCATTGTTTATCTCCGCATCTTAAAAGCTACCAATCTGAGGTATGGAATTTGATGAACAAGTTTTCTGCTTTTAACATAAATTCTATTCCTNTTAATGAAGGACAGTTAAAAAAAAATTCTCTCAAGGTCTGTAATTTATTAAAATATGTCCAAAATATCACAATTTTCAGCGTCACCCCGCTCTATTATATATCTTTAAAAACCAAATAAATCATTAAAGAGCTGTGGGAAGTGCTTGTAAACTCATCGGGATACTGAACAGGTCTGCTGGCAGCAGGTAAATGCATGCATGATGTCAAGATAACTTTGTTGGGGTACTGAACAGGCCCGCTGGCAGTGAAGCAATGTCGGGTATATGAAAATTCTCAGATATGGAATCTTTTGACCTTAAATGTCCTTTATTCTGATTTGGAACTTCTTGGTAGGATACAGATATTGGAGTGGGTTAAATGGAAACCCTATCAAGGCTATGGACGCTTGCTAGAAGCAATGGCTCTGTCAACAGTATTGAAGATTTTAACCTTAATATCGTGACTCGCGTTTGTTAAGATTGTCATCAGTTTTCATCTTTTAAAATAACAAGCTGGAATTTTTTATGATTGATGATGATGTTCAAACAGTTTTCTGGTTGTTTTCGAGTTGGAGTTTTTCTCATTATCCTAATTTGGACTTGTTTGTTTGGCAGAGATAACTGCTTCTACCAGTGTGTCACCATTGTTGGTAGCCATATTAATCCCTATCGTTTTCTTTACAAGCTGCCTACACAAGGTTTTTGAACCCTCAATACTTGTCACAACTTTTTAAAACAACACCATTATCTTTCACTTTTGAATACCTTCTTTTCATTTTCATTTTAACGACTGCAAGCATGAAAACCCACAGTTGGAATTCAGGTTGATTGCATTAAAATGATCTTTTGGATTGTCATAAACCTATTTGTTTATGTGGTTATAACTCTTTGACCTCAAACACACCACTGGTCACACATTTATCAAAACACCAAATATTTATGCTTTTGATTATTATTAATATGGTGTTGATTTASAAAATCTTTGACRCAATGGTTTGATTGAACACATTTATTTTTGGGCCAAATCGTGGTTATATGATAATTCATTTGACATGTTGATTAAAATCCTTTTGGATATGCACTGTTATGATTTGAATGTACAAAGGCGTCGTTGGTTTTACATCCCGACATAATACTCTTACATGGTTCCAATTTACTCCACCATCCTCACACGCATAAGCATTAACGCTCTGTCTTGCATTTTGGGTTTCCTTTGCTTGGTGTTGGGGAAGCTTTGGGAAAATAGTTCCGTGTCTACCCTATCAAACCCTCTTGCCGATTACCCTTTTGATTTTTTACTATTAGCTATGGCTCCTGTAGTGTGAATCGAACCCAATGGTGTCCAAACTTTTCTTTTGTTTGATAATGCCCGAAAGGACCTAGAGAGGAATGGTTGGCGGGTTTTTATTGAGAAGTTCGAGGGTTTCAACCTAGCAGTTGCTCAACAATTTACACTAACATTCAATGGGTGTAGAGCCAAAATTGGGGACATCCAGCTCAAGTTGACTGAGAATTTCATTAGCTCAGCCACTGGTCTGCCAGCCGAGGGACAGAGATGGTTTAAAAATTCAAAGGTTGACGAAGTACCCTGGCCACTGTTGTTTACCTCAAGGAAGATCAACAGTTGTGAAAAAGTTATGTTCTTTACAGCTCTTAAGTCTAGATGGCACGATTTTTTGGCTATTATCAAGCAGTTTGTCACATGTGAGGGTAGATACGGTCTAGTTTTCCTATACCACCTACGACTGCTCATGAGTTTCATAGATTTTCCCTTAAATATGTCGTATTTTCTCCTTAGGAGTTTATATAAAATGGATAAACACTTCAAAAGGGAGAAATCCGACTCCAACATCTTCCACCACAGTTTAATTAAAATTATTATGGTTCATCAGTTGAAGTTGAATGGCGATTGTTGGGACGCTTTCTTGTTGAGGAATGGTTTTGCCAGTCCTGAAATTGGACAAGTTGACAAAACTGTTGTTACAAAAACCCTTGTCAGGCCTATCATTCCCCCTCCTATGCTCTTGCCCTATGTTGAACCCTTGACCTACCCAAACACTACCCTACCCAACACCCTGCTTGATTCATGTCCAAAGGATGGTGGTAAGCCTATTAAAAGGTCTGCAAGGAAAAAGGGTAAGGGTAACAATGATATCAATTACAAAGGTAAAAAGGTCACGCTCTGGGTCTCACATTGTTCTCGTAATAAACCTAAAGAAAACACAGACCAAAAACCAATTCTGTTAAGTGAAGATTTCGATTCCGAAATCGAATTGTTTCTAACCGAGGAGTATCCGTACTCGCACGGACTTTGCTCAGTTAATCCCTATGACCATGTGACAAACCTCCCGCCGTTTCTTAGAAACGACCCCAACTTCCCTAGGATCAAACTCGATAGCGGACCTGATGGTCAATTGGGAAGTTCCTCACCTGTAAATACACAGCCTGTTCAACCACAGTGCAACGAATGCAAGTCGTGGCTCGACCAATATTATACAGATGTCCCTTTGCTCCAATCTTGGATCAAGTCCTTGGAGGACCGAGTAAATGTTCTAACCAAAGAAAACAACATATTGTAAGCTAATGATAAAAGGCAGAAGACCACAGGCTTTGTTGTCTTTAAAAATGTAGAAGCTGCCACTGCCATTGTCAATTCAAAAATAGCTTGATCAAAACAAATCCCTGAAACCGAGATATGGTATTTCAAGAGTGATTTTAAAATGATTTTGTTTGTGTTGAATTAGCATATTGGAATTGCTGGCTCAAATTGCATCCATTTCTGTTTTGATTGAATGAATAAAACACGATTATGTTTATAATAATAACTAGCTACAGAATCATGAGATTCTGTAGCTAGCTATTAAAATTTGAATTTTTTGATTTTACAACTAAAATGTAATCTGAAATCATGTATTCTTGTACATTTACAGGTACACATGAATTCTAAAGGAGATTGGATCACTAGTGTCATCTCCGAACATTCTATTTCTTTACATGGTTTTAGATTAGAATGTTAGTTTTGGATAACAATGGGAATTTGGGAGATTGTATTTCCCACGATTTTTGGAACAACTTTGATAATTTCCACAAGGAATGTTTTGATCCTGTGGACTTTATATATGTATTATTTTTGTAAACAAATATCATCTCTGACTGGGGAAAAAATGATGGATTTATGATTTTCACACTTGAATGAAATATGATACTGGTTGTAGCTTTAGCTTTTCCATATTGTGGTTTTATTCAAGTTAAGATTGTTTCAATTTTAAGTTAAGACTATTATTGCTTTCGCTGTTAAAGTTTACTACAGATTGGGATTGATATAAATTTATATGTATGATCCATGTTCATGTTCCAGATTTATGACACAGTAATCATTTTATTTAAATCTGGGATTACGAGATTTATCTTTATCATTTGTTGAATATTCATGCACGAGTTTTCATAGTAGGGTTTATCTTAATGTGGTTACTTGTGAAATTGTAAGATTGCTGTCACTATATCTCTCATTTGTTATGTCATTAGCATTCAAAAGCATTACTGCTTCACGTTTACGAGAAGCATTGATAAAATCTGATGCGGGTTGATCTCATTAAACAACAAAAGTAGATGCTATGCACATGACACATATGGATATGCGGTTACAGGTCAGTTTGCTAGTTTCATTTTAATAGTTTAATTAATATAAGAATTTTTTGTAGTTCAGATACACAGTACAAATTGTTATTTTTATTTCTTAGCTAGATAGCTCCCATTTTATTTCTAGTTCATAAAAGTTATAAAAAGTCAAAAAACATTAGCTTCACTGTCATAAGTCAATTCATATATGATTTTGCAGATTTCGATCAAAACCTGCATTTTGTGAATACTGTAAATATAATAGATTTAATCATACACATACACTGTATATTAAATAAGTAGAACTATTATTTTATTTGTTAGTAAACTGTGAATATATCTTAGACTGTATATAGTTTGCAGGAGCTGTTTTCTTTTTTATTTTATTTTAGTTAGTTTCTTTTGTTTTGTATTTTTAATTTCATGGGAATTAGATTGGCTAACAGAGCTGCTAAACCTGTCAGAGTGGATTAATCCAAACGACTTGGGTTATTTAGACAACCCTGGACTGGATTCACTCCTCCAGTTGATGAGCGGTCAATTTCTCCCGTCAACGGGACCATAGTTAGGGAGGTGCCATCTACAAAAATAACAATTGTCTCTCTAAAGTGGGCATACCCATGCTCAGGATGAAATAAATCATGGTTTCCAATCAAATACACTACAGATCCATGTCATATAACTTTATAAAGTGTAGCCGCGAGCAATACACAACAGATCTACATCTCAAAATCAAAGTTATACAAGTATAGTATCCATATTCAATAATCCAATAACGCCTGATGGTTGGAGATGAGGTCTTCAGAGATCGAGCAACAAATTCAATATCTTCACAACTCAGGTAGGAGTGAAATATGAGTGTATGACTTCACTACCCAGAGGTCTTTGACGACTTGTCGAGAAAAGACAAGAGTATCTCGATCAGGCAGAGAACTTCATTGATTTCAAACAAGGGATTGATTGGACTTTGGGATGACTGGGCATGAGGGAAAGAGACAAACTAAAGAAAGGACAAATCAGGCTGGGTGAAACTTCCCTTAGACAATAACATGAAAGATGATCAAACTCAGACAGCATGACATTGACATAAGTTCATGATGCAGGAGGCAACACAAACTCTCCATGTGTTTGGAAGAGTAACCAAACGGAGGAGGAAGCAACTCTATGTAGTGAGAATAGATTCCTGAGGTCATGTTAGATCCCAAATATTGAGAAAAAAATAGAAGGATGTGATTTGTCCAAGGGCGACTCATTGTGTTGCCAAAAAATAATATATATTTCCCATCCCCTCTTTTTGGGTTATTTTATTTTATTTTTTCTTTTTCAATTTTTTAAAGATCTTGAAAAAGAATAAAATAATGCTATGTTACAAAGGAGGAACACGTATCGCAAGAAAACTAGTTCCAAGCGCAAGGAACACACTAATGTTAAGAGCAAGGAGACATCTATTGGAAAATGACACTCGGGGAAAATTCCTCCATGGGTAAAGGTGTTAGGTCACAGAAGCAAAGTGTTACAAGGATTGTGTATAGGCATGCTTCAAAGGTTCAGTTGAAAGCAGCATGGAGTCAACATTAGGCCAAATACACAGATATGAAAATGTGATTAACAAGACACGATAAAACCCCTTTCAATGTATTTTTCACGAGCCCAGAGAAGGTAAGCTCAGTAGTTTTTTCACGTTTAGAGAGTCTAACAAAACGCAAAAGAAGACTCCACTGGGGTACCGTTTTCGAAAATATTCTAGTCGATTCGAAAAAGGGATAAACTAGCATGGAAAATAAGTCTATTCAAAACCATTTTAATGAGTGTGATAAAGACAAGATCACTTGGCAATCTTTTCAATTTTAAAGAGTCTGAAAAGAGATTAACTATGGACTCACTACCTTTTTCTAGATTTAGTCTCCTTAGCACGAAAAAGTATAAAATTTACTGAGGAGAACTCTCCGGGCGAGAAGAATCTCCCAAGGTGTACCTTTTTCCTCCATAATGCATAGGCCGGAAAAGGGGAAAACTCATGCCAGTAGATGTTCTTCTGGAACAATTTAATGAGTGTGAAGGAACAAGGTCACTCGACAATCTTTTCAATTTTAGGTAGTCTAAAAAGAGATTAACTATGGACTCTGTGGGGTTCCTTTTTCATAAGTAATCTCCAAGGCCTGAAAAAGGTGATAAACCAAAACTAAGGAGAATGATCATTTTTCATAAATTTAGTCCCTTAGGCCCGAAAAAGGGTTAAACTTATACCTAAGAATACTCTTCTAGTGAACCAAAGCTCCTAGAGTATACCTTTTTTCATAAAATCGACCATCTAGACCAAAAAAGGGGTAAAATACTGTCGAACAAACATGCCTTCAAGTTTTATTTTGGCAAGGGTGAAGGACAAAAAGATTGCACGACAATATTTTCATGTTTAGAGAGTCTGAAAAGGGCTTAAAGAAGACTCTAGGGGGACACTTTTCTCAAGTAATCTTGATGAGATCACTTGTATCAAGAGGGGGAATAAATTTCTCCCATGCCCTCATTGGATAGACCAAAGGATCAATTTTTGAGACCATGTCTTGAGAAGGAAAACATGAGTGAACAAGTTTCTGCTCAGGAGCAATTGAAAATCAAGGATAAGACGCCACATAATTATTCCATGGCGGGGTAGAGTCTAAGCAAACACTAGGAACATGTAAAGGGGAATCCTGAACTAACTCTGAATTAGGATGGTGATTATCATATGCCATCTGGTCGATAGTGACAATGATTCCATTATGAGGGAAATGCATCACCCGGAAGAGCATAGACACCAAAACATTCATAGAATATACATAATCACGCCCGAGAAGCATATTGAAATCTAATGGGCCTTGCACCACTATAACATCAATAAGGATAGTCTTCCAAACTAATGAAATAGGCAACTGAGGAAGAATCCCCAAATATTCACTAGGACATCTGTCAAAATCCAACAGCTCATGTGAAGAAAACACAAGCTCGAGAGATCCCAAGACTTTCCAAACCAAGGAGGATAAAATACTTGCAAAAACTCCTTCATCCACAATACATCGATAAATGTTTTTTGAATTAACTTCAAGCCTTATTTGAAAAGGTGCAGAATAAGGAAGACGAGGCTTAGCAAGGTAATTCCAATCAAGGGAAATCATCCTAGGGATTGGAGGGGGTGTGCTCAAATTGAGAGGAATGGCCCCTTGTTTTGAAAGTAATGAATGGGAAATGATAAAAACATAGTCAGTAGACACATCACTCCCCAATAGAAGAGTGGGATCAGCCAGAGATTGCATCGACATGACCACTTCGGTAGACTAGACACTCTCCAATACAAGAGCAGGATCAACCGAAGACTACATCGTCATGACCACTTTTTCAACCACTAGTTGAACAGGTTGTGAGACAACATGGTCTATAGGCACATCACCCCCCAAAATAGGAGTGGTATCAGCCAAAGATTGTGTCGGCATGACCACTTCATCAACCAAAGGATGAATAGACTGTGAGGAAAACTTAGAAGACTCAAAATCAGAAGAGCTTGCAGACAGGGACCACAATCTTTGTACCTCTGGAATGCCAGGGCACATATGAGTAAGGTGATTTTCCTGGAAAATATTACAAGGGAACTTAGGCTTACATCCTATTCGTTTAGGTCTCTCAATAGAATCAATACCCCCAACATGAATAGTAGTGGTTGATTACACATCTCCAACATGACTTGTATAGGTTGGTGACAGGTCAATAACATGACTCATAGAGGCTACAAACCTATTGCTGGTATAACTAGCAGGGACTGGACTTTTTTCCCCAACATGACTTGCAGAGGCTGGGTGTTGGTCTTCAACATGACTTGTAGAGGTTGATGACCTATCTCCAACATGACTCACAGAAGTTGGTGATTTCTTCTCCCTATTCTTCCTCTTTCTACTTCATTTAGACTTTCAATTACTAGTAACTGTACTTTCACCAGAGGCAAGAGAAGGAGGAGGAGAAGACCTTGTTGATGAAGGAACATCAACATTATTCCCATGACATAAAGTTCTTAACTAAGAAGCATCAAGAGAATTTGAGACATTTGGAATGATACCCAACCAAACCGGTAGTCCCATATTCAACCTAGGAATGTACAAAGTGGCCATCAAAGGTGTTGAAGATTAAAATCTCAACGAGTATTTTTCCCACAAAGTATTACTAAAAGCCTATTATTATAAGCTAAAAAGATATATAATACTAGTAGGTGGGACCCCCTTGTAGATTGAGAGATCATGTTTGGTTCTTATTTCATGTTTATGCTATTGTTCGACACTGCTTACAGAGTTCTACATGATGGATGAAATCTTGGTTTTATTGGTGATGGATAAGGTGTATTATGTGTTGGTTCTAATTGCGACAAATGAATGATGGATACGGCATGTTGTGTGTTGTTTTTGTTGCTCTGGGCTCTAATTTCATGTTACAATTGCCTATGTTATCCATTGTTACCCTTGCTATCTGTTCCTGGATTCATTACTGTGACACCTCCACAATAGACATGTTAGTAACAACACACAAGAGCATTTAAAAGAGATAAAATCAATATAAACAAAATACAAAGGGAGAAAACTAGACTATATTAATATACTACACTACATGCATTGGAATTAATAGGACTATTGTTAGTCCTATATAACGGGGTTAGTGGCTATATGATTTATTGAGTTATGTGATATGCGCTATAGTATGGTCAGCAGGGGTTAATGTGGCATAGGGTGGTGCTTTTGGCAAATAGTGGATGTTGGTTTCGATGCATGGTTTAAGTGAATGAATTAATGGAATAGTGGGTTGGCGTGTACTAAGGAATTGAATGACTGGAGGATGGAGGCAACGTGCATTTGATGCACGTCACTCCATACCCATCCCACTGGCCATCACCTTGGCTTGGCTATTGTTCAATCGTGTTCGTTGTGGTTAAGCTCTGATTTTCAAGTAAAAGAAGAACTGCTCGACCAAGCTCGCATTTTTAAGGTTTTCGTGGTTACATGTATGTATTTTTTCCATCCATGAACCCATTTTGGTTATGAAATAGATATTGGCTTGGTTATGTATAGGTCTGTTCTTTTCTTAATACTGGTAACTGTGTAAATTTACGATATTTTTATGGAATATATTGTTTGTCTCGTTTTCATGGCAAATGAAAATTATGGTTGAAGTCACAGTGTTTCATTGATCATTCTAAGTGTTAGAAGCCATAAAGACTCTCTATCATCCTTATTAGTCTTGGTTGAAGGGTTTTATTTGGTCTAGATTGGTTGGCTATCTCTACGCATTATTATCACCATACCGAGCCATTTTGTTGTTATGGGGTTTTTGGGTTTGAAGCACCCTGTGCCACTACATATAGTTTCACTTGGGTATGGGATCATTCATGTTACTGATGTTTTCATAGTGGATTATGATGGTTGTTATGCCAAAAGGATTTCTTAAGGTTGATTTCTATTCTCGACTCTTTTTTAACTTAGTATTCATGGGTTGATTGGGAAAACCACGAGGTTTATACCCTGCGTTTTCTAGGTGTTGTTACAGGATTAAAATGAGTCCTTTGCTCCTCTGTTCATATTATCTCCTATCTCGTGAACTGTCATCTTGTCTTCAAAGTTATTCATTGTATACCCTATGTGTGCATCGTTGGTTTCATAGGTTCTCACCCGATGCTGGGGGTTGAATCCAGTCTCCTTGTGTTGGTCCACAGAGCGAACCCTTGATTTCTCAAGTCAGGGTTTTGATAGAGGGAACTTTTATGTCCTGATGGGTATATTGTTGATTGTTATGAGTTGGTGGTGTATTGTCGACAATGTTAGATTTCTGGCTCGTCTCTATTGATTATGTTGACAGTGGTGTTGGTTTTGGTATTTAGTCATCGCATTGACAATCGAATTGATAAGATCAGCATGGTAAATTGGTTGATTGGAGAAATGGGATTGAATACATAGTCCCAGTCTCTTACATTGTAATTGTTGAATTGTTAACCCAACGTTAGTTTATAATTGATTAAGTCACAACGATACTTCGTGCATGATGCATTTGTATGTGTGGGCTTCCTACAACATGTTATGTTGAGTTGAGGGTTGTTGTGACTGTGTGTTTTAGTTCACCAAATAAGAGTATTTCAATCATGAAAATTGTGGCGTGGATATCCACCGTATATGATATGAATATTGTTTGATTGAACCATCAAATATGGTCGCGTTTTTTTTTTAAACAATATGGTTTTGTTGCAATTTGATCGATTTTAGAAATGGGATTGGGCATACTGTTGATGCCTCGTTGTATTGGTTTGGTAGCTTAGCATCGTGGATGTTTGGTTTCAAGGTAATTAGACATGTCAGTCACAGAAATGATCTCACATTTTGTTGAGTGATCTGTGTATCCCAAAATGTCGTATGGGTTGAAATGGTGATTGATGTTACTATGTGTTTAAATGGAAAGTTAGGATCATTGCAAATTGAAATATTGATGATTATGTTTGACTATCCACTATGTATGTTTAATGAATATCATGCATATTAATAGAGATATGCATGGGTGTTGTGACATTATGGTCTTATTACAATTTAATTGTTAGATGGAATTGAGGGGTGAAATCAGGCACACTTTTTGTGTCTGTGTTTGATTAAGGAAATAATTCATGGAAGGTGGTTGATCTTTGATGCTGAACATAATGGAAATAAGTGACCGTGTGTTCATTTGGAAATTGTTTTAAAATAGTAAGTGGAAAAATGAGAAGAAACATAACTATTTTACAAGTTATTATGGAAGGCATATTATCTTGTTTTGATGACACTATGTTAAAATTTAATTACGAACAATGAGCAAATTAATGCACATAATTGATTGAATTTTACACAGTAGTTGTTTAAATTGATCATAGCAATCATTTGGTCTGTATTGGATATTTTGCGCTTGATATAGAATGGTTTTATGGATTACTTAATTAATTTTATGAATAATACCCACTCTCTTTCCCTACCATTATTTCACTTTTTGCTAATTACAATCCCCTCGCCTTCCCATATCTATTTTTCACTCCTTGTTCTTAAAATTTAATTAAAGTTCTAAAGAGAATTATGTATTGTAACAGTTTGAAATCACAGTTTCTTGGATGGATTACAACGACATTTTCCTTGGTTTACATTAAAGTTGATTGTGTGTTGTTTGTGAGCAGTAACCATGTTTCTTTTCCCCCTCATTTTATCATTTTTTGCTCAATACAAACCCCTCGCATATCCTAGGACCTTTTGTTCACCCCCTGCTCATTGACAACAATTAAACAATTTGTATGGATTGGATTGCATGAGTCTGATATGTTGCTGAGCCAAAATTTGTTTCATTTTTTTAAGGAGTTGTCATGCATGCTTGTTAAAGGAACTATTTGTTAATCAAACATGCATGTAGGAATGNCTGGTCGATAGTGACAATGATTCCATTATGAGGGAAATGCATCACCCGGAAGAGCATAGACACCACAACATTCATAGAATATACATAATCACGCCCGAGAAGCATATTGAAATCTAATGGGCCTTGCACCACTATAACATCAATAAGGATATAGTCTTCCCAACTAATGAAATAGGCAACTGAGGAAGAATCCCCAAATATTCACTAGGACGTCTGTCAAAATCCAACAGCTCATGTGAAGAAAACACAAGCTCGAGAGATCCCAAGACTTTCCAAACCAAGGAGGATAAAATACTTGCAAAAAATCCTTCATCCACAATACATCGATAAATGTCTTTTGAATTAACTTCAAGCCTTATTTGAAAAGGTGCAGAAGAAGGAAGACGAGGCTCAACAAGGTAATTCCAATCAAATGAAATCATCCTAGGGCTTGGAGGGGGTGTGCTCAAATTGAGAGGAATGGCCCCTTGTTCTGAAAGTAATGAATGGGAAATGCTAAAAACATAGTCAGTAGACACATCACTCCCCAATAGAAGAGTGGGATCATCCATAGATTGCATCGACATTACCACTTTGGTAGACTAGACACTCTCCAAGACAAGATCAGGATCAACCGAAGACTACATCGTCATGACCACTTTTTCAACCACTAGTTGAACAGGTTGTGAGACAACATGGTCTATAGGCACATCACCCCCCAAAATAGGAGTGGGATCGGCCAAAGATTGTGTCGGCATGACCACTTCATCAACCAAAGGATGAATAGACTGTGAGGAAAACTTAGAAGACTCAAAATCAGAATATCTTGCAGATAGGGACCACAATCTTTGTACCTATGGAATTCCAGAGCACATATGAGTAAGGTGATCTTCCTAGAAAATATTACAAGGGAACTTAGGCTTACATCCTATTCGTTTAGGTTTCTCAATAGAATCAATACCCCCAACATGAATAGTAGTGGTTGATTACACATCTCCAACATGACTTGTATAGGTTGGTGACAGGTCAATAACATGACTCATAGAGGCTACAAACCTATTGCTGGTATAACTAGCAGGGACTGGACTTTTTTCCCCAACATGACTTGCAGAGGCTGGGTGCTTGCCCCCAGCATGACTTGCAGAGGCTGGGTGTTGGTCTTCAACATGACTTGTAGAGGTTGATGACCTATCTCCAACATGACTCACAGAAGTTGGTGATTTCTTCTCCCTATTCTTCCTCTTTCTACTTCATTTAGACTTTCAATTACTAGTAACTGTACTTTCACCAGAGGCAAGAGAAGGAGGAGGAGAAGACCTTGTTGATGAAGGAACATCAACATTATTCCCATGACATAAAGTTCTTAACTAAGAAGCATCAAGAGAATTTGAGACATTTGGAATGATACCCAACCAAACCGGTAGTCCCATATTCAACCTAGGAATGTACAAAGTGGCCATCAAAGGTGTTGAAGATTAAAATCTCAACGAGTATTTTTCCCACAAAGTATTACTAAAAGCCTATTATTATAAGCTAAAAAGATATATAATACTAGTAGGTGGGACCCCCTTGTAGATTGAGAGATCATGTTTGGTTCTTATTTCATGTTTATGCTATTGTTCGACACTGCTTACAGAGTTCTACATGATGGATGAAATCTTGGTTTTATTGGTGATGGATAAGGTGTATTATGTGTTGGTTCTAATTGCGACAAATGAATGATGGATACGGCATGTTGTGTGTTGTTTTTGTTGCTCTGGGCTCTAATTTCATGTTACAATTGCCTATGTTATCCATTGTTACCCTTGCTATCTGTTCCTGGATTCATTACTGTGACACCTCCACAATAGACATGTTAGTAACAACACACAAGAGCATTTAAAAGAGATAAAATCAATATAAACAAAATACAAAGGGAGAAAACTAGACTATATTAATATACTACACTACATGCATTGGAATTAATAGGACTATTGTTAGTCCTATATAACGGGGTTAGTGGCTATATGATTTATTGAGTTATGTGATATGCGCTATAGTATGGTCAGCAGGGGTTAATGTGGCATAGGGTGGTGCTTTTGGCAAATAGTGGATGTTGGTTTCGATGCATGGTTTAAGTGAATGAATTAATGGAATAGTGGGTTGGCGTGTACTAAGGAATTGAATGACTGGAGGATGGAGGCAACGTGCATTTGATGCACGTCACTCCATACCCATCCCACTGGCCATCACCTTGGCTTGGCTATTGTTCAATCGTGTTCGTTGTGGTTAAGCTCTGATTTTCAAGTAAAAGAAGAACTGCTCGACCAAGCTCGCATTTTTAAGGTTTTCGTGGTTACATGTATGTATTTTTTCCATCCATGAACCCATTTTGGTTATGAAATAGATATTGGCTTGGTTATGTATAGGTCTGTTCTTTTCTTAATACTGGTAACTGTGTAAATTTACGATATTTTTATGGAATATATTGTTTGTCTCGTTTTCATGGCAAATGAAAATTATGGTTGAAGTCACAGTGTTTCATTGATCATTCTAAGTGTTAGAAGCCATAAAGACTCTCTATCATCCTTATTAGTCTTGGTTGAAGGGTTTTATTTGGTCTAGATTGGTTGGCTATCTCTACGCATTATTATCACCATACCGAGCCATTTTGTTGTTATGGGGTTTTTGGGTTTGAAGCACCCTGTGCCACTACATATAGTTTCACTTGGGTATGGGATCATTCATGTTACTGATGTTTTCATAGTGGATTATGATGGTTGTTATGCCAAAAGGATTTCTTAAGGTTGATTTCTATTCTCGACTCTTTTTTAACTTAGTATTCATGGGTTGATTGGGAAAACCACGAGGTTTATACCCTGCGTTTTCTAGGTGTTGTTACAGGATTAAAATGAGTCCTTTGCTCCTCTGTTCATATTATCTCCTATCTCGTGAACTGTCATCTTGTCTTCAAAGTTATTCATTGTATACCCTATGTGTGCATCGTTGGTTTCATAGGTTCTCACCCGATGCTGGGGGTTGAATCCAGTCTCCTTGTGTTGGTCCACAGAGCGAACCCTTGATTTCTCAAGTCAGGGTTTTGATAGAGGGAACTTTTATGTCCTGATGGGTATATTGTTGATTGTTATGAGTTGGTGGTGTATTGTCGACAATGTTAGATTTCTGGCTCGTCTCTATTGATTATGTTGACAGTGGTGTTGGTTTTGGTATTTAGTCATCGCATTGACAATCGAATTGATAAGATCAGCATGGTAAATTGGTTGATTGGAGAAATGGGATTGAATACATAGTCCCAGTCTCTTACATTGTAATTGTTGAATTGTTAACCCAACGTTAGTTTATAATTGATTAAGTCACAACGATACTTCGTGCATGATGCATTTGTATGTGTGGGCTTCCTACAACATGTTATGTTGAGTTGAGGGTTGTTGTGACTGTGTGTTTTAGTTCACCAAATAAGAGTATTTCAATCATGAAAATTGTGGCGTGGATATCCACCGTATATGATATGAATATTGTTTGATTGAACCATCAAATATGGTCGCGTTTTTTTTTTAAACAATATGGTTTTGTTGCAATTTGATCGATTTTAGAAATGGGATTGGGCATACTGTTGATGCCTCGTTGTATTGGTTTGGTAGCTTAGCATCGTGGATGTTTGGTTTCAAGGTAATTAGACATGTCAGTCACAGAAATGATCTCACATTTTGTTGAGTGATCTGTGTATCCCAAAATGTCGTATGGGTTGAAATGGTGATTGATGTTACTATGTGTTTAAATGGAAAGTTAGGATCATTGCAAATTGAAATATTGATGATTATGTTTGACTATCCACTATGTATGTTTAATGAATATCATGCATATTAATAGAGATATGCATGGGTGTTGTGACATTATGGTCTTATTACAATTTAATTGTTAGATGGAATTGAGGGGTGAAATCAGGCACACTTTTTGTGTCTGTGTTTGATTAAGGAAATAATTCATGGAAGGTGGTTGATCTTTGATGCTGAACATAATGGAAATAAGTGACCGTGTGTTCATTTGGAAATTGTTTTAAAATAGTAAGTGGAAAAATGAGAAGAAACATAACTATTTTACAAGTTATTATGGAAGGCATATTATCTTGTTTTGATGACACTATGTTAAAATTTAATTACGAACAATGAGCAAATTAATGCACATAATTGATTGAATTTTACACAGTAGTTGTTTAAATTGATCATAGCAATCATTTGGTCTGTATTGGATATTTTGCGCTTGATATAGAATGGTTTTATGGATTACTTAATTAATTTTATGAATAATACCCACTCTCTTTCCCTACCATTATTTCACTTTTTGCTAATTACAATCCCCTCGCCTTCCCATATCTATTTTTCACTCCTTGTTCTTAAAATTTAATTAAAGTTCTAAAGAGAATTATGTATTGTAACAGTTTGAAATCACAGTTTCTTGGATGGATTACAACGACATTTTCCTTGGTTTACATTAAAGTTGATTGTGTGTTGTTTGTGAGCAGTAACCATGTTTCTTTTCCCCCTCATTTTATCATTTTTTGCTCAATACAAACCCCTCGCATATCCTAGGACCTTTTGTTCACCCCCTGCTCATTGACAACAATTAAACAATTTGTATGGATTGGATTGCATGAGTCTGATATGTTGCTGAGCCAAAATTTGTTTCATTTTTTTAAGGAGTTGTCATGCATGCTTGTTAAAGGAACTATTTGTTAATCAAACATGCATGTAGGAATGNTGGTAGCCAACCTCTCTGAAGAGGTAAACGAAGAGGATTCGTATGTAAATAAAGTAGGTATACATAACTTTAGATACCCTGTAAAAAATCCCCCTTTTTATATTTCTGTAAATATTATGGATAAGATCACCCATTGTTCCCTCATTGATGGAGGTTCAGGCCCAAGTGTGATGTTGAAGGTTATTATGGAAGATCTAGGCTTGTCTTGTACAAATGAAAATGCCAGAAGAATGCTCTCCTATAATAGTCTACAACAAACGACCATAAGTGATATTAAAGATGTGACCTTAGTCTTGTGTGCACATCCTGAAATAAGGACAACCCTCAGCATTCAGGTAATTGACATGCCAGTAAGTAATTACTCAATCATATTTGGAATATATTGGTAAGATTTAATGGGTGTATACCTCTCACTCGATGGAACACATTTATCAGCTCCTCGGAATGGTAAAAAAATTATAGTCCTTAGAGAGGGAAGGATTTCACCTTACATAGAGAGTTTCCCACATCCTAATGTAAACTATATTGAAGAGTACCTAGGAGTGTGTTCCATATTTTCTTAGGAGGATAACATTCCCTTGGAACAAATTGATTTAGATGATGGTATGTGGCACATGCACTTTGATGGTTCATTCTCTCATGAAGGTAACAGAGCTAGAATTATCTTGATTTATCCTGTAGGAAAAATCCATAACTTTTCTTATAGGTTGGAGTTTGCTGGTACAAACAATGTCACGAAATTCAAAGATTTTTTATTGAGCATTGAGAACCCCTATAATCTTGGTTTTGGTAACCTTTCAGGTTTTGGGGATTCTGAGCTTGTTGTGAACCTTGTACATAAAAGTTTCTCTCATAGAAACAAGTTGATAAAATGATACACCCAAATGGATTGGGCACTTATCTCAAACCTATTATATTTCAACATCACTCATGTTAAGAGGGAGTTGAATTCAATGGCTGATCAGTTAGCTGTTTTTGCAACCTCTCCTAATCGGAAACTTTTTCCACATAGTCCGGATTGTTATTTTCAATCTCTATTTTGTCCACATATCCCTGAAAATATAGAATCTTGGCAGGCCCTCCCTAATGATGAGAGAATTTGTGATTTCATTCAAGATGCACCTCTTAAGCCCAAGGAAATTATATCCATAGAAGACAACAAGATTCCTAAGGCCTTGACTCCTCTTGTGAGTTCGTTTTCATCAAGTGATGTAGGCAATATAGAGAAACAAAAAGAAGAGGATTCGAGAAGGAAGGTGGGTGAAACCATCTCCTTGGACATTGGGGCACCTGAATCTTCAAGGAATGTTAAAATAGGCACCCAATGTTCTGATAAAGAAGAAATGAAGTTGGCCAAGCTACTTGGTGGATTTCAAGATGTTTTTTCTTGGTATTCTGAGGATATTCATGGTTTTGATACTGGTCTTGTACAACATGCTATCCCCATCAAGGAAGGCACAAGGACCTATTAACTCTTCATTTAAAGAAAATTTTCAAAGGGAGTTGGAAAATTTCTTAAGGGTTGGGATCATTTTTCCAGTCTACCCTGAATGGGTTTCCAATTGGGTACATGTTTCAAATACCACTGATCATATTAGAACCTACATTAATTTTCACACTTTAGTCAAGCTATTATGAGAAATCCTTTTCCTCCTCATAACATGGAAATGATTCTGCAATAGGTTGTAAGGTCACATATGAGGCCCTTACTTGACAATTTTTTGGGTTACAGTAAAATCAAGGGAAAAGGGGAAGATTCTCACAAAACGACTCTTATCACAAATTGGGGTACCATGACTTATAAATTCCTATTTTATGGATTACCTGATGCATGTACTTCTTGTAAAAGACTTATACACATAACTCTTGATGAATTGATCAGTATCCATATCTACTTTGATGATCTAATTATATACGTTAAGGGGTTGATAATTACCTTAGAGTTCCAAGTGATATTTCTGGGTCCTTTCAAAATTTCTTTTGTCCTAGATACTAAATCTGACATTCTAAAGGATTTACAAGAGCTATTTTTCTCCTACAACACTAACAGTTCTCACTTGAAACATTACGTGGGAGCAACGTGAAAAATTCTAATGCTGTTTGGTTTTTTTGTATACTAGTAGTCTAGCTCTACTTTCAGTTTTTCACTATTTTCTTTTCTTCTTTACAATAGTTTGAGTTCAGATTTCTGTTTTTAAACATTTCTTTATGATTTTTCATTTCTGTCATTTTGTTGCTGCTATTTTACTTTTTGCAATCTTATTTTTGTCATGATTTTGTTGCTTACCATATTTTTAGTTGATTTGGTCAAAAATAAGATGTTGGATCAGTTCTGCCACAGTGACACTCCTGCAAGTCATTGTTAGTCAATAACAATCAAGATTACATAGTTGTTACGATGATTCCCCTGAAAGAACCCTTTAATTTGTTATCTCCTCCCACTGTTGTCTAGAAAAAAAAAATTGGGTTATCTCTCGCTTATGCTTTCCTTTTCTTCATCCATTTAAGGATTTAAGAGAGAAAGTCCATAAATTTTCTCCTTGAAGTTAAGAGCCGATCCCGGTTGAACGATTATGCACACAGTGGTAAAACCCCTCATACTTAACACTTTTCATAATTTATTCCCGAATTCCCGGTCATTTTTCCATTAAATCCACTCACTTCCCCCTGTTGCATAATCTTCCTGGTTATATCTGCTTGACCTACAAAATCATGAGTTCTGAGTTCTAATATGTTGAAAACAAATTTCACTGTCGATTTTCCAGTTTGTTGATGATTAAAATCGCAATGAGGATTTTTCCCACAATGTATTGCTAAAATCCTATTATAAGCTAACAAGATATATAATACTAGTAGGTGGGACCCCCTTGTAGATTGGGAGATCAGATCTGGTTCTTATTTCATGTTTATGATGTTGTTCGACACTCCTTACAAATTTCTACATGATGGATGAAATCTTGGTTTTATTGGCGATGGATAAGGCCTATTATGTGTTGGTCATAATTGCGACAAATGAATGATGGATAAAGCATGTTGTGTGTTTTTTTTCTTGCTCTAGGCTCTAATTTCATGTTACGATGGCCTATGTTATCCATTTTTACCCTTGCTATCTGTTCCTGGATTCATTACTGTGACACTTGCACAATAGACATGTTAGTAACAACACACAAGAGCATTTAAAAGAGATAAAAGTAATATAAGAAAAATACAAAGGGAAGAAACTAGACTATACTAATATACTACACTACATGCATTGTAATTAAAAGGACTATTGTTAGTCCTAGCTAACAGGGTTAGTGGCTATATGATTTATTGAGTTATGTGATATGCGCTATAGTATTGTTGGTAGTGGTTAATGTGGCATAGGGTGGCGCTTTTGGAAAATAGTGGATGTTGGTTTTGATGCATGGTTTAATTGAATGAATTAATGGAATAATGGGCTAGCATGTACTAAGGAATTGAATTANTGGAGTTTGCTGGTACAAACAATGTCACGAAATTCAAAGATTTTTTATTGAGCATTGAGAACCCCTATAATCTTGGTTGTGGTAACCTTTCAGGTTTTGGGGATTCTGAGCTTGTTGTGAACCTTGTACATAAAAGTTTCTCTCATAGCAACAAGTTGATAAAACGATACACCCAAACAGCTTGGGCACTTATCTCAAACCTATTATATTTCAACATCACTCATGTTAAGAGGGAGTTGAATTCAATGGCTGATCAGTTAGCTGTTTTTGCAACCTCTCCTAATCGGAAACTTTTTCCACATAGTACGGATTGCTATTTTCAATCTTTATTTTGTCCACATATCCCTGAAAATATAGAATCTTGGCAGGCCCTCCCTAATTATGAGAGAATTTGTGATTTCATTCAATATGCACCTCTTAATCCCAAGGAAATTATATCCATAGAAGACAACAAGATTCCTAAGGCCTTGACTCCTCTTGTGAGTTCGTTTTCATCAAGTGATGTAGGCAATATAGAGAAACAAAAAGAAGAGGATTTGAGAAGGAAGGTGGGTGAAACCATCTCCTTGGACATTGGGGCACCCGAATCTTCAAGGAATGTTAAAATAGGCACCCAATGTTCTGATAAAGAAGAAATGAAGTTGGCCAAGCTACTTGGTGGATTTCAAGATGTTTTTTCTTGGTCTTCTGAGGATCTTCATGGTTTTGATACTGGTCTTGTACAACATGCTATCCCCATAAAGGAAGGCACAAGGACCTATTAACTCTTCATTTAAAGTAACTTTTCAAAGGGACTTGGAAAATTTCTTAAGGGTTGGGATCATTTTTCCAGTCTACCCTGAATGGGTTTTCAATTGGGTACATGTTTCAAATACCACTGATCATATTAGAACCTACATTAATTTTCACACTTTAGTCAAGCTATTATGAGAAATCCTTTTTTTCCTCATAACATGGAAATGATTTTGCAATAGGTTGTAAGGTCACATATGAGGCCCTTACTTGACAATTTTTTGGGTTACAGTAAAATCAAGGGAAAAGGGGAAAATTCTCACAAAACCACTCTTATCACAAATTGGGGTACCATGACTTATAAATGCCTATTTTATGGATTACCTGATGCATATACTTCTTGTAAAAGACTTATACACATAACTCTTGATGAATTGATCAGTATCCATATCTACTTTGATGATCTAATCATATACGTTAAGGGGATGATAATTACCTTAGAGTTCCAAGTGATATTTCTGGGTCCTTTCAAAATTTCTTTTGTCCTAGATACTAAATCTGACATTCTAAAGGATTTACAGGAGTTATTTTTCTCCTACAACACTAACAGTTCTCACTTGAAACATTACGTGGGAGCAACGTGAAAATTTCTAATGCTGTTTGGTTTTTTTGTATACTAGTAGTCTAGCTCTACTTTCAGTTTTTCACTATTTTCTTTTCTTCTTTACAATAGTTTGAGTTCAGATTTCTGTTTTTAAACATTTCTTTATGATTTTTCATTTCTGTCATTTTGTTGCTGCTATTTTACTTTTTGCAATCTTATTTTTGTCATGATTTTGTTGCTTACCATATTTTTAGTTGATTTGGTCAAAAATAAGATGTTGGATCAGTTCTGCCACAGTGACACTCCTGCAAGTCATTGTTAGTCAATAACAATCAAGATTACATAGTTGTTACGATGATTCCCCTGAAAGAACCCTTTAATTTGTTATCTCCTCCCACTGTTGTCTAGAAAAAAAAAATTGGGTTATCTCTCGCTTATGCTTTCCTTTTCTTCATCCATTTAAGGATTTAAGAGAGAAAGTCCATAAATTTTCTCCTTGAAGTTAAGAGCCGATCCCGGTTGAACGATTATGCACACAGTGGTAAAACCCCTCATACTTAACACTTTTCATAATTTATTCCCGAATTCCCGGTCATTTTTCCATTAAATCCACTCACTTCCCCCTGTTGCATAATCTTCCTGGTTATATCTGCTTGACCTACAAAATCATGAGTTCTGAGTTCTAATATGTTGAAAACAAATTTCACTGTCGATTTTCCAGTTTGTTGATGATTAAAATCGCAATGAGGATTTTTCCCACAATGTATTGCTAAAATCCTATTATAAGCTAACAAGATATATAATACTAGTAGGTGGGACCCCCTTGTAGATTGGGAGATCAGATCTGGTTCTTATTTCATGTTTATGATGTTGTTCGACACTCCTTACAAATTTCTACATGATGGATGAAATCTTGGTTTTATTGGCGATGGATAAGGCCTATTATGTGTTGGTCATAATTGCGACAAATGAATGATGGATAAAGCATGTTGTGTGTTTTTTTTCTTGCTCTAGGCTCTAATTTCATGTTACGATGGCCTATGTTATCCATTTTTACCCTTGCTATCTGTTCCTGGATTCATTACTGTGACACTTGCACAATAGACATGTTAGTAACAACACACAAGAGCATTTAAAAGAGATAAAAGTAATATAAGAAAAATACAAAGGGAAGAAACTAGACTATACTAATATACTACACTACATGCATTGTAATTAAAAGGACTATTGTTAGTCCTAGCTAACAGGGTTAGTGGCTATATGATTTATTGAGTTATGTGATATGCGCTATAGTATTGTTGGTAGTGGTTAATGTGGCATAGGGTGGCGCTTTTGGAAAATAGTGGATGTTGGTTTTGATGCATGGTTTAATTGAATGAATTAATGGAATAATGGGCTAGCATGTACTAAGGAATTGAATTA
>JZKD02S2093701.1:35709-49048 GCA_000966675.3 Picea glauca | reverse complement strand
TGAAAATCGATATCTTAATTTTGATAATTTATTTGTAGTTACATTAAACATTAATCATTAATAATCAAAGAAAATGGGGACATATACAAAGTTCAACTAAAAACCTTGAAAAATGCGTTACAACATCTATCTCTTATGCATTTAAAATTCTTATCATTTTCTCCTCCTTTTGGTGAAAGTAATGCCCAACCATGATTGATTTTTCTATGGTTGGTTGACACTATTACATCAGGTCAGTGGTTTTGTAGAATCGACAATGAGGAGAGATCAATATCCATTTCCTGCGTACTACTCTTCAAAGACCCTTGCTTTCACTGCCTACTCCTGGCATTGGTTCTCAGAGGAAACTCACTTACTTAAGTCCGCACTAGGAATCTCAATAGATTGATTTCCTCCATGGAATACATTAAGGATTTATAAAAAACTCAATGTTAATGAAGTCAATGTAATAGAATATTTCCAAATTTAATGAAATATGTGTTACAAGAGGGGAGACCCACTAGCTATTAGAAATGGGATAGATGAAACTACTTGTAAGAAATTTATGTGGCTCTTCTTTGAATATGTCTTTCATCGTTGGGTTCATCTGGCATTGAGGTTGAAAAGTATATTTGAATCCATCATTGATATATATGTGATTTATATATAGGTCAGGGTGGATCCCCTTCATGTCAAATTAATCCCATGTGAAAGCTTCATTGTTCTTCCGCGGCACACGAACCAATCTCTCTTTTTGTTGTTTGGTTAGTCCTTGGTTTATTTTCAAGTTTTTCCCTCGGCTAATTTCTATGGTTTCTATGAGTGATCCTTGGTTTTTTTCTTGTACAAGTTTGTGTTCAATGGGTGATATGCTTATGGAATATAAATAAAGTTTAGTTTTTTATTTCATAATATGCTCAAGAAGATGTTTGTTTTGTGAGGAATATGAGGAGTCTATAAAATTATTGATTTTTTCATCATATGTTTTATCTGTTATTATAAGGTATTGATCTATGTATAGGACCTGATGGGCTTCTGCCTCTTCATCACTTTCTTCTCCAACAACCCAAAGTGGTGTTTTTAAGTCTATGTCTAGTTTGGAAGGAGGGGAAAGAGTTAATTTTTTGGTATAATTCCTGTGGGAAATAGTCATGTTGCCTGACTGACAACCCATATATGCATTGACAGTGGCCAACCATGGTTGTCCCAGGATTAGAGGATACCTTCCCAAAAAGTTTCTAGGTTGTAGGACCATGAAGTCAGCGGGATATTCCCATGAATCCACATAGATCACTACATATTCTAGAATACCTTATGGTTTGATGGTGAATGTATCACCGATTTGAAATATAGTGGGGGTTTTCCTAAGACCCGTGAGTCCTAAGGATTGCATGGTCTCACGTTCCATAACATTGATGGCGGTCCCTAAATCAATTAGTGTGTTACTAATAAGTTTATTATTTATTTTCAAATTAATGTCTGGACTACTAGGGTAAAATTACTTAGTGGCGAGAACTCTGCCCATCATTACATATAATAGTTTCCGCATGATGTGAACAATTTGGGGATCCTTTTGTTTCCTCCTGGGCTTCCTCAAACAAATCTCGTAGACTGATTTTGAATAAATAGGTACCTCAATGATTTCTTGAAATAATGGTATTTTGACACACACATTATTTATTTCTCCTAATAAATCAAACTCAGGTTGTATAAAGGGTTTGTCCTGATTTATCATATTAGGATAGGGTGGGTCCCGAAGTACAAGGTGGGATTTTTTTTTTTTTGGAAGGTTTTTGATATTTTTTTTGTTTAGATTCTTCATTTGGGATCAACTCATTTAGATCTTGAATTCTAATGTGATATTGGTCCTTGGATTGATTCTTCCAATATCTAATGTGAATATCATTACAATCTAGGGAAGAGATGGAGTAAGTCAGGTAGGTTGGGTAGGTTGTGAGTCCAACAACTTGTGGTGGTTCGGTTGGCCTCCCATTATTTGGGTTAGGAATGGGTTGTGTAGGTGGTTTTGGTCGATGAGGGGTGGATGTATATTCCTTCATATTGGGTGGATAAATAAGTTGCATGGGTGGTTGTGTCATAGGTTGTTGTGGTCCTCCCACGGTGGGTTTTCTCCAACCTTGTTTCCATAGTTGATTAGGAGGAGGAGCTACCCATTGCATATTGCATTCAAGGGTTAGTCCAAAATCAAATCAAATATTATGATTGGTCGTGGATCATACCTTGAGGTTTAGGCTTCCAAGGTTTCTTTTGAGATACATAGAACAAATGTTCTATCTCCTCAACATTTTTATAGATGGACTTTAATCCAGGAAAGGATGGAAAATTATGTGTAGCATGGTCCTCTTTGCATATTTTATATACCTGAATCTGATCCAACACACATTCTCTCCTCAAATGATTTGTTCTGCAGTTTGGAAAAAATATAGCCAATGCTCATTCTATTTCCTCCAAATTCTTCTTTGTTTACATTGTATCTAGTTGGGAGCTAAGGTAACTAAGTATATTTGTTTTAAAATATTATAACATGTTCCTGATTTTTCCCTCGTTAATCCACTTTCAATAGTCTTTCTTGTTCTTTCTAATACATCTCTTGTCCTATTACTCATTTTAGATGTGCTTGTCGAATAATTATGAAAACGTTCCAATATAATATTGTACTCTAGATGAGAGATATCTCCCTCGAAAATAAGGTTTAGGAGTACTATAAAATCATCTTAGATTCCTCTTAGAAATAATACGTGTGATGTTTCAGGAGCCAAGACTCCTTTCTTTTCCCTTTCTAAGTTGTAAGTTAATTGCTCGATGTAGTCTTCCAATATCTTGTCTCCATGCGGCATCATTTTGAAGACTAATTCCCTTCATTCATTGTCTTTGCAGTAGTCTTGGTATTTGTCTAGACATTTATTTTTCATATTGTCCCATGAATGCATGTTATCCTTTCAAAGGACCATGAACCATCATAAAACATTGTTCTTAAGTGTGATGGGAAAGATTTGTTGGCATGTTTTACAGGTAGCGTATTCTTGTCATTGATGGCAAGTACAACAAAGATGATGGCTTAAGTACAGGAAGAATGTGCCAGGCGGGCACCGGAAGTATTTTGGGATGACGCAGCAGAGCAAGCTCGATAAGATCAGAAGAGATAGTGCAGAGTATGCATGTTTGTCATTGATGGTAAATATCACGACCAACAGCGCAAGGATAATGGCATGGCAATGGCAAGTTCAACAAGTGATCATTGGATCCCATTCAGAAGCGTAAACTCCAAGAGTTAAGGAAGAAACTCATGGCAGAAAATCGCGAAAGGTGAAACCACGACTTAATCTCCATTTCGGAGTTTCGGATACTGGGAGTTGGAGGTGTCTAGGACACTCATGACAAGAATGCCGAAATCTCAAAATGCAAAACCACGACTTAATCTGAGTCGTTGATCAAAGGGAGATCGTGGACTATTGATCTAACTCCATTTCAGAGTTTCGGATATCAGGAGTTGGAGGTGTCAAGAACACTCACGACAAGAATGACGAAATCGCGAAATGCGAAACTATGACTTAATCTGAGTCGTTGATCAAAAGGAGATTGTGGACCATTGACCTAACTCCATTTCAGAGTTTCGAATACCGGGAGTTGGAGGAGTCAAGGAAGAAACTCACGACAAGAACTCACGATATGTGAAATCACGAAAAGATATGGACCGTCGAACCATCAAGATTGTGGACCATTGATCTGACTCAATTTTGGAGTTTCGGCGACCGCAAGATGAAGAGTCGAGACTCTTCATCACAGGAGTCCCCAAGTTGCAAAATGAAAAACACCAAAAATTTCGGGGTTTGTGACTTGGAGTGTCGAAACACTTCAACACAGAAATGTCGAAATGTTGAAATGCGAAACACCGAAAATTTCAGAGTTCATGACTTTGAGTGTCGAAACATTTCAACACAGAAATTCCAAAACGACGAAATGAGAAACCCCGAAAATTTTGGGTTTCATGACTTGGAGTGTCGAAACACTTTACCACAGAAATGTTGAGACGCCAAAATGCAAAATGCAAAATTACCTTTTGGTGTAGGATGTGGTCATTGTCAGTGGTCATGTGAGAGGGAGGAGCTAGCACCAAGCCAAGCCCCTTTTTGACGATTGTAACATGAAGATTCGAGACTCTTCACCACAGGAATGTCGAAATGTCGAAATGAGAAATACGTGTTCAAAGTTGGCCCCTAGTCATAACCTATGGTCACATTGACAAAGGCTCAAGGGAGGAGCTAGCACAAAGATAATCTCCATTTTAGAGATCACGACTTGGAGAGTCGAGATGCCTCACAACAGGAATTGTCGAAATGCGAATCGTGAAAGTGCCTTCTGAATAGGTGTGTGGTCACCGCCTGAGGCCACATGTGAAAGGAAAGGTGAAAGGTGGCAAAGGCATAAGGTTCAAGAGGTTCATAGTGTAACTACAAAAAACCACTGATTCTTTCTGCACAGAAAAATGAAAGAGGCCTCAGTGTGATTTCCAGAGGAGCTGAAGAGTCTCAAGGCATTTGCCAGTGGAATGAAGACTATTTGTAGAGGTGATTGACAGATGGAAGAGTGTTGAAGCCTGTAACTACAATAGAGAGGATGAGCTCGACTATGATAGAGAAGATGAAGAGTCTTGACTACTAGACAGGCTAAGGAATCTCAACATAACATCCAGTTGTGATGAATGCATGGGTATAGCTGTCAGAAAAGTTGAGGAATTGCCATGATGATTAGGAAGAGGACTCGACACAAGGATAACATGCAGAACATAGAGAGTGTGTTGATGCTCGATGGAGTGAAGCGGTGGCAATGTGGAGTGGCAGTGAATATCCTGATGTGGAGAACAATGGCGGGGGGTAGAGTATGCAGAAGTCTTGGGCATATAGTATGCACAAGGTGCACAGAGACTATAATAATGTAGAACAAAGAAGAGATGAGTGTCGTTGTTGAGAGTGATTCATGCGTGTAGAAGGAGGCAGTGTGTAGTAGCTGAAATACACAGAAAAGGAATGGTGCATTGAATGGACATGGCGCACAGAGAATAAAAGGTAGAAGAACAAAAAGTGCAAGGCATGTGTGCAGGAAGCTAGTGAGGAAGACAGAGCAGGGCAGTGTAGCAGAACAGTGATGAGACCGGTAAGCCATTGATGAACATTATATCACTGTAATAAGTTTCAGTAGCAAAGATTGATATTTTAGGGTGGTAGGGAGATGCTAGGGAGGATTGTTGTCCTCAGAGGTTCAAGTGGGTGCTTAAACACAAGGAGTTGTAGCTTCCATCTGGTTGCAGCTAGAGAAACCAGGGTGGCAGGGTGGTGCAAGAGAGAACATTGGTTCTCTGATATAGAGGTCGGTGCATGTGTAACTAGAAGTTGGTGCTTCCATCCAGTTGGTGCTGGAACTATTAGGAAGTTGGGGCTTCCATCCAGTTGGTGCTGGAATTCTTAGGGAGTTGGTGCTTCCTTCTAGTGGGTGATAGAGAAACCAGGGAGTCGGTGCTTCCTTCTAGTGGGTGCTAGAGAATCTAGAGAGTTGGTGCTCTCAACAAGTATCAACTTGCAAAATAGAGGTTGTAGCCTCATTATGAGTTGGTGCTCATAAGTATGATAATGTACAGAATGTAAAGATTACTTATCATATAAAGAAGACGAGGTTTTTACCCTTTATGGGTTTCCTCAGGAAATATTTGTCTCCGTGTATCTCATATGTGTGAATAATGATGAATGTTCTATTGCTTACTTCACTGCATTATTGTGATCATCATTGAGAGTTATTTAATGAATTTAAAATGAGCATAATTGTTTAAGCTCGGTAACAACTGATTCACCCTCCCCTCTCAGTTGTCCAACAAGAGCTTCAATTTATCGACATATGTCATGTAGTCGTTGCTTATGCAAAGCACATCAAACTCGAAGAGGAAGGTATCAAGATATTCTTTAGATGTCCCATGAAAGTTTGGAAAGGAAGAATGAAGGATGTTCTTCATCTTGGTCTTTTCATCAGTTTCTTTTATTGGGAATATGAAAGTCGTGGGTTCCTCCTTGAAAATTTTGTGTGCCATTTCTTTCTGAGGGTTGTCCTATGCCTCAAATGGTCCCTTGGAAAAAATGAACTCTTCAAAATGATATTTCTAGTTGATATGATCCTATGACAATGGGACCTCAATGTACAAAATCCTTTCATAGTATTTGATACCCAAGGAGAGGCTTGAGGCTACATTTTGGAAAGGGAATTTTTTGTGGGTAATAAGTAATTTGGTTGATGATGCTCCTCCTTTTATGATTCACGTGCATTTTTAGATTTTTGGTAGTCTTTGGAAGAGAAAATAAATATAAGTTGTTGATATCGATATTTGGGCATAGAAAATACTTAGAAAATCATCCTAGAAATTACTGAAAAGAAATCATAACATATGTTCTAGTGAAATGAAGAAAAATCCACACAGTTTAAAAAAAACTACTTTCTTTTGGGAGTTCCATGGAAACGAAGCCAAAAATGATGGACCTTTCAATTTATTTCTAATTAGATTAGTAAGAAAATGAAGAGTTATACATTTAACTATCGATCTGGGGTTCATATGGAACTTGTGAATAGTCATGCACAATCTCTTCAAGAAGAGTGTTGTTTGACTATGTTGTTGTAGGACTTTAATGTCACAATTCAAAGACTGATAATACTTAATTAAGTCACCAGACTATGCTAAATCCTAAGTTTCTATATAGAAATTAAACCACACTTGTAGGAGTTGAAATCACACTTGCAGAAATTAAAATCACACTTGTGAGAATTGAAATCACACTTGTGAGAATTGAAATCACTCTTGCAGAAATTGAAATCACACTTGGGGAAATTAAAATCACACCTGCAAAAATTAAAATCACATTTGTGAGAATTGAAACTTGTGTCATGACCTATTGGTGACTTTCTTAAGTATAATGAAGATATTATATTTTTTTATAAATTAAGTGTTCAATCATTCAATATTAATCCAATAACATCAAAGACTAAACCTAGAGGGAATCCAAAAATAAACACACTAAGTGCAGTTGTAAGCGGAGTTGCAGCACCATGAGTTGCAAAAACGAAGATGAAATAAAAAAGAAACCTAGCGAAGTTACAACAATGTGAATCACAACAACTAAATTATGTTATAGCCACAACTTGAAGAGACATGAGTTCTATAAATGAAAAGAACACAACGATTGTGACGTTACAAGATGTTCAACTTAAAAAACCAAACTAATCATAAATCATAACATTGTTTTGTAGATTCAAAAGTAGAACATACTGAAAGATAATTATGAAATACAAGAACTATATTATGATTCTATAACAACAACAAAGATGAAAACATACACAACATGTGATTCAAGTTATGGACTCGGAATTATAACAACTGAAAGAAACTAATCAATAGAACAACTGAACATAAGTAAAATGTTAATTCTAACACTATAATTATAGTTTGTACCTAACTAAGGAGGGGGGCCTAACCCATTAGGTGAGGTACTGTGCTAGAGAACCAAAATCACATGATCAATCAATACATTAATATGCAACTAGAAAGATGAAACCAAAATTGTATTGTTGAAAGTTGAAAGATACAATAGAAAATTGTAATTTATAGAATAATTTCCTCCACTCCAGCTCTCGGGGAGATGAGGATTTTATACAATAAGGCTATTATTCTAAACTTATCCAAATTTGGATGGACAACTGTGATAATCTAGTTTTTCATCTGGTTACAATGATTATCTCAATTACTGACATATGTTGACTCGATAGGTAACTAATTTCCATAGTCACCTATTTGTCTTATGTTTCCTTCCCTCATGGATATTACTTCCCAATTGTCAGCTCCCAATTTCCATCTACAATTTTGATCGCTAGGATGGTGAGCTATTTCTGGAGTCGCAACATCAAAATGGTGCTTGCGGTTGTAACTAATTTGTATGGAATTACAACAACCATAGATGAACCTTTAGTTGCAGTAGTTGGGTTTTGCACCCAAAATTGCAGCAACTTGTTTTCCACCTGAAACCGTATTAGCTTTGAGTTGCAACATAGAGGTGTTGCAACTTCTTGGAGTGTTGAAGCTACTATATTCCTATGCAAAAATGTTAATGAATGATAGGAACAAGTTCCTTTGTAAAAATTATGAAAAAATAACGTAATAATGACATAAGGGGCACGATTCATACCTTTGGCAACAAATTAGGTGAACTGTATAATGGAAGTATAAAAAAGGCAGGTGAACATAAAATTTTAAGCAAAAAGGCATAGATGGGTGTTGAAAGTATGCCATTTAAGGCACTCGTCAACTATGATTCTAGATCTTGGAAGGTGGAGAATGACTTCCATATTTAGATTAGGTCAACGAGAAGAGAGAAGAGGGGATCACGTAAGTGAGTTTTAGTCACAGGAAGCCACATGAAAGTATTGAGTAATACGAATATTTACATACATATTTTTCATACAGGTACGTCAGTGCCAGTGGAGATAATTGTGTGTAGGTGGGTGCACAATAGGGACAGTCGCGTACATCTCAAAAAACATGATAGATCTAGTTTTTACAACATGTCATGCTTTTCCAGGTTTGTATGCAGTTGTATTTCTCCTAGTGGGCCACTATCCCTATTAAGGGAGCCCTGATTTTAGCATAATAACATTATTCTCAGAACTAGTTTTCCCTCCGGGATTTTTCAGGGGTATCTACCTAAAAAAAAATGTTTTTATATGGTCTTGATTTGGTTTCCTTGTTTTTTCTTTCACTGCATGTTTAGTTTATTACTCAGTTGTTATTTAATTCAATAAGTGATTTATTTGGAATTAGTTGACGGGTGTTGTGTAGGAGAAATTTCAAAAATCTCTATATACAAAAAGAAGGAGAAGGTAGATTAATTATTGTAGTTTACATAGATTATATTATATTTGGTGGAACTAAATATGATATATGTAAATAATTTTCCAAAGAAATGAAATAAGAGTTTGAAATTTCCTTGCTTGGTGAACTTTCATTTTTTCTTGGGTTACAAATTACATAATCCAGTAAAGGTATATTTATATCACAAACCAATTACATTAAGTATATGTTGAAGAAGTTTGAAATGGAAGACTGTAAACATGACAGTACACCCATGATCATTGGTTGTAAATTGATCAAAGAGGATGAAAAGAAAGAAAATCGAACTCTATACAAATAAAAATTTGGAAGCCTACTATATGTGACAACTTCAAGGATAGATATTATGCAGGAAACAAGGTTAGTTGTAATGCTTCAAGATGCACCAAAGGAAACACATGTGCAGGTAGTAAAAATGGTCTTTAGATATCTAAAATCATCTTTGGACTTTGGTTTATGGTATCCCATAGGTACAAAATTTACTTTGAAAACTTACATAGATGCATATTGGGAAAGTAATGTGGATGATAGAAAGAGCATCAATTGTGGAGCATTTTTTGGGGCAATATTCTAGTATCATGGTTAAATACAAAGCATCTTCCAATCAAATACCATCTCTTAAGAGAGAAAGTCACAAAACAAAATTTGAATATGGAATATATTGTTACAAAGGAACAAATTGTTGATATCTTTAGAAAATATCTTCCTAGAGAAACACTCAAGTTTCTTATACATAAACTGGGAATGGTTCCTATTTCATCCAACCATCAAATTTCTTCAAAGAAGCACAATCTCGGGGGGAGCTGCATAAAGAGAAAAAGTTGTGGGTCGCAGATATAGAGAGAAAAGAGTAAAGAGTAAGGGGGATAAAATCACTTCTCCACTGATTTCAAAGGGGGAGAAGTTGCATACATCAAAATAATTACATACAAAAGGAGAAGTTGTAGACAGAGGTATAATTTCATACATAAGTAGAAGTTATAGACATGGGGAGTATCATAATTGACTAAGGGTTGCCATCAATGAAAAATGGGGGGATTGTTGGAAATATTATTTTCATTGATGTCATTAATTTTTAAATAGAAGGAGTTTCTTCTCTCACTATGTCTATCTCCTTGGCAAAGAGAACTAAGGAAATACTAGGACTCGAGCAACAAGGGTCCATGCCAAATTATCTATTACAGATATAATGCATAAATACATATTGAAGATCAATGGTTTTGATACTGGAACATGGGTTATTCAGTATTGGAATTAATCACCCACACACAAAATATTGTAGAGAATCAATCACATGACAACGATTTGTAGTTTGGATTCATTTAAAAGATTTATCAAATTTTATTTATCCCACATTTATCATGAGATCCTCTATGAATGAATTTAAAATGTAACTTGGCAATATTACATAGTTTGAATGTGAATGGATGAGTTACAGAACTCTGCGCAAAGTGTTAACTTTTAGTCATGGGGCCCAATATATTGAATATTGGAACATCCAAAAATGAATAAGACTTTTGGCTTAAGGATAAAATTTTTGAGGGCCCGGTTCCCTAATGGTGGGGACAAAAAGGTTGATGAAGAAAATCTGCAATGAGTCCTAACTATTGATCATTGGAGATCAATGGATAAGAACAAAGGTTCAAAACTTCAAGTATATCATATATTGGTATAGTGATGTATCAGATATTCTGTAACTAGACTAGAGTGAAAGTGAGGTGTTAAATTCCACAGGGACTATGGGCTAGTGTTTCGTTGAAGAATTGTGAATTGAAGTGTGTCTGAATTATGACTATTAATAAGAGAGATCAATGGTGGAGATCAAACCACATGGTGGAATTATAGATGTGATGAAGTGGTGGAATCATGGATGTCGGGCAGATTGAATGCTGACCATTGATCATTGGGAAAAATAAACAATTGATATTGATTCAATTGGACTGGGTTAATAGTTAATAACTAGCGTTAATGGCCTGGGGTTCTAGTGGGCCAGTGACCCGATGGTCCCGATGTCTCAGTGGTCAGGACATAGAGCTAGGCAAGTTGTGAACCTAGTGCATACATAAATATTGACCATTAATTAGAGAGATCAATGGATAAGATCGATGGAACTAGAAAGAGGAAAATAGTTGAAAGTTGCAGTGACAAGGTAGATCATTGGCTCAATGTAACTGGCACCCTCACATATGGTTATAAATTTGCATGGTTGCGGAGGTTTCCACCCAGTTCTTAGTGGCCCGATTAACATTTTAGTGTGGATGATATTGTAGATCGACGGTTGATACTTAATCCAAGAATGATATCATGGTGGCTGGGTGTTGGGTTAAAGGGTGTTGTATGAATGTTTTAAGATCCTAGGGGCCCAATTAATTTGGTGGCCAATGAATATATTGCATGCAAAAATGAGAGAAAATTGTGACAGAATTCAAAGGATATTTTGCAGCTTGGTTTAAGAAAATTCAAGGATTTGGATCCGAACTTGTGAGCACAATTTTTTGGTATGTGGAAAAAATCCTTGGGTATATGAGCTCTATGTATGAAGTCGATTGTCCATTATAATCATCTTGGTTCCCAAAAAATTTCCCTATGGCCATTCCTTTAAATAATGTTGATGCAATCCATTTTTGGTAGAGTTGTGGATGTGGAAGTTAAGGCTTCTAAGTTATTTGGTTCTATAAAATAAAAGAGAAAGATATGTAATCATCTAAGGGTGGCATGGAGGTCCGAGGTCAAATAAAGAATATCTGAAGTCTTGTTGATTGTGAAGAAATGATAGTTTAAGAAGAAGTTATTCTAGAGAGAAGAGTTTAAGATTGGTGTCTCTAGTAGCTTGGTTCCTACATGTGATATTGAGTGGGTTCTCAGTTGAGGGGATTTGTGTCTCTAATAGGTTGGTGCCTGGAAGAATTGTAAATGTGAGTTGGTTCCTACATGTGTCGGTACTCAGGTGAATGAATTGGTGTCTCTTTTAGATTGGTTCTTGTAAAAATTGTAACAGATTGGTGTTTGTAATAGGTTGTGTCCTGTGAATATATTTCAATAAAATATTCTTGTGCTTTTCTCGCATTTGGGTTTCCATGTTAAACATTTGTGTATTTTTCATTGTAATATCTGTATATACTTTTTTTTTGTTTCTTATGGTTGGTATCATAATGAATTTATAAGTGTAGAACAATAATAAAATAAATGTATTCCTATAATGATTCAACCCACCCTGCGCACTCAACATAAGTAAGTGTGCCAACAAACCTTGGGAAAGAGGATGCCCTTATGAACCCACCCATGATTAAATCCAATATTAGAGTTAAATCCTCCTAGGATATGGTTATTATTGGAAGTTTGTTCAACATGAATATCACATTTATTTTCATGAGCCCCTTGGGTCACATTATTAATTTTAGGGATCCTCTCATCTAGGGTATGTTTGAGAAGAACCCCCAACTTTTGGTCCATTTGTTACATATATTTCATCTTTTGATCCATAAGTTCCATATTTTTTCCATTTGTTCCATATTTTGATCCATCTTCTTTTTCGCATATTCCATATTTTGGTTCATCTTCATTTCCATCTGTTGCATTTCTCTTTGTGTGTTTACCAAATCATATTTTTTCATTGACCTATCACTCAATTTGTTAAATTGGTTCTCCAATTTCGATGTCGATTATATATTTCTTCACATTCTTCACAAGTCATGGTGGAGCTCTTTAAATGTTTAATTAGTGTAGATATTTTTTCAACACCCTTTGTCATGTGGGATGAATAAATATTTATCTATATTTCTTCTCTGACTTTACCACACTTTCTAATCACTTGAAATAGATCTTTCAATCTAATTTATGCTTAATTATGAGCTATGTACCTTTACAATGTCGATACAGAAAATGTTTTGGCAAATATATTTGAATTCACGCATATGTTTGAATTAGAACATAGCATGTCAACATCTTGAATATATACCAACACCCTGAATATGCTTATACCAACACCTTGAAGATGCTTTAACCAATACCGGAAATGCATTATCCCATGTTACCAAAATCCTTCTAGGTGAAATGGTCAAGCATGTGTTTTAAGCCCATGTTCCAATGCTTACCTATATTATTGGTCCTCCATGTACTTCAATTAAGGTGAGATATCCATATATACCACTAACATAAAATTCAAATTCCAATTCATATTAAAATTATTACAACATTTTTCTTAATCTAAATAATAATATACAACTTTCAAAATCCCATACATAGTTAATACATCAAATATGTACAATATTTTTTTATTATATTAAAAATAAAAATATGTTAAATAATTTTATCAATTAAAAAATTACAATTTTTTTAGAAGGTAAGTATACTCAACATAATTTTTACATATGAATAAATAAATATAAATATTAAAATATACATAATATAAAATAAAAA
>JZKD02S2093701.1:0-35630 GCA_000966675.3 Picea glauca | reverse complement strand
ATAACAAAATGAGATTAAAATATACATTCTCTTTAATAATTAAATTAATTTTTAACTAAAACCCAACTCAAATAAACATCTAAATATAACGAACACTCACAAAAGTATAAAGACTTTGTGTGATAAATTAAAAAAAATGTAAAACGAACACTCACAAAAGTATAAAGACTTGGTGTGATAAATTAAAAAAATGTAAAAGAATATTTTGCTTACTAGGCTTCCAAAATGCTCGGTATGTAAAGGGAAACATATATCTTTAGTGTGAATTATTTCATCATAACAATCTCTATGTTTCACCTTTGAATTATTTCATCATAACAATCTCTATGTTTAACTCTTCACCATTGTCCCTTCAATCCATATCTACAATAACCAAATTTTTCTTCTTACTTAAATAAATTAGTGTTGTTGTTATCACACTTCATCTTTTTCTCACACACTACTAACTCACTCAACATTGACCTAACATATGGATCTAGGTGAGCACATGTAATTTCTAGATTAACAACATACATCTAATCATTAGATCTCAAAACTAATGATGGATTTCATCTCATAATTTATATTATATTGAGCCTTTTCTCCAATATTGTTATTATTTTTCTTCGATTCTCTTTGTTCAACCTGAGATGGAATACAAAATATAAAAACTAATGTAATATGTCTATGTCAAAATCGTTATGCCAAGGTCATTGCATAGTATGTTTTGGATGATAAACGATCCAATTCCTTATCCATAGAATGAGTTTTTGTTCTTCTCCACCTATGTTTCTATCGCTTTGTCTACTCCAACACTTACACATCACATTTTTCTCTCAACATTTGAGTGCTACAATAATTGTGAAAGCATCTAGACAAAAATTAAACTAATCATTTAAAAATATAAAAAAAATCTATGCTCTTAATAGTTAATCAAGTTACTCAAGAATAAAAAGAGATTGTTACTCAAGAATAAAAAGAGATTGCAAAATTTATATGCTTTACCATCGATCTGTGTATCATGTTGTTCCCTTGATTACGTTGTTAATATGAGAAATATTTCATCTTTGAAATACTGAAATCACCCAATATTCCATTCAAATTGTCATTTAGAGGAATGTTTCTATTCTTGACATCTATGTGAATTATCTTTGGAGTGCAACCCATGTGCAAGTGGTTTTGAGCTTAGCAACTAGCGAGAAGCATAGTGAACCAACTATTATAATTTTGAATCATGTTACAAGTTATGTTACAAGATCGTTAAGTGGTAGCATTTCACTTCAAATATAAAATATGACATCACATGTATTTATTCCACTTCCATGAATTTAATTAGTTCAATGAATAGATTTTGTAGTTACTTAAGATTAAAACTCCAAACTTAGGTTATCTAATATTGAAAAAAAAATTGCATTGTATGATTAAAAATCAAAACTTAGATATAAAGCAAGATTGAAAAATATCATTTTATTATAGCTCAACATGAAGAAATTAATTTGGTTATAATAATAATTTAATAATAATCTAATTTTAAGATGAAAATCAAGTGGACAATAAATGAAACTCCTTGTTTATAAGACTTTATCCTTTTTATATTTAAACATGCAATTTAAACTTTGTGATAAAAATAATATAAATATTATGAAAAAATAATTATTTTCTTAAAATTATATACAACTTTTAACAACCAGAAAAATATTTATAATAAAAAACAAATTAATAAATGATAAGCTATAAATTTAATGTTATAGTAGAAACCTTCTACAAGAGCTATTAAAATATTATTATTTTTATAAAACCTCAATCGTATAATTAGCTTTTGATCGATTGATATTGTTATATGTAATTACTTCATATTGTTAAATAGAATAACTAGAGCATAGATTAAAAAATACATTCCAATCCATTTAATTTGGACTTAGTTTCATTTTTGTTTGCATGTGATTCAATTATTCATGATATCATCTCTTACGCACGCATATTTAGACCATTCGTTTATTATTTTTTGAAAATGATAATTTTTTGGCATGCCATCTCATTATTTATGATAGCATCTCTTCGACACGTATATTTAGACATTTGTGCAATAATATTTTTTTTACAAAATGATACTATTAGTTATTCAATATGAGTTTCAACATTTGTAGAACAATAATATCAAAGGTTGAGATAGGCTTGCCAAATAACAATTTTACTTTTTCAGAATTAACAAATTATTTAAGAAAATAAATTTCATAGCAACCACTTTGGAGGCTCTCGCAACATTGCAGTCGAGGCTCTCATGATGTTACAGTGCAATGGAGGAAAGGGTGCCCAGACTTGAACTTGGTATAACTCCCGCCATGCTCATCAGCTGCACTGTTCTCAAACACCATGCTCCACGACTGACACTGGTCTCAAACTCATTTTCTCTTTCCTGCCTTACCAAGGTTTATTAGATTTGAGATATTAATCTATTCAAGACTGTCATCACGACTATAATAACAGTCATCAAAATTAATTTTTTAAAGAAATCTAAGTAATTAAAAGGTATAATAATTTTAACTTGTTTGGAGTAGGGTATGTATATTTTTTTAGATTTTATTAGTCAAATAGATAGGTGAAGAGATCTCTTGTTCCACAAACTATACACCAATTTGATATCTAACTTAAACCTTAATCTTAAAATTAGATTATTATTATTATTAAATTAATGAAGTGATTAAATCCCTATATATTACTTATTACTGGACTCCTTATAAATTAAATAGAAAGTACAACTACCAGGTAATAGGTAATGTTTCCAAATCATTCACTAAATTCAAGCATAATTATGATATATGATAGATGTAAAATATATAGGGCATCTCTTTCAAAAGTGAAGAAAAAAACTCAAATTTAATTTCACTTGTGCAATATACTATTTCTTTCACTGTTGAAATATATTATTCTTTTGGCAAGCCTTTCCCATAGTGCAAGCCAGCAAGATGGAAGCCTTTCCCATAGTGAAAGCCAGCAAGATGGAAGGAATGGTGTAAAGCAGTTGTGTAAACTGAACCCTTTTATTAGCCAATTAGCCGTGAACAACTTTCCAAAAGGTAGGAATTGAAAGAGGACCTTTAGGAGGTACTCACTCGACTAATAGTTGTGGTTATTACGTAGATAACATACTTGATTAATAACGTCTTGGTATAGTGAAGAACGAACCAACTCTTTGCTTCAGAGATTGGATAATCAGGTCTACTACATTATAGAAACAATGTCCAATCTTTCATAGTTGATAGTTGACTGTAATTGGTGGTGAATCAATTTTTTCCGTTCTGCTGTACAAACAGAATGGCTACTTACTTCAGAGATCTGTATCTCTTAAATCCTTATCCCAAAGCTTCCCAAGCTCTCCTACATACCTAAAGACTGAGGGAACGTAGAAGCTCCCAAAAATTCCCAAATCTATAAGTTAATGTTGAAACTTAGTCAAAATCTAAGAGAGACAAAACCCATAGGGATTTCTCATAGTTGTTCTCAGTCTCCCACCTACAAATATTACAAGTATAACTGATGTGGTTTCTTTTTCTAGGTTTTGTTTGTATTTATTAGTTACAATTTTTTTTTTCGACCAAAACAAAACATAATTTGTGTACAAACACAAATTTATATTCACTATACAATAATATAACTTCTCATATTGTCATATGTTTTAAATAAATATATTTTATATAATCATGTATAACTAAACATAATTTGTGTACAAACAAACACAAATTTATATTTACTATATAATAATATAACTTCTCATATTGTCATATATTTTAAATAAATATATTTTATATAATTCAGAAACCCTAAAAAGTTCAAAGTAATTCAAAGTTATTTTTATGTTGTTTTAGTTTTTCCAATATAACTTCTCATATTGTCATATATTTTAAATAAATATGTTTTATATAATCATGTATTTCAGAAACCCTAAAAAGTTCAAAGTTATTTTTCCTTAAAATGTTGTTTTAGTTTTTCCAATCTCTGTTGACAAAGATAGACAAACATCAAAAGCAAGCTTAATGTGATCTTAAAAAAGGCAACTGACAAATAAACTTAAAATGTTGACAAAGATAGACACACATCAAAAGCAAGCTTAATATGATATTAAAAAAAGTATGATCTTAAAAAAAGACAACTCACAAATAAACTTAAAAAAGTAAGAAAGACAATGGATTATCATTTTGTATCAAATGGAATACATGCCAAACAAATGACAATAACAAAATGTTGCGAACATGTCGCTATACAATGGAACTGGCTAATAAAAATTACAAGCAGGACAGAACATGACTTTTTTCTTACTGCATTGGATTTATCTGGATCTATTTTGAAAACTTAAAATAATGGCGATACAACTTCATTCATTCCTTGGGATTAAACTTTGGGAAAATTACTAAAATGCGTTTCAATGATTTATGTTCAAAAGGACAAATAAATCTGTTAAGACAAATATAATTTCATATCATTTCCATTCCATTAAAACACAGTATTATTAGGATTTCTCAGTTATCATTTTCACATTAACAATTCCTTGGACTTTGTAAGCTTGGAAAAACTAAATATTTGGACATTGTAAACTTGGAAAAACTAAATATTGTTACAAATTCCCAACCAAATGCAATTCAATACTATAATCACAAACCTGATTTGTAATTGAAATATACATGATGTAGTTGAAATACACATGAAGGACTTGAAGGTTTCGGTGGAAAGAGAAGTCCAGTTGCCCCTCCCTGTCATTCAAGAGGGAGGCAAGGCTTTCACCGATTAATAGCTTTCACCGACAAGCTTAGGCAAGGCTTGTAGATTCCATCGTGAAGACAGGTTTCTTGCAAAGTGTTTTTCATTTTTTTTGGTCGTTTACTATGCCATCTTATCGTATTTAGGTCATTTAAAAAATAAAAATAAAAAATAAATTTTCAATACTAATATATACACTATTACATGTTTAGTAATTTCAAATAATTATAATTATATGTATAGTCTTTAAAGTTTTGAAAATTCAATGTTTTAAGTAGATATTTCATTCATCTTTCACAATAATAGTTGTTATCTTGTACCTTGGTGTAACTTCACAATTTCATAGATTGTTAGCTTTAATATGTCGGTGCATCTATCATAACCCATGAATCTTTTATTTCAAAATCATATGATTAATATCATTGCACTCAATTTTTCAACACTGAAGTACCCATTTCCTCATCTAGGTTTTGATGAAATCATAGTATGTCAGTAATTTTGAATTATAAAAAAATAAAAAAAATTACAACTCAAAATTACTATAGAAAGAATATTAGAGAATATGATTCCAAGCACTAATGGAAAGAACATTTAAAGAGGCTGACAAGTATTGAGATTTCCAATCCAACAACCATCTTAAGTATTTTATGTTTCTACTTCCCTCATCATGTTGATTGTAAGGAAGAATGTTAACACAATTTGATTGGTAAAGTCTACTAAGGTATACATACCCTACCCCCCTCTGGATTTGAGAACTTGTGACCTTTTAAGAGGAAACACATGTTCTTAACCATTAGGCCCACTCAGATTTTCATAAGTAGAATTTTCAAATTTTGAGTTGCTTTATCCATTCAGATCAGCACTGGTTATTTAAACATTTTCATTTGGTTTATATTAGGTGAAGATTTGAATATTTTATAGAGATACTATTTGGTTTATATTAGGTGAAGATCTGAATATTTTATAGAGAAACTATTGTGTATTAAGAAGGCTATGTGGTGGAAGTCAATGGATGTAGATGAAGTTGATGAATATGTTAGTGTTCTCAAATTCTATTATTTATGGGATAGATAGAAGTTTAAATTTAGAGGGAGGTAGGGTATGTATAAGTTTGGAGTAAACTTTATTAGTAGAGGGATTCCTTATCCCACAAAGAAGACGTCTCCTACATCAATTTGATTTCTAACCTGATCGTAACTTTAAAATTAAATTTTTATTATTACTATTACTGCTTTTCTTTGTAAAACTGGAAATTCAAATTCTTCTTGCTGCCATGTAATTCTCCCATTACATTAATGATTGAGTTTGGTAACAAAATTTCTCGCCGATCATCTTGACGTTGAGGTATGATCCAAGCACTGGTGGAGTCCATGTTTACAATTGAAAAAAATTAAAGTTTTGCAGACGGTGGAAGAACAAACGGTGGCCTCCATTGAGGTATGATCCAGGCAGTGGTGGAGTCCATTGTATRCAATTGGAAAAAATTAAAGTTTTGCAGACGGTGGAAGAACAAGCGGTGACTTCACGCTGATGCTGAGTGGACTGCCCTTCCCAAAAAYTTGAGGCATAGCAAAGCATGATGACAGCATGCATCGTTAATTCTGACAATTGGAAAAAAATCACATATCACATCACAAAGCAAAGTATTGAATCAGTCAGAAATTGGACGCATAAAATTTAATAAATAACAAAATAAATTTGTTTTATATCAAGTCAAATTAATATATAGAATTTAACATATTTTTGGAGATGATGGCAATGCGGGCATTTAATTATTGGAACGAAGACAAAACTGACTAATAATAGTTAACTTTATCGAAGATCCATATTTCCATATTGATATGTATCAGGATTCCAACGTGAAAACACCAAAATCTTTAGAAGCAATCGACCCTGTGAAACAATTTTCCAAAAAAGCAGGCAACAGATCAAGATATTTGCCTTGTTGGGACGAATAAACAAATCTCATGAATATTACATTAAGAGATGACTTTTTTTTCGATGAATAAATTAATCTCATGAATATTAGAGTAAGAGATGGACTTTTTTTCGGACGAATAAATTAATCTCATGAATATTACGTTCAGAGATGGACTTTTTTGTGTAGGGGACGTGTAGGGTTTACTGTAATTTGGATTTTTCATGATAACGAAGAGATGGACTTTTGGGAGGCGAATAGGGTTTATGCTAATTTGGATTTTTAATGATAATAAAGGTTCATGCTAATTTGAGTTGTGGGCCTCATTACAGCACCACTTCATTAGAGGTTGGGTTCCTTCAATTCAATTCACTTCAGCTAGCTGCGAGTGGCTCCTTGCTTAGATTTTTTGTCATTTGCACAAGTTTTCGTGATTTTCTGGAAGAGATCTCGGTTTGCAGCGAGACGTTAACAGTTTTGTTCTTACCATCGGCAAAGACGCGAACTTTGGAAACTAAATTTGCGCTTTGGCACTGAAGAATCTGTTTGGGGTTAACTGCTTCTCTGGAGTTTGAAAATTTAGATTTTATCTGATCAAATATGGCCAGATGCGCGGGAAAATGGCTGTTTGTAGTGATAACGGTTGCCTCATTTGGATTCCTCATGGCCGTAACTTTAGATTCGGCACAAAGAGCTTTTCCCGGTGGGGCCAGCGTTTCGACGGAAAGGTTGGAGAAAACAGTAGATCCTGTGGAAGGTGGGCCGTTTAAACATCGTTTGCTCAAATCCAGTATCGGCAACTTTCTTTGGCGACCCAGCGTAACATCTTATCATCATGTTTGGCCTGTAAGTAGGGCTGTTAGATTCACCTAGAATATTATTTTTTGCTTGGTTAAGGAATTTAAAGACCACTGCCTTCTACTTTCAGAGCATTTTTCAAATCTACAAGACCGTTTTTTTATTTTTATTCTCCATTGGATAAGCGATGAACAAGTATTACGATTTCTTCCGGTTGAATACAGAGGAACAGATCAAGCTACTTAATAATAGCGTCTTTCAGATAAATAGTTAGTATGCATATGAATTCTTTGATTTGCTGAAGCTGTTTGAAGTATACTACGATGGCTGAATTTTTCAGACAGAGGGAAAATAACGAATTATAAATTGCATTGGGCTCGCTTACTGGTGCTGTGGATTTTTGTTTTTCTGTTTTGGAAATTATCTTTGGTGTTTTTGTTTTTGTTATGTTATTTAATTTATTTGTCGTTTCATTGTTTTGTTTTGATATTCGAATCAGTGGGAAATAAACTAAGCTAAGTGTCAAACATGTTCTCGATCACTTGGCAAAAAACTTACAGCAATGTTTGAAGCTACGTAAACACAGTATGTTACGTTGTAGATATTGTTGTCTGAGTTTTATTGCTATGTTGTAGATATTGTTGTTTGAGTTTTATTGCTATGTTGTAGATATTGTTCTTTGAGTTTTATAGAGATAAATTGTATAAAACTTTTAAACATATCAATAAAACTTGTTTAACGTTTCCAATGGATACTTCACTCCTGGAACTTTGGAGTGGACAGTTTAATGTTTCCAGTGGATACCTCATCCTTTAAACTTTGAAGTGGAAGTTTCAAAATGTTATAAACGGTTTGTATATAGTTTATCTAAAAAAGACTTCAACAACATTACAGTAACTATGAAAACCTACACACTTCACTTAAATTGTAAATATATTAATTTTTTTAAACTGAAGACAGAAAAACAAATCAAGCCACTTAATTATAACATCTTCCCATTCGAATAATGTGTGTTTGAATCCACTTCTCCTCGTGACTGTCTCAGAGGCTGTTTGAAGTATGATGGGATATCTGAGCTTTCATATTTGGTTGGTTTCTCAGGCAATGGCATTTGGGTGGAGGATAATCGTTGGCTCAATAGTGGGTTTCTTTGGAGCTGCTCTTGGTAGCGTTGGAGGTGTTGGTGGTGGCGCGATATTTGTTCCTATGCTCACTCTGATAATTGGATTTGATGCCAAGTCCACTGCAGCCATATCCAAGTGTAAGAATACAGGCTTTTGAATTTATTTCAACCGAGAAAACGAGGGAACTTGTAAAGTGGTTCCTCTAGGATTTCATTTTGCGTGATAAACGAGGAAACTTTTTAAGTGGTTCTTTAGGGTTTCATTTTGCATGATAATATTGGGGACAAGTTTAAGTTCTTCTTAATGTTTAATAGTTCTCTGGGCAACTCTTAAAGAGATTGTCATTTTGTATGATAATATTTGGGAACCTTTTAGTCGATCTTCTAATAAAAGGGTTTATAGTTAGTTTGTAGATGCTTTGCCAAATTTAATATTTGGTTCTTGCTTTTACAATGTCAAGGTTAAGATTAGGTTTCTTCCATTGCTATTTGGTCCTGGTTCATACTCTCAAGGCTAATATTAGGTTTCTTCAATTGCTATTTGGACTTGAAAGCTCTGGGTTCAAGAGTTGCGTTGTTGCTCGACTTGTCTATTTTGCCTTACACTAGAATTTACGTCCATTTTTTAACATACAAAAACGTATAGGTTATTATGAATAAATATATGCTTCCAATGTCAACTAAATGAACAGTATTTTGTCTTACACTAGAGTTTACATCCAAATTTTAACATACAACTAAATGAACAGTATTTTGTCTTCCACTAGAATTTACATCCATTTTTTAATATACAAAAACTTATAGGTTATTGTAAATAAATCTATGCTTCCAATGTCAACAAAATGAACATTCCTTTGTTTTGTTTATATAGAGAAATTCAAATAGTCCTTTGTTTAGGAAGAGAAATTCAAATGCCATGAAAAATAAGTAAACTTAAGAACAGTCCTTTGTTTAGGTAGAGAAATTCAAATAGTCCTTTATTTTATGTAGAGAAATTTAAATAGCCCTTTGTTTAGGTAGAGAAATTCAAATGCTATGAAAAATAAGTAAACTTAATCGTTCTACATAGCTGCTCATGGAAAATAAGTAAACTTAACCGTTTTACGTAGTTGCTCCTTAACCAATCTAACTTAAATAATTAGAGCCTTTCTATGCAATAAGCCAACCACAAATGTGATAATAATAAATGCACTATGTCTTTGAATGTGGAGACTCATTCAAATTGACAATAATAAAACCAATTCTCCCCTTTAATTATGTCTACACCACATACATTAAACAATTCCTATATATATATATATATATATATAGATATAGATAGGGTCAATTGGTTGACTAGAGCTAGTTACATGTTGCTAGATCAAAGACCAACGAAGGCCATACACAAGGTTGAGACTACAATTGGATGTAGAAATAAACTGTAGGAAATCAATACTTTAGCAATACACCTATGTGTTTGTCCTATCACATAACTACCTAATCGATAGCCACTAGGAAACAAAAACACTTTTGTGGAATTGCATATAGTTATGTGGGTAAATTCATTAGCCGCTATGAAAGAAAAACACTTTTGTGGAATTGTGTACAATTATGTGGGTAAAAACATGATGCAGGAGCTTTCATCAATAAGCACAAGTGGCACGAAAGCTCAACTCTCGGGAATCATTTCAGAATCTCAAACGCTGGGGTTACTATGAATCTTTTGGGGAGCTGATGAAGAACAAAATAAGATAAAAAACAAGCACACTGGCACGAAAGCTCAACTCTCAGGAAACATTTCAGAATCTCAAACGTTGGGGGTTACTGCGAATCCTTTGGGGAGTTGATGAAGAACAAAATAAGATCAAACGCTTGGAGGTGAAATGATCATGAGCGATCAAGGAGTTTCACTCCGAGTCTTGAATGTAACTAAAATTAGGTAGCAGTTGGGTTTTCGTTTTGAGTAGATGAGTAGTCAGGGGAACCCTAAGGACCATATGAGATAAATAAAGGTTTTTTACGCCCAATTAAGGTTGTTGCAAGTTAGAATGAGTTTTTGAGTTTTATTTACTATTTGAGAATAGTTGTAGCCATTTTTAGTTTTTGAATGAATATAACAGAGAAAATTGATCCAAATACGTGATGTTGTTACTGTTTTTTATTCTCTGTTATTGTGTTTTGATAAATGAATGAATTTTGTTACGAATGGATGAAACTGTGAATGCTAGAATGAGTTTCAATTGTTTCTCTTCTATTGAGTGAGTGCAAGGTGTGCACACAGAATGCAAGGAGTGCGTGACGAGATCGTTTTCGATTTCGAAGCTCAAAAGAGATAGTACATGATTTCCCTTTGCAAGGAGTACAAAGAGACTACTACAAGGCATGCACAGTCATCCACAAGAACCAAGTCTTATGTAGGAATCTGCTGTAAGGAGTGCACATATTTGCATTCCACTAAGTGTAGAAGGGACTCCATAAGAGGCAAAGTCGTGAAACACAAAATCCTAACTTGACCACAGTTGTTGATCAAAGGAGAAGATCTAGACCGTTGATCTAGAGTCATTGCGGTTTCAGCTATCGGGAGAATGGAGGTAGGGAGACCCCCAAAGTTGCGGAACGCGAAATCCCAACTTGATCAAAGTCATTGATCAAAGGAAAAATGTGGGTTGTTGATCTAGTTCCATCGTGATTTCGCCCATCGAGAGAACGGAGGTAAGGAGACTCCCAAAGCCGCGAAACGTGAAGTCGTGACTTGATTGCAGTCGTCGATCAAAGAGAATCGTGAGTCATCAATCTCACACTCACAAATATTGAAAAATCAGGGATCAGGAGAACGAAGGTGAACCAACCCCCAAAGTCGTGAAATCGTGAATCGCAACCGTCGATCGAGGAAAGTGTAGGACCATCAGATTTGGTCTTGTCGAGAATTCAAAAATCGGGAGATCGGGAGTCAAGAGAGTTGGCTGACTTGGAAACAGAACACTCGAGGACCCGTAGCATGAAGCGCCTTTTGTTAGGCATGCGGTCATAGCCTATGGACGCGTGAGAGAAACTTGTGCCTCGTGCTTGTTCGTACGGTAGAGTTTTGTGAGAAGAACCTTTGGAAATATCTTAAAGACTCTAGTGGGGAATCGAAGAGATGCTCGAGATCAGAGATAGAGAAGATCCAAAGACCAAGAGGTCAACAGACCCTGCTGAGGTGGGGGCAGTGCATCAAGTGGTATCAGAGCAAATTTTCATCTATAGATTTCAGGCGAAGGAGATAAAGGAGGTGAAAGAACTCGAAGCCACACTCTGTTTGTGAGACAAAGTCGACACAATGCCACCGAGGAGACGAGTGGAACAACCTTTAGCCAATCGGGTTGTAGAAAGGGAAATGCGAGAACTTGATGCAAGGCTAGAGGCGATGGAGGCAATGCAAAGAAGAGCACCTGATGCTGGAGACATCAACAATGCAGAGATCGAAGAAATATAAGTCGAAGAAGCTCCAGGAGAGAATGTTGTCGAAGAACGCTTACTGAGAGTAGTTGTCAGATTGGGAGCTAGAGCCAAAATACAGGTCCCAATGTATGAAGGCAATTTGGATGATGAAGAGCTGCTGGATTGGATAAGATCCATGGATAAATATATCGACTATGAATATGTCAATGAGGAGAAGAGGGTGAGACATGGTATCACCAAACTAAAGGGACATGCAACATTGTGGTGGGATGAATTGCAGGCTGAGAAGAGAAGTAAGGGAAAACATACGATAAATAATTGGGATAGAAGGGTAGCCAAGTTGAAGGCTAAATTCATGTCGAAATATTAGCAGATCAATCTGTTTAGGAAATTCCAGGATAGAAGACAAAAGGGCATGATAGTTAAAGAGTACACAGAGGATTTCTACAAGAAGAACATCAGAACTAGACAAAGAGAGAAAGATGAAGAAAAAGTTGTGAGGTATATATATGACTTGAGGTATGAAATCCAGGATGAGATCACAATGATGTCAATAAGGACTGTGGAGGATGCTTATCAGTTCACATTGAAGGAAGATGATAAGTTGGTCAGAAAACAAAGTTAGTGAGGTAGAGGTATAAGCCCAGTCCCAAACAAAGGCAAGGGAGTTTCCCATGACAAGGAAACAAAATCCTAAGATGAGACTGAGAAACCACATAGTCACTCAAAAATGGGAGGAAGTTACTGAGGAAGACAAAATGGTGGAAGAAGTTCATCCATAAAAAGAGGAAGAGATAGAGGAGGAGAGGTGAGATGTTGCACCTGTGGAAAGGCAAGACATAAGTCTTGGGAATGTCCCAAGAGAAAGAATGAAGGAGATGGTGAAGCTCACATTTTGGAAGCACGGAGAAGAAATGTTGAAGAAGAAGGAGTAGAGGATGGAACATCTCTGATGTTGAGAAAAATTCTCTTAAAACCAAAGGCATAAGTTGAAAAATCGGTGTAGAGGAACAATCTCTTCAGGACAACTTGCAAGACTAAGGACAAAGTTTGCAAGGTGATAATTGACAGTGGGAGTACTAACAAGTTAGTATCCACAGAGATGGTGGAGAAATTGGAGCTGGAGACAATTGCACACCCGAAACCATACAAAGTCCCATTGTTGGATAAAGGACACCAGGTAATGGTTACTAAACAATGTCTTGTTGAATTTAAGATAGGAGGAGGATATAGAGATGAAATTGTATGTGATGTAATTCCCATGGATGTATGCCATATTTTGTTGGGAATACCATGGCAGTTTGACATGAATTTCATTCATGATGGGAGGAATAATACATACACCTTGGAGAAGAATGGTAGGACACAGATGTTTCTGCGAATATAGGAGAAGAAAGTGAGAGAAGAAGCCAACACAAGCATACTTCTCATGAGTGGGAAGGAACTCCTTAAAGAAGTCAAGAAAGGTTAGGAGATGCAATTTGTTGTGGTGAGGAAACCTAGAGTTGTCCTTACAAGTACTTTGATGGATGATTTACCTGAAGGAATTCGGAAATTGTTGGATAATTTTGCTGACATGGTGGTGGATGAGCTGCCTAACTTATTGCCACCCATCAAAAGTATCAACCATCATATTTATCTGATACCAGGAGAAAGTATGCCAAAAAAAGTAGTGTATAGACTGACACCTCGAGAGAATGAGGAGGTAAATAATCAAGTCCAGGAGTTCTTAGACAAGGGGTTGGTCAGAGAGAGCTTGAGTCCATGCGCAGTTCCAATTGTGTTGAGTCCAAAGAAAGATGGAGGATCGAGAATGTGTACATAATCAAGAGCCATTAACAAGATTACCATTAGGTATAGATTTCCTTTGCCAAGAATGGATGATTTAATGGACTATCTAAGTGGAGCAAATTTATTTTCTAAGATAGATTTGAAAAGAGGATATCACCAGATAAGAATGAGAGAAGGTGATGAGTGGAAGACAACCTTTAAGACAAATGAAGGTTTCTATGAATGTCTTGTTATGCCATTTGTATTAACAAATGCCCCGAGTACTTTTATGAGGTTGATGAATGAAATACTAAAATATTTCATTGGAAAGTTTGTGGTTGTATATTTGGATGATATATTGATCTTTAGCAAGACTAAAGAGGATCATTTGAGACACCTGACACTAGTGATGAGGAGACTACAACAGGAGAAGTTGTTGATAAATCTGAAGAAGTCCTCTTTTATGAATAAAAAACTCATTTACTTGGGTTTTGTGATGTCTTCAAACGAACTAAACATGGATCTAGAGAAGGTGAAAGAAATCAAAGAATGGCCATCACCAAGAAGCATGTTTGCGGTAAGAAGATTCCATGGATTATAAAGTTTCTATAGGAAGTTCATCAGAGATTTCAGTGGAATTTGTGCACCAATGATGGATGCACTGAAGAAAAAGAATAAGTCTTTTGAATGGACAAAGGAGGCCAAGGAGAGCTTCAATATACTGAAGGAGAAGATAACAAAATGACCAATTCTTGTCTTTCCAAATTTTGAAAAGACATTTTAGGTGAGATGCGATGCAAGTGGAGTTGCAATTAGAGGAGTTTTGAGCCAGGATAATAGACTAGTTTCCTATTTCTGTGAGAACCTGAATGAGACTAAGATAAAATACTCCACATATGATAAGGAATTTTATGCCATAATTCAATCCCTGAAGAAATGGAGACATTACCTTGTCCCACAGGAATTTGTCTTGTATAGTGATAACCAAGATTTACAATTCATAACGAGACAGGAAAAATTGAATCAGAAGCATGCAAAGTAGATAGAGTTTATGCATAATTTATTTTTTTCATAAAACATATTGTTGGGAATGATAACAAAGTTGTTGATGCATTGAGCAAGAGATGTTTAATTCTGCAGGAATTTCAGGTGAAGACCTTGGGGTTTGAACACCTTAAGGAAATGTACAGTGAAGATCCAGATTTCAAGGAGGTATACGAAGCATGCACGAATCATGTGCTGAGAGATAGGAGCTAGTGGGCAGAGTATATGATTCAAGAGGGATTGTTGTTCAAGGGAAATCAATTATGCATTCCAAAATGTTCAATGAGGGACAACCTTTTGAAGGAGAATCATAATGGAGGATTGATCGGACATTTCGGCCATGATAAAACATTCACACAGTTGATCAGTTCATACTATTGGACAGGTATGAGGACAGAAGTGATGAAATTTGTGAACATATGTAGAATCTGCCAACATGCAAAAGATAAATGATAGAACACTGGATTGTATCAACCATTGCCAATACCAGAGAGGCCTTGGGACGCAATAAGCATGGATTTTTTCTTAAGACTACCAAGAACACAAAGAGGATGTGATCCCATATTTTTGGTGGTGGATAGATTTTCAAGGATGGCACACTTTATCCCATGGCAGAAGACCAGTGATGCAAAACATGGTACAAATCTGTTTTTCAAGGAAGTTGTCAGACTTCACGGTCTTCCCAGAAGCATCGTCTCTGACAGAGACACAAAATTTTGTGGTAATATTTGGAGAACACTGTGGAAGAAGTTGGGGACGGAACTTTCCTTGAGCTCATCTTATCATCCTCAGACATATGGACAGATTGAGGCGGTAAATTTTTTTTTGGGAAACTTGTTGAGGAGTCTGGTCACTGAGCATCATAATCAGTGGGATCAGATTCTACCACAAGATGAATTTGCATACAACGACTCGTTGAACAAAAGCACTGGAAAAATACCATTCCAGATATTGTATGGAATGCAACCTAGGGGAGTATCTGAGTTGAGAGACTTGGGACAGAGTAAGATTAGAAGCACTGGAGTAGAAGATTTTGCTGTTGAAATGTAGAAGCTCCATAGCCTTATCAGAGGACAATTACAGAACTCTAACCAAGAGTACAAGCGCATAGTTGATCAACATCACTTAGAAATTCAATTTGAGGTGGGAGATTAGGTTCTGGCACATATTAGGAAATAAAGGTTCCCTAGGGGGATGCATCACAAGTTAAAAATGAAGAAGATAGGACCATGTAAGATCTTGAGTAAGTTTGATGAAAATTCCTATGAGATTGAGCTTCAAGATGATGTGGGAATTTCACCCATATTAAACGTTTCAGACCTGTATCCTTACAGGAAATATGACACAGAGGTATCAGAAGATCAAGATAATATTCAGTGGGAGAAACAAATGCCTATAGCAGAAAAACCATAGATGGAGAAGATCGTTGATCAGAGAATTAGCAAAAAGACCAGGAGGAAGAATCATTTTGAATATATCGTCAAATGGAAGGGACTCCCAATAGGAGATGCAAGTTGGGAGAATGAAGGTAATATCCAGAAGCATGGAAAGTCGATGCAGGAGATCATGGGCAGGAGTCCATGAATTTTAGTCCATGGGGAGCATGATGTAGGAGCATCTTCAGCGTTGTCAGCAAGCACACGTGGAAGGAAAGATCAATGCTCGGGAATCATTTCGGAATCTCAAATGTTGGGGGTTACTACGAATCCTTTGGGGAGATGATGAAGAAAAAAATAAGATCAAATGCTTGGAGGTGAAATGATCATGAGCGATCATGGAGTTTCACTCCAAGTCTTAAATGTAACTAGCCTTAGGTAACCATTAGGTTTTCATTTTGAGTAGATGAGTAGTTGGGGGAACCCTAAGGACCCTCTGAGATAAACAAAGGTTTTGTATGCCCAATTAAGGTTGTTGCGAGTTAGTATGATTTTTTGAGTTATATTTACTATTTGAGAATAGTTGTACCCATTTTTAGTTTCTGAATCAATATAACATAGAAAATTGATCCAGCTGCATAATGTTGTTACTGCTTTTTATTCTCTGTTATTGTGTTTTCATAAATCAATCAATTTCATTATGAATGGATGAAACTATGAATTCTTGTATGAGTTTCAATTGTTTCTCTTATGTTGAGTGAGTGCATGGTGTGCACACAGAATGCAAGGAGTGCATGATGGGATCGATTTCTATTCCGAAGCTCAGAAGAGATAGTATGACATATCCCTTTGCAAGGAGTACAAAGCGAATACTACAAGGCGTTCACAGTCATCCGCAAGAACCAATTCTTGCATAGGAATCCATTGCAAGGAGTGAAAAGATTTGGAATTTGACCAAGTGTCGAAGGGAATCCATAAGAGGAAAAGTCGTGAAACGCAAAATCCTAACTTGATCACAATCATTGATCAAAGGAGAAGATATGGACTGTTGATCTAGAACCATCGCGGTTTTGACTATCGAGACAAAAAAGGTAGGGAGACCCCCAAAGTCACAAAACGTGAAATCCTGACTTGATCATAGTTGTTGATCAAAGGAAGAATCTGGGTCATTGATCTAGTTCCATCACGATTTTGGATATCGAGAGAATGAAGGTAAGGAGACTCCCGAAGTCGCAAAACATGAAATCGTGACTTGATTGTAGCCATCGATTGATGAGAGTCGTGAGTCGTCGATCTGACGCTCACAAATATCATGAAATTGAGGATCGGGAGAACAGAGATGAACCAACCACCAAAGTCGCAAAATCATGAAAAAAATCGTAGCCATTGATTGAATAAAGCATAGGACCATCAGATTTGGTCTTGGGGAGAATTCGAAAATCGGGAGGTCGGGACTCAAGAGAGTTGGGTGACTTGGAAATAGAACACCCTAGGACCTAAAGCACGAAGCACCTCTTGTTAGGCGTGTGGTCAGATCCTCTGGTCACGTTAGAGAAACTTGTGCCTGGTGCTTGTTTGCACGACGGAGTTCTGTGAGAAGGACCTATGGACATTTCTTGAAGATTCCAATGAGGAATCAAAGAGCTTCTCCATCTCGGAGATTGAGCATATCCAGAGAGTGGGAGGTCAGCAGACCCTACTAAAGTTAGGGCATTGCATCAATTCATTACCCTAGGATATATGGTTGTGTTTCTAACTAATATACAACCGCCCAATGATAACTCAAGTTGTGGTTGAGGGAGAGTATTTATAAGTGAACCAATATACATATGTAAGGTACTAGATGTTAATATGCAGAGCATAAACACAATTTTTATAACAATTATGAGAAAAAATAAAAAAATGTAGAGCACAATGACTCAATTGATTCTAGAAATGATAATTTTATTATATCGATAGTCAAGTTCACTTGCCTCTTACACCCTCCAGTAGAGCATAAATGAGTAAAAAATGATTATCATGAAAATACTTTTCCATGTCTTTTACTTCTATCTATACTATTTCTATCTTGTAGAAAACATTCTAGAGGAATCGAAACTTCTATTAAGTCTTCTTACATTATATGTGTTTACATAATTACATAGGCCTTATTTACTAATGTCAGCCTTTATTACATAGAAAAAATATTATTCTATCTACTTGAGGGTTTAGGGAGGTTAGGTCCCTAACATTCCCTCCCTCTTGAAAAATGCCCATGTCCTCAAGGCTTGAGATGGGAAAATTGTTGTAGAAGGGTAGTTGGCTCCCATGTGGCATACTCAATTTTTTTATCCTTGCACTGAACTAAAATGTCCTTGATGGTGCAGTAACGGAGACCAGTGGTATAAGAGTTCTTTGGGATGCAACTAGATGGATCCTTCTGCATCGAATTCAGGGAGACTAGTTTGAGTTTGGGAGTTGGTTCCAATCACTTTCTTTAGGAAAGAAACATGAAAAATGGGATGGAGCTTAGAATGGGTGGGGAAAGCTAACTTGTACGACAACCCAATGGAATTGAAAATTCTATAAGGACCACAGAACTTGGGAGATTTTTTTTTATAGTGTTATTCTTTGAGGGAGGTTTTATTATTTCTTATAAGGTTGCAGAAGAAAAACATAGTCCCCTTCAACAAATTAGCCTTCTAAACTATCGTTATTTGCATGTTTCTTCATTCGATTATAATCCATCACCAAATTTTATTTGAGGGTATGAAGAATGGTATCTCTGAATGTAAGTGTGTTTTCAATGTCCTGGACCTTCGAGACACTATGAAGGTAGGAGAATATAGAAGGTGGAGACACAAGGAAGGCAGGAGAATACATAAAGTGGCTTTTGACTATAGATTGCTTCAAAGGAATTCATGTGAGTGGAATCATGGTAAGATATGTTGTACCACCATTCATCAAGTGGTAACCATTGATCCCATTGAGTTTTTCTATATTACTTGAAACAACTCAAATATGTTTCTAAGAACTTGTTGACAACTTTTGTTTGACTATAAAAAATGGGATGAATGGCCATGTTGAGATGCAATTGGGTTCTGCAGAGTTTGAACAATTCTTTCCAAAAGTTTCTAGTGAAAGTTGGATCACGGTCTCAAATAATAGAGTGAGGCATCCCATGGAGTTTGAAGATATTATCCATGAAAAATTGAGCCACTTAGCTATTTTGAATGGGTGTTGGAGGATATAGAAATGAGCATATTTGGAAATACTATCGATGACAACCATAATAACCAATTTATTTCCATATTTGGGTAATCAGACAATGAATTCGATATACATATCCATCCACATAGTAGGAAGAATAGGGAGAGGTTGGAGCCATCCACATAGCAGGAAGAATAGGGAGAGGTTGGAGTGTGCATGAGGTTTTGAAATTTACACCCTTATTGCATTGAAAAGTATCACATTCATCCACAAAGGTGCGGATTTCTTGTTTCGTTCCTTCCAAGAAAAAAAAAATTGACCCAGTAATATGTTTTATGAAAACTTGAATGTCGAGTGGTTGGTGAAGCATAGATTTTAGAGAGAACAATGGATTTAAGTTGAGACTATTTTCTTAAATACAAATGAACTTTACAATGAAGCTCCTCAATGTGCCAAGCGTATTCCAAAGAGGCCTAAGGATATTGCTACAATTGTTGGATCATGCCACAAAATTTGGGCTCTTTCAACCATTCCTCGCGAAATTCTTGTGACCAATTAGAGGGACCCTTCTTCACATTTCCTTGAAAGAGCATCAACAACCACATTTTATTTTCCCTTCTTGTAAATCCTCTCATAATCATAACCAAACATTTGGGTAACCCATTTATATTACTCGGTGGATGAAATCATATGTTCAAAAAAATATTTGAGCCAACGATGATTTTTTTTAGTTCGAAAATGTTTCCCCAATAAGTAAGGTCACCAGAGATACAACGCATGCAGAATAACCAAAATTTTCTTTCCATAGGTGAATTTTCTCAAATGTCACTCGAAGAGTTGTTTTCAAGTGAAAGCAAAGGGTCCTCCATCATACATGAGAATGACCCCAATGCCTTTCCCAGAAGTAATCGACAACACATGTATTCCAAAAAAGGATGACCAACTTCATTAACCACTCACACAATCATATCAAAGATCAACACACCAATATTTTTACATGGTACAACCCATATGGGGAAACATCCACGACCCTACAAAAAATGACCACTTGGAACAATTTACTAATGCAAAATAAAATATGTAACATCCCCCAACCCAACTAAGGAGCATTAAGGTGCAAAATACTCTTAAAATTAAACTTTTTACAGCTAATTCAATTTCCTGTAGCTTCCAACTATGATTTACATAAATATTTAACTGTTGTCTATTACCATAAATTAAGTGCCTCTACAACATGGTAAAATAGACATGAAATGCAACTAATAAAATAACATATAAGCATGTGAATTCTTCTCAAATACACAGAGTTCATGTGTGACAACAATTTAACTCATAAATACAAGATAGAAAATAGATAAAAAAAAATTATCTTTCAAATTCGTTGTGAAATTGGCTTATTGGGACATACATTCCACCCAAACATACACCTATTGTTCCAAATATCAATAGTAATTCACCCCTAAGATGAGGCTAGTAATCCACAAAATAGTGTGGTTTTTCATTGTCCACTCACAACTAAGAAATCCCACAACCCATTGATATTCTCCTACAACTATCCTCATGTTCCACCAACTCTCTTCCTCTTGACCTACCTGGACCAATGAATGTACCCCTTCACTAATATCAGTCCCTCGAGCATCCCATACATTTATTAGAGTCGTTATGTCACAAGTAACCATGAATCTCTCAACTAGGAACTCAAGCGAGCTGGTTGCTAGGAAAAAGTACCGACAAACAATAGAAAACACTTGTTGTTACAATGCAACTCACACCGGTGTTAACTCATCATACCTGATAACTTGGCTCTTCAATATTCATCTCCAAAACACTCCAAAAACACTCCAACGTGCTCCAGAATTCTCCCTCCATGGATTTTCTAGCTCCAAGATCTCTTTCTCTCAATTTGTTTTTGATGCACCATAAACTAATTGTGTAACAATTGTTGTATCTACCCATAAAAAATTCTTTTCCTTTGGCTTGCTTGTTTGATTCACAAAATTCCCCAAGATGATTGTACTCAACTGCCCATTCTCCCAATAACTATGGGATGTGACTTTTTATAGTCACCCTCTTACATGCATTCAATGGTTTTCTTTGGGAACACTCAATGAGAAAGTAGAGTTTAATACATAGTCATAATAAAATTCAGGAATGTGGGCGAATAACTAGACATGGGTAATTCCACTTCGGACCCGTATTGACCATTATCCTAGACTCTTCCCTCTCTTGTTTATTAATTCATCCCCTATCTCTTCCAATGTTCCCTTAGTAGTTGGCATCACATTTTATTATTAAAACATAAGAATACAATTCACATATTGCATCCCTTAGTCGTAGCGACATATTATATCTACATTAAGCATTAATTAAACTATAGATTATAGTGGGTATTTTACATTTCCCCTCCCCTACAATTGTGCTCAATACTCGATGCACACCATGTCCATATACATATATGCAATTTTACATAACAATACTTGGAAAATAAATTCTACACTTTCACAACTCCAACAACAATTCGAACCATAATCTCATGTTCCTCTGAACTCATCGACCTAAGGAATTCACCATTCATTTATCAGGGATAATACAAGGAATGTGCCATTCATTTATCATGATTAACTCTAGGAATGAGTCATATGTTTTATTAGGGTCCCTAATGCAGTTGGATAGAACTGTGAGATGTGGTTCTAGAACCGACTGCTCAAAATGGAGTCTTACATTATGTTTTATTAAAAATTGTCAACAATTTATGGGTATTCTTCCTGCATATTTTGTTCATGCTCCAATGTATCATCTTCAGTATCATAGCAAGTCCATTGAACTTTTACTAGCCCTATGACCTTGTTCTTGATAGCTTTGACTTTTTGATCTAGTATGTGTACTCTTTCCACCTTGAAATACCATTCGTGCTTCACCTAGATCACATTACAATCAATTATGTTGTTAGGATCACAAAGATATTTCTTTAATAATAACAAATTAAATACATTATGAACTCTCATGGATGCAGGAAATGATAAGATGTATGAAATTAGGCATATATTTTCTAATATTTGAAAATGTCCACAATATCTTGTTGTTAACTTTGGCAACTTCCTAATATTAGCGAACTTCTATTTTATTTCACTTTTAAGAACACATTATCACCAAATTTCAAATATCTAAACACTCTATTCTTGTGTGCATAACTTTTCTACCTATCCCACACAACTTTTAAATTATGCTTGATCGTTTCCATCTACTTTTCCATTTCCTTTAACAAATCTGGCCCAACAAATTCTCTTCCTGTTGGATTATCCAAAATCACGGGCGCGTTACACTTTATTCCATACAATGTTTCAAATGAATTCATTTTCAATGAGGCTTGATACCCATTATTATAATAAAATTCAACTAAATGAATACAATCTTCTCACCTTGATGTATGGCCCATCACATACATTCTAAGCATGTCCTCAATTTTTTTTTTAGTCCTTTGTATTTTCCCATCAGAATATAGGTGATATGTTGTACTGAGAATTAGATTTGTCCCAAATCCTTTGAACAAACATTTCCAAAAATTCAAAGTAAAATTTGGATCTCTTTCTGAAACTATTTCCTTAGGCACCCCATGTATCCTGGCAATTTCTTCCATATAAATTTCTACAATATTTTTTCCTTGTGTTTCATCGTCACTGGAATGAAATGTGTTGTCTTAGTCAATTTATTTTCCACCACCATCATCGAATCATGTTTCTTCATTGTTCCAAGAATATTTGTAATAAAATCAACTGCCACAACTTTCTACTTCCATTCTGGAATGGGAAATGGTTGTAATAAACCTGCTAGATGCATATGCTCAGTCTTCATTTTCTAGAATTCTAGACATTTGAATATAAAATTATCCACTTCTTTCTTCATTCCCAACCAAAAAATGTTAGAATTAAAGAGATGTTCTCATTTTTCCATAGACAGTATAGCAATATTTTCACCCAACCATAGGCATAGACCTACCCCCGAGCACCTTTAACCTTGAGAGACATAATAATTTAGGAAGCATATCTTAAAACCAATAGCCAACCAAGGTATCCTTTCTCTCTCCAAGGATAGCATACCAAAGAGAAACTCCAAGCCATAACCAAAACCCAAAATCCCAGTTGTAATAGTTGCAGTTGCATTCTCTCTCCAAACTTGTGCACCAGTAGTATTTATGCAGTTGTGAGAGTCTGAATGACAAATGAGCTCTAGATCCCTCTTATTTATATTTCTCATTTTCACCTGTCTAGGCCAACTTCTTATTTTATATTTTAACACTTATATATTAATTTTTTTATTGAGTTGACATGTCTTCTAGGGTTTCTACACTTATGTTTAGGGTTTCTCTTACTTCCCATAATATTCTAGTCTCGTCAAATGTTAAACATAGAGTTTACTACCTCCTACAACTACCATAATATCAACACTCCCTCCTAGCTAGGGATGTATTAAAGGAAATTTTCTTGAGAACAAACAAACCATTCAACCGGTAGCATCATCATATCCACACATGCTAACTCATGATCACATAGATCAACTCACGAACAACATCATCACTATCAGTATCATATGATAGAATGAACTTCATCATCTCTCGAAGCAATACTCCATATGAGTAGTCGATCATGATGATGAATATGTAACTCACTCCATAGAGTGCTACAAGAACCATTCTTCTAATCTAGACATATGTCCTAGAAGAATAACTATTCCAACATATGCTAAAATCCACGCCATGGGATACAAGGACTATTCTTCTAATCCGGACATACATCCTAGAAGAATGACTATCTTGGACCAATTTTCCTCCAACCACTACTGTCAACTCAGGGAAAATTGTTTGTCTTGTACTAATATCTCCATTTTGGTCACTACTGTGAACTCAAGGAGAGACCATTCTTCTAATCCAAAAATAAATCCTAGAAGAATAGTTTTCCATGGTACATCAATAATCTTTCAACCTGGACCATTCTCCACCTGGATTATGTATGTCCATAAACACAATGACTATCCATCTACATGGAAATTATCTCCAACACTATTGGTAGTCTCCATGGAAATTAGAAGAATTCCATTCAATAGAACACAATTTTGTATATCCATAATAGTACACAACCACTCCTCGTAGCATAAGACTACTAACTAGTGACACATAGTCACTCTCAGTGGATCACATCTACCACAGTAGCATACAACTACTATCCAGAGACATACAGTCTCCACAACAATCATATCATTTGATATCAACCTGCATAAAAAATATCATGATACAAAATGATTCATCTGGGCCATTCCTCCACTCACATCTGTGAGATCTGGAAGAGTATTTTCCCTCGGAAAGTAAAAACATCAACCATGGGATATATAGACTATTCTTCGCAAGAATAGATGAATAATTTCCATGATTTGTGAGCCTGGATCATTCACTTAACTGGGCCATTCCTTCGGCACTAATCGTAGTGCAACCTGGAGAGAATGAGTCTCCCCTAGGGAATGCATGTCCTTGATTGTTGGACCTGGACCATTCACCTAAATGGGTTATTCTTCAAACACTAATTACAATGCAACCTCAAGAGAATGAGTCTTCCATAGGGAATGATTGTCCATACCATTTCCTAATGGAAATGATTATCATGCACCAACCTCCTATAATGGACCATTCTTTGAAACTGCTCATAACTGTGAATTTCGAAAGAATGACTTCCCAGAGAGGAGAACCATTCTTATTGACCACCACTCATAGTGACTCCCAAGAAGAATGATTGTTGTAGACAATTACCCACACTAGACAAAAGGGGAATCGTTTTCTATGGTACATCAACAATCTATCAAACCATTTTCATTACAAAAATGACTGTCCAATCTAGACCATTTTCCGAACTAGAAAATGAATATCTGATAGAAATCTCAAACCACTTTCCGGACTGGAAAGGAACTTCCCAAACTAGACCATTTTTCAAGCTCAAAGATGATTGTCCATAAATAAATAACATATCAGTGCTCCCTCCCAACCTGGGAGTAATCTACTCCTTTTCTAATCAGGAAGTCATCTCCATGAGTACCAACTTGTCCATTAAGTACACAACATTTTCATCTTGGACAGAGGATTTACCAAAATATCTTCTATTTTCTCATCTATGGGGATATACTCGAGAAGCACTTCTCCCCTCTGGACTTTATCACTGAGAAAACAATTCTTCATCTCAATGTTATTCTACCTATCATGGAACAATTGGTTCTTTGAAAGCTTCACATAACTCTAATCATCACAATATATCATGGTTGAATCCAACATCTGATCAAACAGTCCAAAAACCAGCTTAAGGAGCCACAATGCTTTCATACAAGCATCACAAGCTGCAATATACTCTAATTCTACAATGTTGAGTGCAACAAACTTTTGTTTCCTACTATCCCATGATACTGTGGAAAATATCAAACTGAAACATATCCAAGTAGCACTTCTTCTATCATTTGCACTCCCTGTCCAATCTGAATCGATAAATCCACGTAGTTGTATATCATAACTCAAACGTCCCACAAAGAAAATATCCAGTTGAGTATTCTCCAAATACAATAACATTCCAATCAATTGTCGATATAGAGATGGGTCTACTGGATTAGAGTCTCTCAACTTCTTCAAATATGTCCTCAGGGGACTTTTCCATGGATTTGAAATCCATCATCCCAAAATTTTGAAGAACCATTTCAATATACTTCCTTTGTCATAGAAAGTTTTCACCATTCTTTTGTTGTACATGAGAGGCTCTCCACCAAGTTTTCTTGAATCCACCAAGGTATTCTTTCATCTGCATACAAGGGTCTCTTTCTGGTATACCTCAAAACCTTGAGGTTCCTCTACATACACTTAATCTTCAATTAATTTGTTTGAGAAGAAGAGTATTTACATTCATCTGATGTAAACTACAACCCATGGAAACTGAAGGAGATATAATGGCTCAGATAGAGGTATGTCTAGTTATTGGAACCCTCTAGTCGTGACTCTTTCCTTGTATCTATCAATGCTTAAGTATTTTTCACAATTTCTCACATACATTGTTCTTCATCATAACTTCCTTCCATTCCTTCTGCTTGACTTCTTCTAGTGGGTTCAAACTGATTCAATTGGTTGTTCTGGCGTTTCCTTCTTTCTTGGAATCTTCATGGTTTTCCTCATGTTTCTCTTCAATGTTGGATTCCATGGAATCATCTATAGATTACATGTCCTTCTTTATTGAAGCCTCCAACTTTTTCCTTCCGCCATAGGAACATATATGTAGATGGACAACGAAGGATATTCGAGGATTGTTTTCAAAGAAGACTTCTTCTAGAGTCAAACTGAACACGTGTTGCTTATCATGGTTTCTACTTATAATAAAGAACATGGACATATACTTCATGCTATTGATGGGTTTTTCAATGGATAACATTGTTGGAGATTATCTCCCTCCTAATCCTTACTTCATGCCTGAATGAGAAATATGCATGCTCTTCTTTTAGAAATTTGTGATCATCTCCCTCCACCTGAGAGAGTCCATGTTTTCGTGTCTTGCATCTCTCTTTGTTTTATGCAAAGTCTCACAAGCCGCTTCTGATTTATTTTTTATTCTTGACTTCCTTCGAGTCTGAATCCTCTGAGTCTCTTTAAGTTTGTTTCTATCTATTCATATTGTTTCCCATCTGCCAGTTGTGTCATCCTTCTAAAACTTCTTCTATGAAAGCTTCCATAAGGATTGTTCATCAAACATATTTCACAAGGGTACCTTCCTGGAACAAGAACAACAAGAGAAAACAAGAAATGTCTATCTAGAGGAGATGTTAGTCCATCTTGTGAACACGTATAATAGGCATCTATATAAATAATATTCATATGCATTCAAGTATTCATTACACCATAAAACCTTTCAAATATTGCTTTCTCAATTTTTAATGTAGCAACTATCACCCTCGATATATACAAATTTGAAGCTTAACAATTTAATCAAACCTCAAACCTGAAGCCTCACTTGCTATGGAGGGTGTGCTTGCTCTTCTGAATGCACTGAATCCAAGATTACAACTTGGACAATGTCTCTAGTACTTTCCCTATAAACACACTCATGTTTTTCTAGATGATATAACCTAGATAACATACAAAAGTGCATACCGTTGAAATCTTGTAGCATCATCCAACTTGTCTTCCAATATGAAACTAGATACCATCTTGATAAGAAGACATTAGAAACTGAATTGGAAGATTCAATGATTAGAATAAGATAGAAACTCTAAAATTTCAACTTTGACCAAAAAATCATTTTGACCATAAGTCAACCTTTGACTTTGACTTTGACAAGTCAACCTTTGACTTTGATCACTCAACTTTTGACTTTGACCAATGAAAGTTTGACTTTAACTTTGACCAAAAATTCAAACCTAATGTTTTTTCTAGCTAAGCTACCAAGAGGTGCACTAGGCTAGGGCACACTAGGATGTCAAGGAATTAGGTCAAAATTTTCATCATAAGTGCCCGAACATAAGGGTTAGGGTTTGTTGCAGTTTCATAATCAGAAAACCTAGTTGCACTTATAAATAGTGCCATAATGAGCTTAAAAAATAAATTCCCAATCGATCTTTTTATGGTTAGACTGTATAAATATAGTGTGGGCCCATAACCTGTTAAAATTAAAGATATGTGCTCATTTTTCCATAGACAATAAAGCAATATTTTCACCCAACCATAGGCATGTAGCCACCTTTAAGAACCTTTAACCTTGATAGATAGAATAATTCTGGAAGTAGATATTAAAACCAACAGCCAACCAAGGTAGTGTATCTCTCTCCAAGGATACCATACCAAACAGAAAGTCCAAACAACAACCAAAGACCAAAATCCCAGTTGCAGTAGTTGCATTTGCACTCCCTCTCCAAACTTGCACACCACTAGTATTTATGCAGTTGTGAGAGTGTGAATGACAAATGAGCTCTAGCGCTCTCTTATTTATTGTCGTGTTTGTCACCTGTCTAGGACGACTTCTTATTTTATAGGTTAACACTTAGATACTAATTATTTTATTGAGACAACATGTCTTCTAGGGTTTTTACACATATGTTTAGGGTAGCTCTTGCTTTCCAGAATATTCTAGTCTCGTCAAATGTTACACATAGAGGTTAATACCTCCCACAACTACCATCATATCAATAAAAATATTGGATTACTACAACTATAATTGTTTTATGATATCATGAATGTATAACATATGGCACATTGTTCATTTCCTTTAGAAATTAATTTTTCAGCTCATTGGAATTTAATACATATACTTTTCCTTTGTACATGAGAATTCCATCTTCTTTCATCTCATAATAATTAAATTTCTACTCAAAATTTCCTTGTTTTAATCTTTATTTTCTTCTCTAATAGTATTGATTTGAATTTGTTGTTGCAATGATTTGATATTTAATATCAATCATGTACATGTTTATGGATGCAATATGCACTTCTTGAGCTCTTCTACTGAGTGCATCATCCACTTGATTTATGTTTCCTTTTATATTATTAATTTCAAAGTCATATTCACTTAGAAATTCCATCCATCTAGTTGGTCCGGTATTTAATGTTGGCTATCCAAACAAATGCTTTAGAACACAATGGTTTGTCCCGAGCTCAATTTTTTTCCCCACAAGGTAATGTCTCCACATTTTTAATTCACGTATAATTGTTTCTAACTCCATGTAATGGGTAGCATAATTCCTCTCATGGTATTTTAATTTTATCCATTCATAGCATACCACATGATCCTTTTGAATGATAACTCTACCAATCCCTTCCATGCATGGATTCATGCACACTGCAAAGTCTTCATTTGTATATGCAATCTTCAACATTAATGCACTTGCCAATATGTATTTCATATATTGAAATCTCTCTTCACATTTGTAACTTAATGCAAACCCCCCCTTAGGGCTCATGTAACCTCTTGGTCTAAGACCAAAATACACAAGAGGCAAAGTGGCTCTTCAGTCCTCACAGAACCCTTAAAATTATTACCACAAGACTTTTCTTCTCCTACTACACGAAAATTCATGTTTGTGAGGGTCTTCTTACTCTAGCGAAATCGTGTACGTTACCTTGAGCCTAAAAACCTGTGCTTAAATTTTGGAAAACGGTAACTGCAGTGCTCCAAAACTTCGTGGCTTTAGAATATTTACCAACAACACACACCAATTTTCCTGAATAGCCGAACTGGAAAACTCGCGAAGAGTTCAGGGATCAACGGTCCACACTCTTTGTCAGATCTATGGCTAAAAGGAACTCTAGGGCTTCGAACTTTGGGAATTTCTACAATTCCAACAAACAATACCTCTGAACTAGCGAAGGGTTGAAATCCCCAGATATGATGGTCCTCGTTCACTCATCAACAAATGGTCACGATTGAATTAGGGCTTAGGGACTTTTCACACCAAAACAACTTTCTCCCACAACCTTCCAGATAGTCGAATTTTGAATACTCGTAAATCGACGGACACGTGTACCCAATAATTGACAATCACGATTTACTCCATAATTCAGGACTTCAAGGAATTGTCCACTACATGCAACAACAACCAATTTCTCTTGGAGTGTTTAATCGTCGAACCACTTGAAGATCCAACGACTTGCACTCACCCTCTTGATCTACGGTGCATATTCACTACGGGACTTTGGAGCTTCATGGATCTTTCCTCACTTACAACAATAACTTAAAAATTTTCAGAGAAATGAACTCTGAAGGAATTGGGATCTTAACAACAGTGTTCCTTCTCTTTCATCCAATGGTTGTGAGGGATTTTGATATCTCTGGAATAGATATCATCCACTCACCTAAAAAAAATTGATTTTTCCTGTTGAGGACTTACTCTCACTATCGCTCTTCATATTTATCACTTGAATGACTAGAACTTTCGAGCACACCTTGTGCTTCCCTCCTGATATTGGGACTTGGAAAAGTCACATTGCGTACTCCTTGCGCTATCTCTCCTTTGAGATTTATCAACACTTAACAAAGTGTCGACTCTGTGCACTCTTTTCACTAGTCTCCCCTCTGAGATTTTATACTCCTATGAGTATAGGTGCACTCCTCGCACTTTCTCTGCGTAATATTATGCTATCTGTCATGAGCTATTTGAACCTATAGATGGTTTGGAATCTGCACTCATTGTGTGGCCATTTTGCACTCCTTCCATCAATATTTAAAAAGACAAACAATTGAAACTTATATTAACACTAAGGATTCATTAAACCAACCATTTAGATGCACACATACACAAACACAGAGATGAATAACATAAAATTTACCTAATTACTAAAAGATAAGCAATCTATGAAATTGAAAGCAATTATCCTCTTCTATATTCCTTCAGCAAATATTTACAAGGATTTCAACTACCTTCAATTGCTTTCATATTCTTTTCCAAGCTAACAACAACAACAATGACCTCTCTTTAGGCATAGATTGCATTTATTTGTACATGAAGGGGCTTCTCGAGCCTTCCCTCCAGACTATTCTAGTGATTTCATACCACAATTAAAGAATCCTACCACTAGGCTTATTACAATATAGATATGATTGGGCACTCAAAATATGTACAATCCTATAGGATTTAAAGGAAATTACAACCTCCTATAGCACATACAACGACTCTAGCTTCAAGATCTCATGGGATATTTAATTGCAAAGTTTTCAAAATTTAAAATGACGCACCCTTCTTGGTATCCAAACCAGTTAAGTCTGTTGCACTGGATGTTTAGTTGTTCTCCACCTTTCCTCATTAAATGATGATGATGATGCTCTTGCATTAGAATTCCATTCAAAGTTCACTCCCTTATTTTGCAAAGAAGTGATTGGACTTGCAATCTTTGAGAATCCTTTTATTAATCTTTGTTAATAAATGGTGAGACCCATAAATGATTTTACCTATGTCACATTGTTTGGAACTGGTCATCCTCTAATGGACTTTATCTTCTTAGGATCAACTTATATCCCTTCTACCGAAATTATATAACCCAACTAGTGAATCCTCTTTTGATAAAATATGTACTTACTTAACATACAATTTATGCTCTCTTAAAACTTGCAAAAACATTATTAATGTTTCTCATGTTCCTCTTCTGACTTAGTGTAGATGTGTATATCATCTAGGAACACAATTACAAACTTGTCCAAGTACTCCCTGAACACTCCATTGATCAGGAACATAAAAATTGTTGGTGCATTAGATAGTCCAAATGACACTGTCATGAATTCATAATGACCATATCTTTTTTTGAATTTTTAATTGATAATATATTTTTCCTTTATCCTCACTTGATGATAATTCGATCTCAAGTCAATCTTGTAAAATATTTTTTCACCTTTTAGCTCATCAAAAAAATCATTAATGCTTGGAAAATGATATTTATTCTTTATGGTGACCTTTTTAAGATTCTTGAAATCAATACAAAGCCTCAAGTTTACATATTTATTCTTTACAAAAAGAACTGGGTCTCCCCAAGGTGACACACTTGGAAGTATATAGCCCTTCTTTAACAATTCTTCAAGCTTCATCTGCAACTATTTTAATTATGGTGTGCCCAATCTCTACGATGTCTTGGAAACTGGGGATACTCCTAACACTAAATTAATATAGAAATCAATGTTTCTCTTTGGTGGAAATCCTGAGATATCCCTAAAACCATATTCAAAATCCCTCAAGACTAGAAATTCTTCATTGATTTTCACTTTATCTTTGGTTGTCTCTTCCATATGGGCTAAAACAATATCGCATCTATTCCTAAAACTTTTCTTCAACTGCATAGCTGAAATCTCTCTAACAACTACAACTCTTGGAATGCCTTGAATCTTGGCTTGCTTCCCTTCTTCATCAAGAGATTTGATTTTCTTGTTCTCACAGTCTAGGACAAAATGGTATTTTTCCAGCCAATCCATACCAATTAGAAAATCATATGAGACGAAAGTTATAATGTTTACATATACCTTTGGACTTAGTCCATTTATGTCCATTGGACAATCCTTAACTAGCTCATTGGTTTTCCTCTTAGCCCTTGTGGCTAAATGAACTAACCGCGATTTCTTATGCTTACTCCTTTGTAAGTGAAATATTTCAAGAATTCTAGCATTTATGTAATTATGGCTAGTTGCATAATTAATTAAAATTGTTAAGGTACGATTATCAATCTTACCTTCTACTTCAATAATGGGGGGTTGATATTCTTCTTCCCTGTTATCCAAAGTTGCATAAATCCTTGGCATGTTTCCTCCCATGTCTTCTGATGTTTCAACCTCCTTACTTTTTTGGAAAGTCCTCATTCTTTATCCTTTGTGAGGGTAGTCCTGATATAATTTATTTCCCTCACATCCCCAACATTGCACTGGATACTACCTTGGCATTTTCCCAAATGAATCTACAGTTGCGCCCATTTTGGGATGACTGACCTTACTTATTTTCTTGGGAATTATTCTTGAAAAAAGGTGTCCTAGAAAATTTCTTCCTCTAATCCTTTTTCCCTTTCTTTTTGTCATTCCAAGCTTTCTGGAAAATCAGTTTTCCTCTTCTTTGGTAATAAAGATGGTTGTCTCTCCTTATCTCCTCCTCCAACTTTTTGGGTTTATTATATTGTATCTTATCACTATAGAAAGAAGGTAATCGACTTATACATCTTTGTATGTTGACCTTCTCATCATTTTTGAAGTATACATACTTCAGTAATTCAAATAACATCTTCTCATATTCGTCCATTGACATGGTTCCCAACTTTAGCTCAAAGAAATATTTTATATTTCTTTCATAATAATTCTCACAAAAATATTTCTCCTAGAAACATCCTTTGAACTTCCTCCATGATATCCTCTTCTCACCAAGGTGATTGGATTCCTTAAGCTGATACCACCACATGGTTTCCTTTCCTTTCAAGTGGTAGGTTGAAATTATATCTTCTACCCTTGAGGGGTAATCAAGAAGATGGAAATATTTTTTCATTTCCAATATTTAGGCCACACCTTCTCCTTTTCTATGCTCACCATTGAAATTTTATGGCTTAATTTTACAGATATCACCTTGTAAGATATCTTCCTTAGGCCTTCTCCTTTTGTTCCAGATAGGATACATACTTGGGATGATCCATAGCCCTAAACATGCATGATTTATTCTAGTGGATTCCTTGGAGAATAATGGTGCATTCACATTCTTCATGACTTCTTTTCATTCCCATGATCATCCCTTTTACTATGGGATCTAGATGCAGTCACTTTTCTAACTCTAGATGTTTCCTTGGTCCCAGAGTATTTGTTAACTTACATAACATATTCAAAGTTTAAATTATCTCTTCTTGATCCTTCATAATCCTTTCATTAGAATCTCTATAGCTCTGCACTTTTCTATGTAGGATTCTCATAGTTACATAATCATGTTTGTTTCTTATCCCATTAGACTCTCTCTTGGAGTTACCTATGCTAACATGAATACCTTTGATATCCTCTTGATTTCTATAATATACATGAGAATATTTCATGACTTCAATCCTCATATAAGAACCAAATTTTATTTCCTATCCCTCTAATTCTGCAAGAAATGTGTATGTAATAATTATTGTTAGAACATGCATAGCATAAAACATTTCATCAATTAGAATATCAGTTACTCTTTATCAAAATTTATGAAGGAAAAAATTCACCAAATCAAAATATTATTCCTTATATTCATTCCTCTCTAAAATATATTTCCAATGGATGTACCCATGCCTCAATCTGAGTGTTGAGCGAAAAGTTACAACATTTACATGCTACAATTTGCACTTGTTTACTGTTACATAAATATGTTTATTAATTTATGGAAAATTTTATTTTCCAAATAAAAATTATGGGTTTATATGTCTATTCCCCTCCTCAATATTTTTCTAGTGACTATTCATTTTCTCAATTTCGAGCTCCGAGCTGAAAGTTATAGTTTGAAGAAATTTTTATTGTTTTACTCAATTTACCCTTGTATGCTACAGGTGTCTTATTTTTATTTCTCCACATTTTTACATACCCATATCCTAAATATAGTTCCATGGTTTTCTTCTATGCATCATATTATTTCCAGATATCTCTCCTATTCCCTAAATGGACTTATGATCAAGGATTTATTCCCTTTAGAAGTAATCTGACACTAAAATATTTCCCTTACTGTTTTGGCTGTAACTTTCTCATACGAGCTCTATTTTGAAAATAGATTAGCTTGTTGGAAATATCTCCCCAAGATATTTTATTTAATCTAAAAGGATTTTATGTGGTTCCTATGACACTTACAGTCTCAAAAATTAGAACTTCTCAAAACATTGTTTATCCCCTCAAAATTCCCCTGCAAGTTAACGACCTTCAAAAATATGACAAATTCAACAATTTCATATAAAATAGACTATTTTAATATTCTAACAACCATTTAAATATAATTTGTTGATATCAAATTAGGTTTAATCTCAATCCTTGATTTGAGCTCCATCGACGCTCAACAATCAACACTTTCCTTTAGATGTGTGCAACATTTTACCCAAATTGTTGACTTCACTGTCGACCATTGGTCCATGCCCTTGAGAACCGATTCAATACACAATCATAAACCGACTGACCTAACCATCGATCATTGGTATTCAACAATTTTCAATGGTGAATGAAACTCCTCACCAATTTTTCTTATGCCTAACCATCAACCCATCGATCATCGGCCATTTCTCTTGGAAACCACTTCGAACACCTTGTTAAATCAATCGACCCGACCCTTGGTCATCGAACATGTTATCACATGCTAATTTGCATTAGCTTTTTCAAAGCATCTTGTCCTTGTGCTATCTTCCCACTCATATTTTAAAACATTTCAACCAGCTCCTTCAAGCTCCCATCAACTAAATCCTTCACTCGACTGACGATCCAAAATAGTCATGTCCTCCATGAGTAAAAAATTGGAAAATATCCCAAACTTATATCTATCCTTAATGCTTATATAAATCTCTCGATTCCATCACTTCCTTCATTTTTACCCTTATTATCATATTCTCGTTGAAAATTAAAAATATTCCTTTTATTAAGCTTAATCACCCCTATCGTATCCACAAAATCATGTGATAAACCTCATATGCCCGAAGTCCTTACAAAATGGAAAAAATGGTTTGTTATTATTAATATAAATATTTTTATAGTAAAATATTTATATTAATATTTAACCCAATATTTAATTCACGACCTCA
>JZKD02S2093690.1:23594-40980 GCA_000966675.3 Picea glauca | reverse complement strand
TGCTGTTCTTTACTGTTTTCAGATCTGCATATGTGTATTTGACTGATATAATCCTCTTCTTTCCTCATTCTTTCGTTAAATTCTCAATGGTTAAAATATTCATGCAAGTTTAAAAATCAACCATAATCATAAAAGATCCTGCCCCAGATCAAAACTAGTGTGTCAAAAATAGAAATTTCTCCAACAGTTTGAAATCCAGTGAGAAATTGTTGGATATGCAGATTTGAGTGGTTAATTCTGTATAATCCGAGTGACACCGAAGTTTTTTAGCACGTTGAATTCAAAAATATAATTTAAACAACATCAAATTGTGATTTCTTGCAAATTCATTTCACTAGATTCTGATGAAAACAAACAAAACTTAAAACAATTAGACAATGCCTATAAATTAAAATTAATATGATTATAATGATATATTGACTATATAAATTAATATGAATATGTAATACTAATACTACATTGATATACTATATATTAATTTGATTAAAATAATGTGTTGATTATATAAATTAATGATATAATTATATCATAAAGTAATATAGACTATAAATTATTGCAACTATGTTAGTAATTTAAATCACAATACCTTAATTTTATCCTTACGTAATATTATAATAAAAAATTAATATGCTTATAATTATATGTTTCAAATATATAATAAAAAATTAATATGCTTATAATTATATGTTTCAAATATATAAATTAATATTTTATATGATTATATGTTAACTATATAAATGAATATTCATGATTTACACAAGTTGCTATGTTAAATTAATTAGTAAATGATTAAAAATGTTGTAGTAAATAGTTTTTAGTGAAAGAATATTTATTCTCACATTTCCATTAATGAATGTAAATACAAATACTTGTGAATTTTAATTTTAAATAACCATTCATTACAACAATTATTTACCCTAAGTTTTAATCTTTGTAATACTTTAGTCCCAACATGAATAATGTCCACAACCATGCATTTACTTCAATATAGTTTTTTCAACTTAAAGAATGACTAGTGTGCAAAGGGGAGCAATGCCCACCCTTCACATATATCAATTATCGAGAATCTTAAATCTATTATAGATTTAAGATTCTCGATAATTGATATATGTGAAGGGCGGGCATTGCTCCCGTTTGCACACTAGTCTATCTTATTTTGTTTTTTATTATTATTTTAATGTGTTACGTGACATGACCATCTTCTCTATATATGAGATTGTATTGGTTGTAGAACAAAGTAATAATAATTTTTTTAATAATGATTAATTTCCTTTCAAATATTATTATTCTAATTTAAATGACATTTAAAATAAATATTTAAATATTTATAAATTTACAGTTTTTTTTTAAATATCATCCCATAAAAAGTTAAAAGATGCACATTTTTTTAATAATCATATATTTTGTAATTTTTTTTTAATACTCATATGTTTTTTGCAATATAATTCATAGTAAGTATCATACTAAATATACTCAATCTCAACTATATTTTCATAATTAAGTTACTAAATTTAATTTGTCATTATTTCAAATTTAGATATTTATTTTGAAAATATTTTCACATATATGTATTAAAAATTTTCACATTTAAATTGATTTAATAAAAAAATTGGAATTTAATGTTTAAACATAAACAAAATTTTTTTTTTTTTTATTTGAAATAAAAAACAATTGAAATGGACTCATAATACACCCTTGTTGTAGACTCTGGTTGTCAAACAAGTAATTTAATGTCCCAGATATAATCCCCAATTTAATTAATGCTTATGTATATATATGTGTAGCTACGACCAAAGTGATGTGTATGCGAATTGTATTTCCGAATTAATAATAAAATGTGATGCCAACTTCTAAGGGGACATGGACATAGATGGGGGTTGAATTAATCCACAAGAGAGGGGAGGGTCTAGGAAAATGTCTAAGATAGGGTTCAAGGGAAAAATACCCATGTCTATTAATTCCACCCACATTCTTGAATTTTATTATGACTATGTATTAAACTCTATTTTTTTATTGAGTGTCCCCAAAACCAATCATTGAATGCATGTAAGAGGGTGGGTGTGAGAAGCCACATCCCATAGTTATTGGGAGCATGGGGTTTGAGTACGATCATCTCGGGAAAGTGTGTGAGTCAAGCAAGCGAGCCGAAGGAGAGGAAAATTGTATGGGATGTTAGAAAAGGTTTAGACAATCAATGTTTTTGCATGAACAACAAGTAAAGAGCAAGAAAGAGACATTGGAGGTGGAACATCCATGGAGGGAGAATTATAAAGCATGTTGGAGTGTACCTTTTGGAGTTGAATAGTGAAGAACCATGTTTTCATGCTTGAAGAGTGAACTCCTATGTGAGTTTCACTATAACAACAAGTGTTTGTTGTTGATCAAATTCTAGTAGTTTTCCTAGTAGTGAGTTCCTTTGAGTTTCTCAACTAGGAGATTCATGGTTACTTGTACCATAGAGACCCTGATAAACAAATGGGATTCCTGAGGGAATGAGATCAATGAGGGGGTACATACCTTGGGTTGGGCAGACCGAGAGGAAGAGAGTTGGTGGAAAATTGGGATAGTTGTAGGATAATATTAGTGGGTTGTGGGTTTTTTGAACTATGACTAGATAATGAGAGGCCATCCTCTTTTGTGGAATGATAGCCCAACTCAGGGGTGACATTCTATTGATATTTGAAACAACAGGTCTATGGTTGGGTGGAACGTCTATCCTAAGAAACTGGTTGCACAACTATTTTGAAAGATCAGTGGTTTATCTGCTTATGGGTTGTATTTATGAGTTAAATTGATGTGCATGAACTCTGTGTATTTGGGAATAATTTATATGTGGATGTGCTTAATTGTTAAACTGAATTCTTGTCATTTTTACATGCGATAGATACATTTGAATAATGGAAGCAAACAATAGTTAAATTTGTATGTAATTCATAGATGATAAGCTACATCAATTTAATTTAGTTGAAAAATAAATATTTTTTGAGTATTTTTCACCATAATGTTCCTCAACTTGGCTGGGGGATGTTACATTATGGTATCAAATCATTTGGTTAAAACACTAGACCCATATAGGAGAAGAACCAGAGTGAATTAGTGAAATTAGGTATTGCATATTTTGGTCTGCGTGAAATTGGGGAAAAACATAGCAATGAAAGTGAAATCCCCAATTTCGTGGGCAAATTTTGATTTTTAAATTACTCAGGGTAGTCAAAGAGATGATATCAGGTGTGAATTTGTAGTTTGTAGAGTTGAATTCGACTTGGAATGGTCATACTTCGTGTTTAAATGGTTGTTGTAGAATTACAAAGAGTTCAGAGAATCGACAAACAAGATCATGCTAGATCTTGCAATCAATGGTCGAGATTCACCGTGATTAATTTAAAAATTTGTAAGGTTTTGGACGTTTGAAGGTTGAGAAAATCCACGACCAATATTCATTCTCAATGGTTGGGAAAATGAACAATATCGATGGTCTAGATTAGTTTCGGTCATTTGGGAGTTGGAGCCAATTGATGGTCAAGATCATCATGGCTTGAAGAGCGATGGTCCAAATTCCTCGAGGATTTAGTAAAAAAATTCTAAGTATTGTAAATTTTCTAAAAGAAATCATCGACGACCGATGGTCAGGTCATCCATATTGGAAAAGAGTTTGGTTCATCCAAAAGGCATCTTCGATGATCGATGGTTCGATGGCTGAGCATCTGTAGAGTGAAAAAATTGAGCATAAGAATATTAGGACAAGAAGATTGGCGGAAAAGGCCTCAAGCCATAATTCTCAACATTGTATTCATCTTAATGATAAAAATATATAATACAATAATGAAACCACCTCAATTGTTATCACATTGAAACCTCATCAGGAGATAAGGTAGAGGAGGCAAAGTAGGAATCTAGAAACACACTTAGGATAACAACTATATCCTAGTATGTAAAATATACAAAGGTGGTATACTTGGACTTAATGATTGTATATGAGAAAGAGGCTAACATTCCCCCCGTCAATCATAAGTCCAAACAAAAATACCAACAAAGCAGGTGAACAAGTTGGTATATCTCCATGTCTTCATGCTGAAACTCCTAAGCTGAGACACAATGAAGAACTGCTTGAAAAACTGCCAATCTGGATGTTGAATTTGTTCATCTGAAATGAACGAGAAGAGAGCTAAGATATGCAAGTGAATAGATGCAATATCTGAAAATTCCCTGATTGCTTGACAATTCGATCATTTTTCCAAGTATTTGAGCTAGAAGAATATGATGTCTTCTACTAATTGGTTAACATGTAGTATCACCATTATACTATCAGTGTATAACTTAAGTGCTCTATGAATATGTGGTTTTGGATAACCACTGACCAATTGATACCATGTATCTAATGGTTTTTGGATGACCACTAACCAATTTTGACACTTTTAGGTGTCCAACAACATCCCAATTATGTATGATTCAAATCAAACTTATTGAACCATAATTTTGCCAAAGTCTATCATCTACAGACCATAGTTGCCCATTTGACAAATTTCATGCCCATCTGGAATATTTGATGTTTTTTGTTGTCGAAACTTTCTGTCTGACAACCATATTCAATTCCATTATCAATTCCCCCCTTTGTCAGCTGAAAGGAGATACCACAAGTGGTTTCATGAACCATCATGACTGGAATTTTGAACTCCCCCACTTAAGGTGCATGAGAGTTTCATTATTGTACTCACCCCTTCTATGTTCAAGAGAGTACCATACTTGTTCCATTTGAGTACAACACAAAGTGGGCATGCGGAAAAAACCACATGTTATCTCATCTCGTGAGGGCCATGCTTGAAATCTATTCCATAAGGGGACCACTTATGTGAGGTACACAAATTTTATGTGATACAAGATTGATCTTTACTCGAGATTGAATTCTTCAGTAAGACTTTTATAATCTCTTGGTCATTGACGACCACTGCTAAGGATCAATCCACTCATAGTGAATCTTCAATCTTGCAGGTTTCTTCAGTGTTGAACATCTGTCTGAAGAATGGTTATGCTTACCATAATGATGGCAAGGATGGATATCAAAACAATGATTCTCCATGTGACCAAGTCGACTACAATGTTGGCATTTAACATCCTAATCATCAACATTTGAAGTTGAATTTTCTTGAAGAAATCTAGCGCTCACAAACAAAATTGGTTTGGAGTAATTTGGAATATGGAAACTATTTTGATTTTCATATCCTAAGCCATGTCGATTCCTATTGAAGTGTAATTCTTCCCAAGGTCTGTTGATGGGCTTGGAAAGATCATGTTGTACTTGATGACATGTTTCACATTTACTTTCAATTATACTTTTTGTATCACTTTGTGCTTTGGCATCTTCTGCTTGCGATTCATATTCATTGGAATTTTCTTCTGAATTCGGCTTGTTGATTTGTTCCTTCACCGATTGTTGATCAAAATCATCATCATCATCATCATCATAGAGAGGGTTGTTCTGAACAATAACTAGTTCAAAAAACTTCACTGGCTGTTGACTTTTGAGTTCTATCAACTCATCATTCAATAGATGGGATTGTTCTTGAAGAAGTCTAACTTTAGCTTGCATCACTTGCAAACAAGTTAGTACTGATTGAAGAGTTGTTTTGTTCAATATCATTGTGTTTTCTTCAGTGGTGTTTATTAGAGTGTTCAGTAACTCTAATAATTCACGACTTCGCTCCATTTGAAAACACTCGCTTGTACTCACTCGCTTGAAATTTTCTTGCTTTCTTCCAAGAAGTCACTTTCTTATACTTTCACGCTCACTTGAACTTTCCCACTTGAAAGTTTTTCGCTCGCTTGAAATTTTCAACAAGTTGAGGATTTCGGTTACCACTCAAAATGCATCCCAAAGTATCACAATGACTGATCGACAAGCACAACAAGTGGAATTTGGACTCAAAAAATAGAGGGTGTTGGGTTGAACCGAGAATGCACCCAATTACAAATTCAATTCAACTCAACTTAATGTTGATTTCACACTTATAAATAAATCATTGCAAGTATAAATGATCTTGAATGCTTAACAATGCTTCATGACGTTTTGAGTTTATAAATTTGATTTGTCCATTGCTGATGTGAAATGTTGATGATGTCGTTGAATGTTGATGTAGTAAAAAACTTGAATGCTTGAAAATTCTTTATAGAAGTGTGATTACTTGTTCTTGATTGTGCTTGAAAGGTATTAATTGTGCTTGAACTTTGTGTATGTATGATTATGTCAATACTAGACATAAAATATCATAAATCAACCATGAAAAAAACCACCATCACACATAATGACAATGTCCTTAGACCCCGTTATTCAATTTTGAGACAGGTCTAGGATGAAATCCACCACCAAAAAACAATTTTTTTATTAAAAAATTGATACATGAAAAAACTTTCAACTTAGGTTGTGTTCTCCTTTTCAATGAAAAGAGTGTTTTTCTCCTTTACAAATACTCCTACCTTGTATCTATGTATCATATAGTATCTCTAATATGGATAAAAAAACCAAGCACTTTGGTTTTGAAGAACTCCCTTTAAACATCAAATCAAAATGCCCACTTTATTTGTACATAATAAGCACTTATGCACAATTACAGTACTCCAATGACCCCTTTATTATTATTATTATATTGTTTGTTTTATGTAATAATGAAAAGTGTCTACTTTTCACAAAACGATTCACCCAACTTCAAATCCCTCAATCCATATGATTTCTTTTAACAAAAATGTTTGATCTCCAATTTAAGGAAGGGGACCTTTTATTCTTTTCACCATATAAAGTAAATAACGAGGAATAAAATATAATACCTCTCTTTCCACGCGTTGAATAATTGACCTGAGAAGGGTTGTCATAATTATCTCCTTGTGTATCACACACAACTTTTCCAACTAAAGAACTTAGTTATCATCTTCATCAACCATATTGCATCATGGTCTTATCTTGTATATCACTGCTAGATTTCTTTCTGAGTTGTTTTTTCATCTCAGTTGAGAATGAAGAGAGCAGGTCCTTGGGAATCGATCTGAGGCTGAAAAAATCACGGGTTCATTCTCTCCTTGAACAAACTTGTAAGATTAAAGGTTGAAATCATATTCCTTCAATGATCTTGGATTCCCTGGACAGTTTCCTTGAGTAGCATGATTATCATTTGTTGTTGTTCTCGGATCTGTATATACTAAGTGAATGTATCAATTTGAAAGAATGGCACTCTAGAAAATGAATTGACTAAAGGTTCGATGCTATGGAAGAAATATCAATTGACAAAATATAGATCGATCACCGTAAAAAATTTGAAGGAATATATGTGTTGTGTAGCCTTGATAGTAGATCACTGATGTAGAGATTGTTGGGAAACCTGCATGTTGAATTGTTGGGAAACCATTTGAAAAATTGTAGAGAATTTCTAGGCGCTTTGTATAGGTAAGAAAGGCGTTTGAAAAATTGGAAAGCCACTTCATTACAAGGGAAGTATTTTCCATAGGATCATTCCCAACTTCATGATTCAAGGTGGTGATTTCACTCTTGGAGATGGCAGAGAAGTTGCAAGAGTCTATCTGGGGGAATTTAGGGTGTGCAACAAATAGGGGATGTAACAGGAAAATAATTACTAAAGATTCTTCAAGGTAGATTGAATATCAAGACCTATTAAAAAACTTGATAGAATATAACGACTGAGACACAGAGGGATGCTCCGGGGATTAACAACGAAGGAAAAGTGAAGTCACTGGAGATTGCAGATACCTCATAGCATTATGTTGATCTCTTGTTAAGCATGAAAAAATATCTAAACATTGTATGTCACATCATTATGCATCTCAAGATCACAGTGCTTGGCAATACATTGAAAAATTTATCTATGAAATCTGGGTGTGTTGACCTAAATGTGGATGAGTAGATATAAAAATTGGACTTCTAGATCTAAATGTGGTGCAATGCCAACTAATTTCTGATCTCTAATAGATAATTATTTCTCTAGCTATGCTTCCATTCGATATTTGACCACATTGTTGTAGCTTCATTTTTATGGATCAGAAACAGAACCATGAGCTCAAGACTAATTGTGTTTTACGATGACATGCATACAAAAATGAAATAGTTGAGAACATCACACTTGAGATCTAGATGAAAGATCTGAAACTTGGGGCATAAATCGATGTCATGTGCAGATCATTGGTGTGCATTGGGGTCATTGTCATCTCGATTTCATCATCTCTTTTTTTTTTTTTTTTTTCTAAGAGCTGGTTACATAAAAATTAAGAAATGTAGAAGCATATCAAAAAACCAAATCGCTCAGCAATTGCTATTCTCACAATGATTCTGTGGTAAATCAATTCATAAGAAGTAGAGGTGACCCGTGGGCCTATTTATAGCACCAAAAAGCAGAACTGAAACAATAGTCTTTCACAAAAAATTACTGAAACTATACTCAAATAATACCTGTGATTTTCAGCCAATGTCCAACTTGATTCAGATATTTAAACAACTAGAGTAGGTTTTATTGTGCCCAGATTTGTTGGTAATTATCACAACTTCAGATCCATTTTCTCATTATCTCCACAATGAAGGAAACTCATAATGCATACAAGATAGTGTTTCTCCTCAACCATCGCCTATTAAAAAATAGAACACTCATCCCTTTCCAACTATGCATTCAATATGCTTCCATGCATCCATCAGATCTGTGTTTTCAGATTCACTATACTTGTCTAATTGTTGCAAGCTCATCTCCCATGGAAAGTTACCATGAAATTACCAGGCCCATAAAACTAACGCTTCTCTGATACCAATTGAAGAAATTGAGCATAAGAATATTAGGACAAGAAGATTGGCGGAAAAGGCCTCAATCCATAATTCTCAACATTGTATTCATCTTAATGATACAAATACATAACACAATAATGAAGACACCTCAATTTTTCTCACATTGACACCCCATCAGGACATAAGGTAGAGGAGGCAAAGTAGGAATCTAGAAACACACTTAGGATAACAACTATATCCTAGTATGTAAAATATACAAAGGTGGTATACTTGGACTTAATGATTGTATATGAGAAAGAGGCTAACACATAGTTGGACAAAGTTTCGTAAATCAATGACCGAGATAATTTTCAATGAGATATCAATGGCCCAAATTCATCGGGAGTTTAGTCAAAATTTTCTAAGCACTGGAGTTGGCCAAAGGAAATTTTTGACAACCGACGGTCAGGTCGGTCGGATTCGACTAAGTGTTTTTAGTCACCAAGATAAATTGTCGATGGTCAATGGTCGATGTTCAAGTGTCAACAGATTCATAAAAGTGTTTCAATTAAACAAGAGAAGTTGTTGATAGTCAATGGGTCGATGGTCGAGCGTTAGTCGAATCGACAAGGTGTTTGGGTCATCCAAGGAAAATGGTCAATAGTCGATGAAGGAAAGAAGGTGATGACATGTCATTCCACATTAGCATCCATGTGTCATGCCACGTTAGCCAAGTTGAAACCTCAGGATGATGTTTCATGCCACATCAACATCCACATGGCATGCCACATCAACAGTGTCACATCAACCAAGAAGTGGTCGATGACTGAAAGTTGAGTCAGCCGAAGTGGAGAATTGTTTTAATCAGCCAACAGGAATGGTTGATGGTCGAGCGTTGACCAAATTAGAAAGAATTTTCATTCACTAATGAAAATCATCGATGGTTGACGAAAGATGGTCAGGTCGATCGACTTAGCATTGTGTTTTGAATCGATTGTCAAGAGAATGGGTTGATGGTCGACGATGGGGTCGACAGTTTTGGGAAGGTGTTGTGCACATCCAAAGGAATTGGTCGATCATTGATCGTCGATGGAGCTTGGATAAATGGCTCAGATATCACCCAATTTGAGATCAATGACTCAGTTTTCAAGGTTTGTTATAAAAGTAAATCAATCAATTTTATATGAAGATTTTAATTTCTTTTTCATATTTTTGAAGGTCATTAACTTGCAGGGAAATTTTGAGGCCCTAAACGGTGTTTTTATCCAATCAAAACCCACAATAATATATCACACCAAGGCACACTCTTTCTTTGCATGCCAAATAAAATAACTCGGAGAGAGATATCCAATGAGCTACTTCGAGTGCAAAACATAACTCATTTGAGAAAGTTATAGCCGAAACAATAAGGGTAAAATTTCAACACCATATTACTTCCAAATGACATGAACCCATGCTTAGAAGTTCGTTTAGGGATTAGGAGTAGTATATGGAAATATTATGAACCATAGAAGATATCCATGGAGCCAAATTGGGAATCTAGGTATGTAAAAATGTGCAGAAAGAGAAATAAGACACTTGCAGCATACATGGATAAATTGAAAAAAAAACATTCAAAACTTCTCCAGAGCATAAATTTTAGCTCAGATCTTGGATCCGAGCAAACAAAAATTCATTGGAAATATATTGAGGGGTAGAAGATATATATCAACCTAGAATTTCGAATTGGGTACTAAAATTTCTCAGAAAGTAAATAAGTGGAAATTGCAGCATGTAAATGTTGTAACTTTTCACTAAGAACTCATATTGAGGCATGAGAAAAATGTATATAAGGAATCGTATTTTGAATTGGTGCATTGTGAACTTCCTAAATTGAGATGGATAATAACTTATATTATTGTTAATAAAATGTTTTATGTTATGCATGTTCTAACACTAATTATTACATGCACATTTCTTGAAGAATTAGAAGTACAAGAAAGAAAATTTGGTTATTATATGAGGACTAGAGTTATGGATGATGCTCAAGGATGCTACAACCATGAGGAAGAGATCAAAGGTGTGCATATAAGCATGAGAAATTCTGAGATAGATTCTAATGGAAGGAAAGGCAAGCAGGAGCCTCTAACTATGAGAAGTTTGCATAGAGAAGTATAGCGATATAGAGATGACAATGAAATTATTATGAAGGCTCAATAAGATATACTTCAAAGTTTTAATATGTTACATAATAAAGTCAACAATAACTATGGTACCAAGCATGGAGCTAGTACTAGATAAGTGTCAACATCCATATTATAAACAAAAATGGATGATCATGGAAATGATAGGTAGTCAAGAAGCATGAGTAGGTGTCATCATTCTTCAAGTAAATCTACTAAAAGAAATCATGGAAGTTCATGGACAAGGAGCATACCAACTGTGTCTCCTTTCCAGGGGAAAAGGAGAAGACACAAGGAAGACATCTTGCAAGGTGAACTCAGGAAAATTAAGCCACAAAATTTCAATGATTAGCCCTCCTGAGTAGAAGCTATAATTGTAACCTACCACTTGCAAGGAAATGCATCCATGTGGTGGGATTGTCATAAGAAAGCCAATCACATTGATGAGAAGAGGATCTCATGGAGAAAGTTCAAAGGATATTTCCAAGAGAAATATTTGTTTGATCATTATAATGAAAGGAACATGAAAGAGTTTTGGGAAGCATGGCAATGGATGAATACGAAAAGAGGTTCTTTGAATTGCTAAAGTATGTTGGCTTCATAAGGGATGAGAAAGTCAAAATGAAAAGGTTTCTAATTGGGTTACCGTCTTTATACAGTGAAAATATTCAATATAACAACCCAAAAACTTTGGAGAAATCCATAAGAAGAGAAAATCATATTTATGAGCAGAGTAGGGGAAAGTCAGTTTTCCAAAAATCTTGCAATGAAAAGATGTCAAAGCATAAAATAAATCAAAGGAATAAATGTTTTAACCCACCCCTTTTCAAGAATAACTCTCAATAAAACCAATAAGGTTATTTAACCTAAAATAAGCATAATACTTGTTGGTTGTTATGGGCTAACCCAAGTTCTAACTACAGGATTACCAACAACCCCTCGACCATTGGCCCTTCTGGATACCAGAAGGAAACACAATGCACAGAGTGCACTACGCAGTCTCACCCGATATGGATTCAATGGGTGGATGTAAGACTCAAATGTCTGCAACCCTGGGATGGGATTTGCTTCTCTCTCAATGCCATTAGATCTATTCAACTGATAACCTTCAAATACTTGTTTATTAATCTAGTCCTAGTTAGATATTAGTTTTGACTAGTGACACAAATACTCCAATAGAACTTTATTAACCATTATAACATCATATATTCAATGCTATCTATTCATCTACTGCAACATAAGATTCATATATGAATACTAACTATGACATTCATTCATTTATTGATGTTCTACAGTTTTTCCTTAGTGCGCAATATTATTTCCTTTATCATTTAACATGTTCATCATTAAATCATTAAAGAAAATATAACCATAAGTACTACAAAAATTCACACATAACATAGATATACCGTGGGTCACCCCCTCCTGGGGCTACATCCACAAAGATGAGTCACTTTATCTCTTTATTAATCTTCTTGCAAAAATAAGTTCCACACACTGTACATTTCTTCCTCCATTGCAATCGATCTCCACAGATCGTGATAATGTTCACAAACTTAGAACTACTCTTTGAACATGCATAGGCTAACAACTAGAAATCAAAACAAAACTAAGAACTTCGTAATCAATCTCTCCACTAATATCCTAGACAACCTGTTTCAAAGTCCTAATACATTTTACTTATACAAAAAAACGGGACAAAGCCCTTACAAAAACCATAACCCTAAGCGGATTAGGTTTTTTCACTTTCCAACTAACTCAATCTCAGTTATTCCATGATCCAACCATTCACCAAGTCGATGCTTTTCCACTTTCTAACTGCTTTTACTCGTCGTTGGTTTTCCTATGTTTCTAACGCTACTTTTCCTCTATTTTCGGTGCTTCTTTTCCTGTATTTTCGATGCTTCTTTGATTTCTTCAAAACTTCCTTGATTTTCTTCCAAAATTGGCCTGCGCCAATAGGCCCCCAACAATGACATCGTGACTCCTCCTGAGTCAGTCATTGACTCCTACATCTCTCACTGTCTATGCCAGTGCTTCATACATTTCTACAACTTTTTGTAATTTTCCCTGAGCCTGGTTTCTCTTCTTCGCCATGGCTTCTACCATCGGTGCGAAGACTGGAGGTTTAAATATTTCTCCCCCCTCCAAGCCTATCTTCTCCACCCTTGATTTTTCTGCATCGATATCCATGACCAGTTGTTCAACCTTTTCTTGAAGAGGCTCCATCTGAGTCTGCTTTGCAATATTTTCTACCAACACTACCTTCTCTTATGACTGCAAACTCTTCATTTCTGCAGCTGTCTTAATTATTTATGGCAGTGACATTGTCTTCTGTCTCTTTTTCAAGTCTTCCACTGATGCATGGACCATATCATCCTTCCCTTGTAGGTCATGCAAGCTTCCATCTTCTTGCACGTGTGTCCACAGTTTGCCACTTTGCTCCAACAACTTTGTCGTCTTTTGTATAGCCTACATTATATTTGCCACAAATTCTGTTGCATCTTTCTCTCATTGCGCTCTTACTTATGGAGCAGTAGTGGGTACTATGCGCTCCTCCAGCTCCTTTGTTTGGCTCTTTTACTATTCCTAGAAACAAAACCATTTTTTTCTATTATGGGTTGACCCAGGTTCTAACTACAATATTACCAACAACCCCTCAACCATCGACCCTTCTGGATACTAGAAGGAAACACAACGCACAAAGTGCACTACACAGTATCACCCAAGATGGCTTCAATGGGTGGTTATAGGACTCAAATGTATACAACCCTAGAATGGGATGTGATTCTCTCTAAGATCCATTAGATCTACTCAATTGATAACCCTAAAATACTCATTTATTAATCTAGTCCTAATTAGATCTTAGTTCCTACCAGTGACATAACTACTCCAACATAACTTTTTTATAACAAGATTTTCCTCACCCTATGCAATATTTCATAGAGGGCCTTTTTCCATTTCCCTATGCAGACTTTTCATCCCTTTTTTCAAATCCCAGAGCTAAAAGTATATTTTTTCCATAAATACGTACCTTGCCTACTATACAACATGCGTATACGCAGGTTGCACCAATACAACCTGCGTACATCAGGATTTGTGCCCATAAATAAAAAAATGGTGTCGGGTTTCCATGTCACGAAAGAAGATCAATGATCCTTGGCCTTCCATATACTGAAAACATTCCGACTCATCCCTTCAGTTCCAATGAAGGCTATAAATGGGTCAATTCCGAGCTATGGAAAAGAGATGAAAGAATTCAAATTTGAGAGCAAAGTTACTCTGGAGAAATTATTCACTTCACATTGAGTCTGCATCCCTTTGTCCTTTAAGTTTGAATATAGTGTTAAACCCCCAATATATTCCATTATTGATTGAGAACTTCATTGTCTCTCTTCTATGAGATTTCCTTTGGTGGAGGATTGAAGTGGTGGAGGCCCAGCTGGAAGGAACTTAATTTCTCGATTCTGAACCGTGCCGACACAGAAGTCTATAAATTACTCACTTATGTTGATCATATATTAATAGAATGATCTGGATTTATGTAGGAACACAATGAAATATAAAAATACAAATAAACACAGAGATGCAGCGGAAATAAGTCTTCATTTCATTAATAACAAATGACTGAAAAATGCTTATAGACAGAATGGAAATAAACTAGCTAGGGTGCTGGTAGCTTATCTATGAGAAGAAATGTGGTGGCTACTGGCCTCTGAACTGCCTGTTACAATGAGGCTCGAAGGCCTATATATTACTGAGAAACAATGGAAAACCCTAAACATCCAAAAACCTAACCCTAGGAGATGAAACACCAGAATATGGGCCTCGTTGGGGTAAATTGGTACATCAATTTCTCGGGGTCATAACTTTGGCATACTATCTCCATTTGACACACATGATACATCATTAGAAAGATCTATTTGAGGAATACATTGCTGACAACGAATATTGAGTCCAAAACGAACTCATAATCATCGGAGTATTCATGCCCAAAAAACGTCGTTTAGGCCCTCAAAACAACTCCGGAAGTTCAAGACTCGAAGAACTGCTAAAAATAGTAAATTGTGCTACAATTAAGGAAACTGAAAAACTGAAAGAAACAATGGTGTGGTTCCAAGTGGAATAGGCGGGCGACCACCAATATCCACCTGGATCATAAAAATACTCTTTTCCCATCCAATTGATATCTTGAAAATATTTGAATTATTATTCCATGGGCGTATTTGATATGTATATTAATGGATTATGCTATTGAATGTGCTAACATCATATATTATCACCATATGTTTTTTTTGCTTGGTTGTTGAGGACTAGTTGTAGGTATATTTCTTTGGGTCAAGTGCTCAACAATGGAATTCATCGAATGTATGGACAAGGTAGGCCTTTTCTCTTGTCTTGCTAGCATATTGTTTTATATAGCATACTTGAGAATAGAGTTTATTTCTGTAGTCATTTTCGTCTGTTGTGGTTTTCCTCTAGCCATAGAGAGATTTACCTCATAAAAAAATTGGCGACCATACTAGTCTTCCTGGAGTTAATATCTGAATTCCCATGATTGGATGAGGATGTTATCCATGTTGATTCATTTTCAGACGAACACATTTTCATTTTCTCGTCGCCCAACACCTCGTATGGAGACATTGTTCTCTATCTTCAAACTTTGAAGTTTCCTCAGCATCTCTCGCGAGATGACCGACGACGTGTACGATACCAAGATAATAATTACACTATCGTCGACGACACATTTTATCATTGAGGAATAGACAATATATTGCGTCATTGTTTAACTCACGAGGAAGCCAAGTCAGTTCTAAATGATTTTCATAGTGGGGCTTGTGGTGGTCATCTATTCGTGTTTGTGATATCCCAGAAAATTTTGCGAGCCAGTTATTTCTGGCCTTCTATATTTAAATATTGTGTTGAAGTGGTTAATAAGTGTCACCCCTACCAGGTGTTCACTCAGAAAATGTGCTCTCATGCAAACCCTCTTCACCCAGTCATTACCACCGGTCACTTCACCAAGTGGGGAGTGGAATTCATGGATTTCAACCCAAATTTAGCTGGGGGGGCATCAACACATTATTGTGGTCATAGACTACTTTAATAAATGGGCCAAGGCCATGCCTAAAACTAAGTTCGAGGGGAATACTATCACCTTCTTCATATTCAATCAAATTATTCCCAGATTCGGTATCCCAATTGAGATTTTCACTGATCATGGCAGTCACTTTCAGAATGAAATGATGGAAGAGATAGCATATAAGATGGGTTTTAAGAATGTTCATTCTTCCCCTTACTATCCCCAGGAAAATGGATAGGTAGAGATCGTCAACAAGTCTCTCAAGACCATTTTTCATAAAAGTGTCAGCCAGAGTAAATCTGACTTGCACATTATGCTATATCCCACACTCTGGGCATACCGAACCTTGGTCAAGAATTATACCAGATTTTATCCTTTCTAGTTAGTACACGGTCTGGAGTTGATATTACCTATGAATACAAAATCCCTTCTCTTAAGTTGACATTCATGCTCCTTCCTGACACTTACTATGTCGAGCGACGCCTTGTACACCTAGAGAGTCTTGACGAGCAGCATCGAGACACCTCTACGACTATCGAGGAGAATAAAATATGTGTCAAGGTCTAGTATGATAAGTCTTTCTGTCCTTGGTTGTACATTGAGGGTGACTTGGTCCTTTTATATGATCAAGCCAAAGAATCACTGGGGGCAGGAAAGTTCAAACCCATGTGGCACGGTCCCTATGTCGTGCGACATGTCTTAGAAAAAGGAGCCTATGAGTTAGAATATTATAGAGGTAATATGTTGGCTGAGCCCAGGAATGGGCTCTACTTGAAAATATATTACGCATGAGACCCAAGATTGGGCGTAAATCTTTGTATACTAATGTAATTTAGTGTATGTATCTTTTCCCTTTACTTTTTTCCTTCAACTTGCTTATCGAGTTTTCCCTTGGTTGGTAGATGTCAACAGAGTCTTCGGTCTACTTAGGATTCAAAGATGAAGCCAGTCATCATACAAGGAACTTGGCTTCTGCCTCTTTGGTGGTTTACTCACTCAAGGGTCTGTTGGACACACCTACCAGACTTAGAGGGGGGGGGGTGAATGAGTGTGGGGATATTTTTCCCAAAACGTCCCTCTTACACAAAACTCATTAGTTATCATTCGACATTTACTCATTACTCATTGCTGTCATTAATAATCAATTAGATGTGAATACATATCAACAATATATCATCAACAAATCATCTCTGTTTGCACTCTTTTCATCGCTGTGTGAGCAAAAAGTGAGTGCTTACATGCCTAGTTGGGCTCTGCTAGTCATGACAGCTGTATGGAAAAAGGTTAGAAAGAAAACAACAAAGCTACTAACAAGAATTAAACAAAAACTAAATGAAACTATGAGCATAGGAACAAAAATAAAAACAAATGACAATGGACCAATATCAC
>JZKD02S2093679.1:32583-49053 GCA_000966675.3 Picea glauca | reverse complement strand
GTTCCACTCTTCCAGTTGACGGATGGACTGTTTCGCCCATCAACAGATACCGAGAGGGAAACTTAGGACAAACTATGGCCAAATATTATGATGATAACTTCAGCATGGATAGTCACATCGAGGAGGACAATGCAAGGCCTCTCGGAAGGAACGTGTGACCAAGGTAGAATATGATTTCCTAAAACTTGGCCACCAATTATCATGCAAGATCACAATAGGAAACAAGTGGGTGAATGGAAGCAAGGTCAATATATTATCAAGATTTGTGGGGAAAGCATGAGTGAATGGCCAAGAAGTAATTCGAATGAAACAAATGACTTAAGGCATGAGGAGATGTTGATAATCAGGAACGATCCACCAGCCCCCAATACAAGTATGAGGATAGGCACAGTAGGATCAGAAGCGAGTAAGGGAAGTGGAAAGTATAGGGATAAAGGTGGTACCATAATGATCAAACGATACTTACCAACAAATAAAAATGGAAGCGCTCACCACCTCGGGAAAATCATGGCTAGAAGTACAAGCCCGCAGCTGAGGAAATACCATAAGAAGAGGGACAACATGAGTAGAAGAAAACAAAAGGAGCACAACAGTAAGGGTTATTATAGTTTCAAGGGAATAAAGACTCGGGAAACTTTTGAAGTGAGGTATAGGTCGAGTAGCCAAAGTGGGATTTACTGTAGGAAAAGAGGGATGGCATGACTAAAGCATACGTAGAGGAAGAGGAGCCCCCTTGGGAAGGAATTCCCAAAAATTTTGTGGAGGTTAGCAAGAATGGAGCAAGCAGTGAAAGATGCGGAGGGTACCTTCCATACTCTGGTTGCACTGAAGGGGAAGGCAACAATTACCTGATGGGAAGAGGAATTAAAGGACAAGCGCAAAGGAAAAGAGTGGGGTGACATCGTGCTGGAAGCGGACTGGGTGACTGATCTGGGGGCTACGCGACCTAGAGAAACCCTCTACCACAAAATGGTAGAGATGGCCTGGCTAACCAAGATGTTGATCGAGAAAGTGAATTCAGTAAGGGAGGAAGCCAGATAGGAGGATAACCAAGAAAAAAATACAATGTTGGATGAGATCTAGGGTCGCCTCAGTAGTTTGGAAACAATCATCAAACTATTAATAGAGGTAGAGAAGGACCAAAAATGCAATATGAAGTGGTTGGTGGCTCATTTCCACCTTTACCTATGCTATGTTCATCACATGGACATCACGCCTGTTGATGGACAAGGTGCACCAACCCAAATTAGGAAAACCCACATGGTCTCCCCAAAGGAAGATAACAAGGGCCAGGCATATGGTGGGAAGGAGCACCCCCAGGTGTTGTAACGCCTCTTATTTTAGGATTTTTGAATTCTATTATTCTAATGGTAGTTTTTCCCAGGAAGTAGAAGGTTAGTTCAGACCTGTTACAAACTCTGGTTTAGGGGAAATGTTTTAATTTTTTCTTTATGACTATGTTTTTCAAACTGGGTATGGAAGGTCTGGTCTGGTTTCCCCTTGTGGCATACCAGAACCATCCACCGTAACTATCAACTCTAGCAGTTGGGACACCTTGGTCTGGTTTCCTTCTAGGAAGACCATAATCCCCACTTTTTGTATCATAATACTTGCAAGTAATATAGATTCCTACACTCATTTACAAAAAAAAAGAAGTGTAATTTAATATAATTAATTATAATTATATTATAAGACAATTAATTAAAGTATTTCATAACACAATTATATTGTAAGATTGTTATTTAACCATTTCGAGACATGGGATTACCAAGGTAAAGGAAAGAGTTAATTCTTGGTATAACCAAGCCAGTAAATTAAATTAATCCAAAATGAAATCATACATGGGATTTTAAATTAAATAAGGATTAACTAACATTAACAAGGATTAAATAAATAATATATTAAAGAGTGGGATTTTAATGTATGATGGAAGAATTAACTTAATAAGTTTATGAGAAATGGACATGTGTCAACCTTGGGTTGGGAACATCGTTATACTCTATGGTGATGTGGTATGTCATGGTGGGTCCACATGTCAAGTGAATATTGAGCCACACATTAGGGTGATTTCGAATTTTTGGGCCAGATCGTGGGTGGAGATACCTCTAGATCTCACCAGGTAGTAGGTCATGGGAGGACTATGCATCCTAAGTGCTAACCATACTATCATCTTGGGAACTTAAGGTTGGTGCGATTATTGGTCTACCCGAGAGTTGATGTTCTAGTATCCAGTGGGTCATAGTCTTGGGATATCAACTATCAGAATATTTTTAAGAAGCGTCGAGTGTGGGAGATCCACGAAAGTCAATAAGCTGATAAGTTGAGATCTTGGTTGGCTAGGTGGTGGATTCCATGACAACATCCTTTCCAGTAGCCATTTCAATTCTAAAAGATGATGTTTTATGACATGTATGTACCAAGGTAGATGACACAAGTGACATGGATCGATGTGAACTCCACGTGGCATTGAGGTGGCCTATGACCAATGAATGCCTGAAAACTATGGAAGGCCATAATGTTTACTCTAGATTTCAAATTTGGGTACAATTATAATCGTTAGAAATATCTTTATGAGAAATATATGATTATGCCCTCAAGAAGAGACTTAGAGATGGTTAAGGAAAAGTGAAATTTTAATACCCCGTCTCTTTAAAAGTTACTTAGGGGGTTGGGTGTCTTACAAAGGGTTGTTATAAGAATGTTCTTTAAACTATATATTGTCTCATATTTGGATTTTTCATTCATATTTATATGTTTTGGAAAACAAATTATGGACTTATAGAAACATAACTATAATTAGTTGTTTAATACCAAACTATTCTAGGTTTTGCAACTATTTACTCATATTCCTTCTTTAATTTTTATAATCAACTTATTTTTTGATATAATGGTGGTTATTTATTTGGTTCTATGTTTGTTTCAACTGTTCTATCAATGTTTCAAGATACCTACATTTGCAATCATTCATATTAGATTAGCTTCTTTCAATTTACTTGATTAGAAAACCCCAAACGATGGACTTAGCTATAACCAACAAACCCCAAATGAGTAATGGAGCAGTCTAGTTGGTACTTCACACCAAGGTGAACCCCTTGGTGTTGAGCAAGAAATTTCAACCCATCAACATGAGGGTACGCTCCATCCTAGTACTATATCAAATTCTTAGATAGGTATAGGAAGGTGATCCCACAAAATATTCCCTAGCCTTGATACCCCAAGTGAGAGTGAGGGGAAACAACCTAGGAGACAAAATCATGCACATAAAATATCAACACAAAAAATTGATCAGATAGTGATTTGAAATATGAGCAATTATTTGTGTCACTACACTTAAATCTTAGTGATTTTTTTATTCCATATAATTTCTTACTTAATTGTTATACCACATATTTTTTCCCCTCCACTTCAAATCCATTAGGATACAACTTGTAGATATTTTCATTAATACCTCTATGAAGAAAACCAGGCTTCACAACCATCTTATTCATATTTAGATCATATGAATTTACCATTTCTAATGTCAATCAAATCGAATTGATTTTTTCCACTAGATATAAGTTCTCATTATAGTCTACTCCAACCTTAACTTGTAAATATCCTTCTTCTATTTATCAAGACTTATATATTTCCATAGATACACCATACCTGTAATCATCCTTAATGATCCAAAGTGGATACAGAAAAGAAAATTGGTTGTAAGATAGAGTACCTACAAGCTAATTCGACAATTAAACAACGTTAGAAAAATTATGAAAGACAATTCTAATGTAAAAGTGAATAATAGAAACAATAAAAAAGAGAGAATTAAATGGGAAAAACTCAAATAGGAGAGAAAAAAGCGAGGAATGGGAAATGAAAGTTCATTCCTATTGTCCTACCCATTAACCCAAGGTCTCAAAGGGCCTTTTGGCCAAGTAGTGGAGGATGCATAGAGATCCATGAATAACATTGTAAATAGAGATTGTGATATGTAAACTGTCATGGATATTCCACTCAAACTCTTCATCACAATATATCTAATAAAATGTTGAAATATTTACTATTAAGATTAATTTCCTGTAGATCTCTGGAATATTTAGTTACTGATAAAATAGATAAAAATGTAGATAAGTAGAGAAAATTAAAACACATTTAGACTATCCACAAACAAACACAAGATATTTCCTACGAAATCCAATATGGAATAAAACCAAGATAGAAGTGAGGCTCCTCTACTCTTTTTTCTCTAGTAAATAAATGATGCAAGTACAAAGAAAGAGGCACTCTCTGTGGAGTTTCCTTAGAACTATGGTCTATATGGGTGCTATAGAATCTCTTATTCTCTGTTATTCTCACAGAATAACACTCTCGGATGTTCTTCTTATCTATGGAACAAGATACAATGCAAAAGAATGGAACCCCCTTCTCCTCCTAGTGGCTCGATTTTTAAAATAGACTGATAGATATTTAGGGATAGGTTTATGACTTCCTCAACCCTCAATTTTGGTAATATGTTGGACCTTCTAGAATTTTCTTAGAAAGAACATTACGTGTATATCCCCACATGTATAAGTAATGGAGGTTGACATGGAATCCACTTGCACCATGGTGATCAATATGGTAGGTCAACTTACGGGAGGCATAACTTTCTCATACGAACTCCGATTGACGAACAATATGTGATTCTGGAAAGGTATAGAAATGTATAATTTACAATATTCCTGCAAAATAAGGTTGGGAAAAAAAAGGTCGTTTGATGCCTCAAAATGGCTCTAGAATATTTCTAACTATTTTTTGGACCCAAATTTCAAAATTTGGACCAACCGCTAAAATGTCCCTGCAAGCTGATTCCTCCCCATTTAGGGAGGCTTTTGGTCCCCAAAATATTTACTGAATGAGGTGAGGAATGTTTTCCTCTACCTTCTCCCTCGAGTACCACTTTTATTTTATTGGAAGTTGTCCTTTCAACTCGATCTTCCAAAGGTCATGCTAACCTTGTATTGTAGTTCTAGACTGCTTCTTCCAAATATACCTAAGAATCTGATGCTAAATCCTTTATGGAAGGTAGGAATTTCTCCTCCTCTTGATCCAACATGGAGGTCTCATAGAGTTTGAGATTCTCCACATTTACTACTAAGTAAATGTGCATGTATGGGGGTAGAATGAGTCTGTAGGTATCATCTCCCACCTTTTCTAATACCTTGAAAGGACCATACCATAGAGTGTTGATCTTCTTACCAGAACCCTATAGTATTTCTTTATTCAACTATAATCATACTCTATCTCCCACTTTAAATTTTTTCTCTATTCAGTGTTATCCATGTTTAGACTTGTATTTTTCCTGTGAGTTATTTAGTGTCTCCTATACTTGCAAATGGATCTTCCTGATATTTTCAACATTTTTTTTTTTCTGATTTTAATTCATATCCTATGAGGTCCTCCCTCACTCCTCCTTGTTTTCCATATACAACATCTAAGGCTGAAGGTATAAACTACCCAAAGAAAGTTTCAAAAGTTGACTTACGAATAGAAGTTTGGACTGCTATGTCATAATAGTGTTGTATTTAGATCATATTTCCATCCCAAGTCTTCAGATGCTTCTAATTGTAACCCCTCAAAAGATGCACCAAATTCCTATTGACTACCTCTATCTTCTCATCTGTCTATGGATGTAATGTTGTAGACCTCTCACTAGTACATATTGTAAAAATTTCGACATTCTATTTGCGGCGTCATGGACAAAATTGGCCATACTATCGAAAAATAGAGGAAATTTTAATTTTTTTTTTCCATATTGACCGATAACATTGCTATTTCCACGTTGATGTCTCTCATGCCATGTTGTCATCTCTCTTGACATGTCATTATCTCTCTTGCCACGTTTTCCACATAGTCATCTCTCTTGCCACTTTTGTGACATAGTCGTCTCGCTTGCCATGTTTGTGAAGATAGTTGTCGCAGTTGTGACATTGTGGAAACTAGGTTTTCTCCCTCCAACAATCACCTAGTATTTTGACAAGTCAACTTTGATTTGGTCAATGATCATCGAAATTGAGACGTTATAAAATATATAAATATGTTGCATTTTACGAATGTTGTGAAATTTTTTCTATAATAACAATGCTTCAAAAAGGGTTTGCGGGTCTTCTCAGCTAGAGTACAACTATTAAAATACATTGTACTAGGGATCATCTCGTTTCATTTTAATTTTTTGATTGGTCAAATTTTAAAGGAAACAACTATTAAAAGACATTGTACTAGGGCTAAAGGACACGATGGGCAACAATGACCTATGAATGGGGCCAACATTGAAATGTTTTCAAAATGTTTCTATATGACATCATACATCCTTGAGTCTTGAAACCCTACCATACCTTCAAGACATGTGTCTAGTCTAACCATGTCAAATTTCGATGCATACATGCACATATTGAAGAAATTTCAACATTGGCCCCATTCATTGCTCACTATGCGGGGTCGGTGCATGACATTTTTGGTGGTTGAATTGGAAGTTCCATGACATTTCAAGAGAGTTCCAACAAATATTCTATAGATGGAAACAATGGCATTTGACAATGAGACGTCCATTATGAACGTTGTTGCAAACATGGACAATCTCAAAGATTATGTGGTCGGGACATCAAACATCCTTGAGTCTTGAAACCCTCCCATACCATTAAGGCATGTGTCTAGTCTAACCAAGTAAAATTTCGATGCATACAAGCACATATTGAAGAAATTTCAACGTTGGCCCCATTCACTAGTGCTCACTATGCGAGGTCGGTGCATGACATTTGTGGTGGTTGAATTGGAAGTTCCATGACATTTCAAGAGAGTTCCAACAAAGATTAAATGGATGGAAACAATGACATTTGACAAATATGAGATGCCCCATTATGAATGTTGTTGCAAACATGGACGATCTCAAAGATTATGTGGTTAGGACATCAAACATCCTAGAGTATTGAAACCCTCCCATACCATCAAGGAATGTGTCTAGTCTAACCATGTCAAATTTTGATGCATATAGGCACATATTAAAGAAATTTCAACGTTGATCCCATTCACTGCTCACTATGCGGGGTCTGTTGGCACAGGAGCAGACCCAAGGTTCAACGCTACAGAAGTGCACCAACAAAACCCTAAGTATCGACCCTTTCGACAACACCTGCGAAGTAGATGAAGTCTCACCTGAGGTAGAGGTAGGGGTGGTTGCAGGACTCAAGTGTCTGCAACCTTAGCTAGGACAAAGATCTATGATTGTGCTACTTAATAAATCACTTAGCACCATTAGTTCCTCAATATACAGTCAATAACCACTTCATTCATAAGACATAACTTCACATCATTAACATTGATCTAATGTATTTAAGTACTTATCATAAGTAAATAGGTCAGATATGGTATATCAAACACTCAACATATTCACGTATATCAGATCTATAATTCTACCTATCATTATCACTAAGCATAAGCAGATCTATCTAATCATCTCAAGAACTTAGCAAAAGAAGACATAAACACATTAAGACAAACAAAAATCAAGACAACACAGTGTTTACATGGTTCACCCCTCTCCTGGGGCTACGTCCACCAACTATTCTTTTTTATTGTCTTCGGTCAATTGGTTACAAGCACAGAGCCTCCAAACCCTTACTCCGCATGGGACATAAGATCTGTGCAACTCGCTATATCCTTCCTTCTCTCATTACAACACTAAGCCTCCTATCGTATCACACAAGGATTTGCACTCAACTCTGCAAGTTTTACATAGAATGCACAAATCCTTGATCACACAGATCCCACTCTTGGCACCTAGCCTACATCGCATAGATATATCATCCACCTCTCCAACTTTTTCCTTTGTATGGCCTAGACATCTATATATACATACAAAATAGGCCTAAACATGGGTAAACCCATGGGACGACATCCCATTCGCATTACATATTCCCAAAAACACAAAAAGGGGCCCAAAAGGGGGCTGAGATCCCATGATCTCCACTTTGTCTTGCGCTCGTCCTTCGATAGGCTGTCAAAGTTCCAAAATAGGTCAACATGACAAAGAAATTACCAAAACTTGGTCAAGAGCCAACAAGCCCGCAACACTTACCTGTGATGCATCCCGTGTCACTTTGGTCTGACCAAGTCTGCCTCAAATGCCTCGATCTTGGCTCGATCTACTTCGACCCGCTTCTTTGTTGTGGCCTCTTGTTCAGTGAACTTATGGATCACTGCATCATTCAATGGACCTTCTAGGTGTCGTTCTATTATGATGACGAGTTGTTCTAGCTCTCCTCCTTGGCCCTCGACCTCTGTAAACAACAAACATGCCTTATCTTTCACAGGTTGAATCCATTGATTGACTTCCATCACTTTTATTTAAAGGATATGGATATTTTGTTGAGATGTATGTTGTTCATGAGACCTCTTCATTCTATCTACAACTAACAAGGCCTTCAACTGTGCCTGTAGTGTATTTCTATGCTTCTTCGCTTCTTGGAGCTGCGACTATAGTGTCTGTAACTATGGGTTCTCAGTGAGGTTTTCATAGGTTTGAGCACTACGGTTACTCAGTTTCTTGCACTCCAAGGCAAGATATTTTAATCTGTCGACTGTGATGTGGGCAGTTGCTTCCCTGAGGTCTCTTACATCTTGAGGGGTCTCGGGCACAATGTGGAGCTCCAAGTCTTCTATGCATTGTTTGAGCTACTGGATTACTTCTACGAGTTGTGCCACCTATTATGGAACTCTCTCTTTAGTATTTACTTTGATGACTGTCACAGAGTGAAGTGCTATGTGAACCAGTTCCTTTACTTCAAGTTTCTATGTGAGCAATTGTTCCTTTTATTTATGCAGCTAGGATTTTTCTTCATCGAACTTCTCTTGCAGATAAAGCTTCTCCCATTCTACAACACTGCGTTGGTCCTCAAAGTATTTCTATACTTGCGCTAAATCCTGGGTGGCTTCTGTTGTATCTTCTTGATCTCGTTGAAGGTGAGCTTTGATTGTATCAGTGATGCGTTGGAGTTGAGCTAACTCATCACCTAGTTTTGATGTTTTTGCTAATAGAGGCATAGTAGAAACTACGCAGCTGGACTGTAATTATTGTTGCATTCTTTGAAGTTCAACTTTGATCCAATTGAACACCTCCTCTTGCTTAGATTCTTGCTTCTCTTATGTTTCTAGTGAAGCATCATTCAGTGTTGTAATGATAAATTTGAAGTTGTCTGAGGTGAGGGTAGTCTCGAATTTGGTCTTGGTTTCTTTTGATTTCTTTCTTGAAGAAGGTTTCGGAGGGGAAACCTTACTTTTGTTCAAGGGGTCCTCCTTGTCTCTAGGTGGCATAATATCACCTTTATTCTATTCCACTTCTGTGCCATCTATCTCTTCTCCATCACCTCCTTACTCAAGTGATATAGAAGTAATCTTCGCCAAGGTATTTCTTACATCTTGAGCTTCCTAATTTTTATTGGTCTTGCTTGGTCTAGGTGTATCCTGCACGACTTCTAGGCTATCAATATCGGATAGATCCATGGGGTCTACTGGGATGAGGAGGTATGCCGACCACTCCTTAGTAATCTCTTCTAAGTCTTCCTCCATCATCTTGTAGTATGACTGCAGCTATTTTTTATTCTCATCAGCGCGCGCTGTGATATAGATGAAATGGAGGTCGGCACTGAATTTCATCAAGGGCCTAAACCTATGGAGAGTGTTTGGGGTTATACAAGGCTCAAACTGGATAGTGGTCTTTAGCTAGTTGTAATAGGTGTGGAAGATGGAATTTGATTTCCACTGCCTGTTCATGTCACTGGAGTACCACAATGTACTGAAATTCACAGCCAGTGGTTCAAAGGGCTTGATGTTTGGGAAGGTCGCACCTTTCGACATCTCCCATGCAATAAAAGTGATCAAGATGAGAAACTATTTGAACTTGAACTCATATCCTTGGTCCCATTCTTCCCTGTAGTCCAGGTCTAGCTGGTTTATGATGTAGTTTGACAAATTCATTTGAAGTCCTTCTGTGCACTTCCCTGCGAGGTCAAATACGAACCCTATGAATTGGGTGGGTCGATTATTTCACACTAAATTACCTACAATCAATTTACAGGTGAGGCACACTGCACCACTCTGGATAGAAGCTACCTTATAGCCTTGTGTGCCCTTCTAGACATGTTCATAGGTTTCTTTAATCTTATGCACCAGAGCACGATTTGTGGTATTTCCATGGTAGAAATCTTGTGGGTCAGAGCCTTGCATGCTCATCCCTATGATCTGGTTGATCAATGTCAGATCCACTGTGATGCAGTGGTTCAACCAAAAATATCCACCATGGTAGCAAGAAAACAACAACTTGATGCAGACGTTCATTTCTTGGTGCCTACCAAAGTGAGGAATATTCATGACAATGAGCAGTGTGGACTGCGCGAGGTTCATGGTCCATGACTGGGGGATGATCTTCGAGTTCTTTCCCTTGGTTCTCATCAGATACTTGTGTGGGGCGAGCATGTTGTATACCTTCTTGTCGCAAAGGTTGAAGTCGCTAAAATTCAACGCTGTGATCTTATGTTGGTCTGTGCATATTGCGCGTATCCCTTTTGGGAGGTACGAGTGACCAAATCATACTCAAACTTTCTGGGCACACTGTCTCGATTGATTGTGTCGCTCAGAGGTGGTAGGTAGGTGGGTAGAATGCTTGGAATCAGCTTAGCATTCGCGAGATCATCCCTACGTTTAGTTCACTTCTCATCGGATGGTCGGGATGGACCGGATCAGGTAGTGGTCAGAGAGGCTGATAGTCCTCTTGTCGATGATGCTTGTATACCTGTAGACACTCCTCTTTTTGACATGAATTTCTCTATCATAAATTCAAGGAGAACTTTTGTTACTGATTCTTCAATTTCGGTAAGCTCGTCGAACATACGTGCTCGGGATTAAAATTATCAGGGTTATGATGGTATTTGACACTTCACTAGAATAGTAGCAAGGGTGCAATGATCATTGTAGACAAGTCACTTAGTCTGGAGGCTTCAAATTATCAGTTAGCAAAAGTGTTCTCCATGCATGGCACAACAGGATAAGTAGGCAACTTTGCAATGGTTCACTTGCAACGGTTATGAGCCTCCATTAACTCTTGTTCGATCCATTATGGTGCAGTCTAAGGGTTTGGTGTTGAGCTATAAATTCTTTTTGATCCATTCGGAGCGGCAATCGAATGGATCTATCGGCCCCAACGACTATATTTCTTCGTCATGGCGAAGTGCCCTATGTCGCTGTTGTGATATTCTAGCAAAGCTCCAATTATGAAAATTTTATCTCTGCGAAGTTCCCTCTGGAACCTTCTGCAACTTATCTCTCTTCTTACTTTGTTTCCTAGCCTTCTTCCTAGTGAGCTTCATCTCGTTAGCTCGTTTTCCATTCTGATTCTGATCTTCTTTTAGCATAGTTTTTGCACGTTGTTGAGATTCTTTCCCAGGATTCAGGGGTAATACCTTTTATTTGTCTGGGATAGGTACTTCGGTATTTTGGGGGTCCTCTTATGTTCCTACAACTTCTACATCAGGGTCTCTAGTGTCAACTAGCTTCAATCTGTTCTCCTTTTCTTCAATCAATTGTGCGATCCTTCTAGTCATGAAATATTTTAAGTCTTGTTTCTTCTGCTCCAAGATTTCTTCTTCTTCCTTTCACCTGGTTTGAGCTTTGTCAATCCAAGGTTTTCCTATTAACATGGTAAATGGGGAGTTGTCTTCAACAAAATTAATAATCTCAAAATCTTCCTCTCTCGAAGTTCCATTAACGTTCATAGGTATCTGAGCGAGCTTCACACATAAGTTTACCATCTTTCCTCTGAATAGTCCTATTCCTTCTAATGATGGGATCATAGCAGGATTCCCTATAGCTTCCCAAGTTCTTTCTATCATGATATTCACTTGTTTTTCCTCATCTATAACATATTCAAAGTCGAAGTCTCCTATTCTTGCTTCAGTGCATTCTTTTTCTTTAAAGATCTTTGATAACTTGACATGTCGGTGATCACTCAAGGTTTCGTTTATTTGCAGTAATTCTTTCTCTAATTCTTTCTGGGGTTATGTTATAGCCTTAGTTTCTGAATCTGCCTTAGGGTTCTCCTGGTTCATAGTTATTCTTTCAAGATTAGTGATCATTCTAGGGAAATCCAACACTTCATGGTCCATAGCCTTACAACAAAGGAAACTAGGTTTTCTTCTAGGGAATTCCTTAGAAATATGTCCCAGTATTCTGCAACTATAACATAGGGTCAATCCTCTCTTTATTTTAAATGATCCCTAGCCTCTCATGTACTGTGCACTAGGATCATGGTAGTTAAACTGCATCAAATTCTTTCTAGGATCCTGCATCCATTTGTCAGTCCAAACATTCCATCTATGCATAGGTATAATATATGTTTCACTATTCTTATCAGATCTACTCGTATCAAACCTTCTTTCATCTATTAATGCCCTAGCTTTCAAACTAGGACAGACTCTATTAAACATACCTAGTTCCATACTCTAGAAACAAAAAATTTCCACTTATCTTACTTCCACAAAGCACAAAGCTTTTAGATCTTACCTCTTTTAATCAGACGTTCTTACTTTTACCTTTCTTAGAGCACGAAGCTTTCAGATATTACTTCTTTTCTTAAGATCAGGCTTCTTTTCCTTAGCACAGATATTGTCAAACTAAGTAGAGTATTGTGCACTAGAGCATAGATCTACGCACAGAGATTCCACAATTTCAGGTCGGATCCTTGCAAAAAGCTTCTTCTTCCTCAGTTCCCAACAATCACAATTTTAGGTCCCGACAATTGAACCATTTTTTGTCACAAGGGAAGAACCAGAGTTCAATGCTATAACAGTGCACCAACAAAACCCTAACTATCGGCCCTTTTGGCAACACCTGTGAAGCAGATGAAGTCTCACCCGAGGTAGAGGTAGGGGTGGTTGCAGGTGTTGGGTCACATATTTGTCCATATTTACATCATCTATAGACATCCATTCCATCCCTTCTTCATCCTATTATCGTTCATTTATCATTCCATTTTCCATACATTTGCTACAACTCCTCATAAAATGACATATTATTCTTGTTATGCTTTAGTGGTTAATAATGATTATTCTTCCTTCATTTTTAATGAATTAAAAACTATTATGCATGATTTTTCTGATGATGGTTTGACGAGTGATTTTATTTAGCAATAGTTGYAGCAGTCAAGGTTCCAACCTCCAAATGACACATGTGAGTTCCATCTCGTGGTTAACCGTTTTCAGTGAAAAAYGTGGCAGATAAGGAGAGACGAATTTGTGTGGAATATTTTGAGCATATGAGGATGAATATCTAAAATCCGAGACATGGGTTTTGTTCAAAATGGGCCCAATTGAGTTTKTTGTGAGTCATTTTCCAATGGGAGCTACGGTTTGAGAGAAATTGTTGGTTCTTTAAAAGGGTGTTTTTCCAGATTTACAATTGCGACCAGTTCTCTAAACTTAGTAATTTGTTTGAGAAACCTAGGGATTTGGGGATATTATTTGTATAAATAAGACCTCTTCAATCAGGAGAGAGGAAGTCATGAAATTATATAGAATTTATTTGTAAGAAATCGCCGAACTTATGTAATTTCTGAGTTTTCTTCAATAATACAAAGGAGGTGATGGATCTGCAATTATGTGCAACTTTCTCTTAATCTTGTAAGTCTTTTGGCCACATGTTCTAGGTGAGGTAGGCCCCCCTCAATATGGTATGTGTTGGTCTTATTCATTTACTTGTATTTTTTTTTCATTGTCTTAATTTATCTTGGTTTACGATTAGTTGATCATTGCTTACAGTTGTGTGTTGTTTATTAGATTGTTGTTACAGTAACATTCAATTCATGTTGTTGTTACTTCATTTTGTTAATAATCATTTAATTTATGTAAGAGTGTGGTAGTGATTTTATTTCAGCTGAGTGTATTTTCAAGCAAGAGTGGATTTGATTGATTTTAAGTTGTGTTTTATTTTATTAAATAGATAATAGTGTTAGTTGAAATTTGTTGCTTGCATATATTGTGCATGGTAACTTTGAAATAAAAGACTTCATCGAGTTGACAAATTAAATAGTTGGGAAAATACTACAATGCAATTAATTCAACATTAGTTCAGCTCAATGTAAAGACTGTTGTTCCTTTGAGTGTAGTTGTTGTTCATTTGAAAGGAACAACTGTTGTTCCTTTCGAGCGATTGTTGTTCCTTTGAGTATCGTTGTTGTTCATTTGAAATGAACAACTATTGTTCCTTTCACGTGACTATTGTTCCTTTGAGTATTGTTGTTGTTCATTTGAATGGAGCAAGTGTCGTTCCCTTTACGATTGTTGTTCCTTTATAGGTGTTGCATCTATGTAGGTTGGGTATTGAAAACAGAAGGTAAGAACCTACCTAGGCAACAAGTAAAATTCTTGTGCCAATGCCTACCTTTGGCTGATGCATAGATGTTTTTTTTAGGACATATTTAGAGCCCAAAAACAGGATTCAAGTGTCTACAACCTTAGCTGGGACATAGATCTGTGATTTTGCTACTTAATAAAGCACATAGCACCATAAGTTCCTCAATATACATTCAATAACCACTTCACTCATAAGACATAACTTCACATCATTAACATTGATCTAATGTATTTAAGTACGTATCATAAGTAAATAGGTCATATCTGGTAGATCAAACACTGAGCATATTCATGTATATTAGATCTATCATTCTACTTGTCATTAGCACTAAGCATAACCAGATATATCTAATCATCTCAAGCACTTAGCAAAAGAAGAAATAAACACATTAAGATAAGCACAAAGCAAGACAACATAGTGTTTACATGGTTCACCCCTCTCCTGGGGCTACGTCCACCAAATCTTCTTCTTTATTGTCTTCGATCAATTGGATACAAGCATAGAGCCTCCAAACCCTTACTCCGCATGGGACATAATATTTGGGCATCTTGCTAGATCCTTCTTCCTTGCGTTGCAACACTAAGCCTCCTATCGTATCACACAAGGACTTGCACTCAGCTCTGCAAGTCTTACACAGAATGCACAAAGCCTTGATCACATAGATCCCACTCTTGGCACTTAGCCTACATCACATAGATATATCATCCACCTCTCCCCCTTTTTCCTTTGCATGGACTAGACATCTATATGTACATACAAAATAGGCCTAAACATGGGTAAACCCATGGGCCAACATCCAATTCCCATTACATATTCCCAAAAACCCAAAACGGGGCCCAAAAGGGGGTCGAGATCTTGTGATCTCCACTTCGTCTTGCGCTCCTCCTTTGATAGGGTGTCAAAGTTCCAAAATAGGTCAACATGACCAAGAAATTCCCAAAACTTGGTCAAGGGACAATAGGGTTGGTGCATGACATTTTTGGTGGTTGAATTGGAAGTTCCATGACATTTGAAGAGAGTTCCAACAAAGATTCTATGGATGGAAACAATAAAATTTGACAAATATGAGACACCCCATTATGAACGTTGTTGCAAAAATGGACGATATCAAAGATTATGTGTTCATTACATGAGAAATATTCCTTGAGTCTTGAAACCCTCCCATACCATCAAGGCATGTTTCTAGTCTAACCATGTCGAATTTCAATGCATACATGAACAGTTTGAAGAAATTTCAATGTTGGCCCCATTCACTCCTCACTATGCGGGGTCGGTGGAAGAAATTTCACTATGCTCATTCACCTTCAAGGAAAGCCCCCATTCACTATTCTCACTATGATACATCAAAGCTAATTCACCTGTTGGTTCTACCTTCAGGATGCTACAGAGTGATTGCACTTCCTACTTCTGCTACGAAGATTCAAGACTTTATGATCCCACTCCCGAAATCCACCTACACATAAGCTCTCTACTCTGCTTTTGGTCACTATTGTATATTAATAATGCATTTTTTTTTTATTGAACATTGATGTAAACATGGATGATATCAAATATTATGCAGTACATCAAACATCCTTAAGTATCAAAACCCTCGCATACCTTCAAGGCAACTATCTAGTTTAACCATGTCAAATTTTGATGCATATGGGTGTTATCACTGAAATTTCGTCTGCACATGGCAACAAGAACTCCACATCATCAAAACAACAATGAAGTCATTCATGGCACTGAATTAAGTTCACAGCATTCCAGAAGGGTCAAAAACTATACAAAGTAACCAAAAATTGAAGGGCACTTTACAGTAGCTTGGTGCGCGCGCATATGCGCGGGACAAAAACGTGTTTTTGGCGCATGTGTGCCCCGACACGCACCTGTCAACATAAAAAGTCACGCATCTGCTAATACGGCGTATTAATTGCTTAAGTCGGCCTCTTGATCGCCAATGGACCGGCCCCCAAGATGATTTGACCTTCAGATCAGGGTCGGCTCTGCAAATTCGGTGAATTAATGGCTTAAGTGAACCCTAAACAGGTCCGTGTTTACACCGGAAGT
>JZKD02S2093679.1:19552-32573 GCA_000966675.3 Picea glauca | reverse complement strand
TGAAGTCATTCATGGCACTGAATTAAGTTCACAGCATTCCAGAAGGGTCAAAAACTATACAAAGTAACCAAAAATTGAAGGGCACTTTACAACAACTTGGTGCGCGCGCATATGCACGGGACAAAAACGTTTTTTTGGCGCATGCGCGCCCCGACGCGTGCCTGTCAACATAAAAAGACGCGCATCTGCTAATACGGTGCATTAATTGATTAAGTCGGCCTCCCAACCGCCAATGGACCAGCCCCCAAGATGATTTGACCTTCAGATCAGGGTCGGCTCTGCAAATTCGGTGAATTAATGGCTTAAGTGAACCCTAAACAAGTCTGTGTTTACACCGGAAGTTGGTTACGTGATCGCTTGGAAAATGCTATAAATAGCCGTGGAGACTCATTGTTTTAGCAGAGAATTCAAAGCATTGTTACGTTGTCCAGATGATTCAGAGCTCAACCTTTGACAAACCATTCATTAGCAGTTAACTCAGAGTTATTTCATCACTCAGTTCAGTTCTGTTCATTTTGTAAGGAAAGCTTCGGTTGAGGGCCCCGAATAGCCTTCTGCTGGAGGGAGAAGGAACACCTATCCCTCTCTTCTGCGTGTGCTCTGGTTTCAATAAAGCACCTTCCTGAAACCTTGGACGACACATGTGTCTCATGTTTGATGTTTTTATTGTTATTTGCTTTCAGTTGTTAGATAGATTGTATTCTGTTTTGTTTTCTGTTTTTTGTTAACCCTTTTCTGTCCACAACATCCTGTTATACCTTGACAAGCCCAACAAGGCATGCCAGTGCTCCCATTTTTGCTCACCCAGCGACGATTCGAGCATGAACAATGGGTACAGATTGAAAACATTTCAACGTTGGCCCCATTCACTACTCATTGTGCGGGGTCGGTGCAAGAAATTTGTGATGGGTGTATTTGAAGTTCCATGACATATTTCAAGATAGTTCCAACAACGATTCTATAGAAGGGAATGACGAATGATGACAATGATAGGTGCAACATGATGACCCCGATCGACAACAAGATGGGACATAGGAGATCACCCCACAGGAGAAGTAAGGAGCCCATAGGATAAGGAAGGATCCCACATGAGTGCATTGAGTGACATAGGAGATCACCCACTAATAGAGGAGCAATGTTGCAAATATCAGTAATTATTTCCACACCATTCTTGCTCTGTAAACAAATTTCATTTTCTTCTATAGATCGCTTTTGCCTAAACATGATTTGTTGTTCGGTCTCACTCCCCTTCTCAACGATCCTCTTTATTGAATCCCTACCACAAACATTGTAATACAAGGATATCCTCTCGCATAAATGTCATCAGTGCACCTCCTAGCATTTTCTTCCTTAAATAAATTCTACCATCGATTCTTCCAAAGGGATTTTAGTCTATTACATAGAAACGAAATTTCATAGAAAATTTTGCGAGTCCTCTTCCTCATAAAAAAAATTGTTCATTTTTTTTCTTACCATCAACACAATCAAATATAGATTAATATGCCATCAGGGTCAATGTTACACATATGTGATACTTTGGGCTTGTGAAGTTACTCATATGTGATACTTTGGTCAAGAAACAACATCAGATTTCATGGGATGGATTCTTAACAAAAAGTGATTAGTATTTTTCATCTTTGCAAGTTGAATCTATTATAAATGAAGAAGTAGACCACATGGAGGAGTCAATAAAGAAGTAGAAAATGATGGATAGAGAAAGAATTGACCATAAAAATGAACATAGAGCAAGCATTGACCATAAAAATGACCATAGAGAAAGCATTGATCACATATAGGTGGGTGGCCACGTGATGAACTAAAAATTTTCAAGAGGAGACAGTTGGAATAGGTGGGTGGAAACCAATATCCACATGGATCAGGTAGACTGACATATATACATTTATTATTGTGAATATAGAACCACTATACATGCGATATAACTTAGTTAGAATCCAATGTTGATATTTGATATGCTGCTCAAGTCTTACCTCTTGTTCGCTCCAAAGTGTGAAGAGTCCTCCTGAAGCTCCTATGGAATCTTACATAATGAGGTTACTTGATTTCCAAAGGTGTTTCCCTAACTTTGAAACTTCATCTACTTTCATATTGGTCTCCTAAAGGAGAATACTAGTCTTTTATGATTTTACCAAGTCTCTGACAATGAGGGTCTTTAGGGTGTTGCCTAACCCCATGTAGTTCCAAGAGACCAAAATCATTATTTCAATGGATTTGAAAGGGAACTTCCTTTCTTCACAACATTTTCACTTCAGGGTTTCTAATTCCTAGTTCCCCCTACTATCATACTTGGAAGGATTTTCTGTGACCCTAGAAGAGTGTATTTTTTAGCTTCTTCTTCTTAGACGACCATTGAGGCTTGTCGTCCTAAATTTTTCAACATGTATTATTTTGAGGCCCGATCATTATTCCCCTCTTCACCCAGGATCTTCGTCTCTGAGCTGTATTTCACATATGAGAATGTGGTTTTTGTGTCTTTGAATGCATCCTAATATTTTTGCCTTGGTTCTATTGAATTGATGCTTGTTTCCATCAAACTTTCAAATATGATCACCGTATTTCCTTTGTGTTGTAGGGGAACGATGCTCAATTTTGGGTTTGACTGCAAGCTGATTTGGACTAATGATTGTTTGGTGGGTGTCATCCTAGCACCAGGAATGATATGGATTCCCTCTTCTGTGATTTATTCTAGTTGTGATAAATATTCAAGTTGTTTCAATGAGGATATGGTCGCCTTTTGATAAGGGTTTGCATTCCATTTCATGGGTGATTTAATTTCGATGACTGAGGTTATTGAACCCCCATTGTAGGTGTCAGTTTTATATTATTCCCTATTCCCATTGATACCCATTTTTCGTGAGACCACCTTCCTTTTTTCTTCACACCTGTTTCTTGGAGGAGTTGCTTCGACCTTTTTGCAATTTCTTGCGAAGTGCTTGTATTCATGACACAGCTTGCACTTTAAGGGAAATTTTTCATAATCAAACTGTTGTATATGTTGTCAATTATCCAAGGATATTATCATTTCCTCGGGTACTCCTTCCTCCAGATCAACCTCTATTCAAATTTCGACGCAAGAGAAGAGGTTTTCCTTTGGTTCTGGCTTGTCTATGAATCAACCAATAAAGTTATCAATTATTTTAAGGGCATCATTGCTCCAACAATGTAGAGGAAAGAGAGGGAGCCACTCTGAGACTGGAATTGTAGAGGGAAAATTGTTTTATGTATTGAAATAAAGGGTCCATTTATTGAAATACATGCCTCTCGGTCCAAGAAAATATGAGCCACTACGGAATATTAAATCTTCGTCTTCCTTGTGCTCGAAGAGACATGTGAAGAAACCTTTGTTGCAAAAGAAATGATTTAGTGAACCTTTGATCAAAGGTTTCCAGTTTTTTCTAGCCAGAATGCCACTATCTTCTGAGATGGCCATGTACCTATAAATTGAGCGATTAGTCCCCTATCTACCAGAGCCAATGCTTTCTTTCTGGATGTGGATGGTCGGATGATAACCTTGGGAATTTCTTCTATTTTTTTGACAAATATGGATTTCTACAGGTTGGAGGATTTCACAGAGGTCGCTACCATCACATTAAAGGCATGTGCTTCTTCATTAGGAGGGGGTGCATGCCCTCTCCCATCGCTATCTATCATCCCAACAATTAGAGCTAAGGTTTGGCTAGGGTTTCAAAGTAGAGCATAGATTTTTCCCTATTCAATCACTTATTGAACTTAGATAGTTGTTATGTTTCAAGAGAAAAGAAGTTCCTCATGGAAAGGACATGCCTTGAATTTGTTACTTGCACATTACTTGGAGTATTGGGCATTGTGAAATGCAGTCCTATGGATGTCGAATATTAAAGTTCATGAATTTTATAGCTACAAATACTCATAGAATTACATTCTCTAAGGTTTTCATACTAAATGGAGTTTATTATCCATAAGGATTCTCCTTAAAAATATGTATATTGTGTGATGAATGATTATGCAATTGATTATATGTGTCTTATTATGTTGGAATTTTTGATAAAAGAAGAAATTCAAGCCATAATACTAATTAGACACTGTTGTTTTTTTCTAATGAGATGCATTGAGTGATTTCGACTTGCATATTAGAAAACATCTCAAGCCCAATTATAATCTCTCCAACATTTAAATACAACACAGAGGTAATAGAGTTAAAAAAGAAGTTCATGTAAGCAACACAAGTGGAGAGGAAAAACACAAAATCCATGATTGGATCATCTGAAACCTCTCCAAAATCCAATTGCAATGCAATGGAAAGGTTAGAGGGAGATGAGAGGATCACATAAGTGGGAGTTGAACTGTGCATTATCGAGATGAGAGGAAACACTATGGTAAAAAATAAAAAAGGAAAGAACATCCTTTCATTCTATGAAAATGACAAAATCTTATGACTTAACCCATCACACTTCATCCTCTTAACCCACCACACTTCTTCCACAAGAGGAGGGTATAATAGAAAAAGAGAAGCACAAAAGAAAGAAATTCAAAGGCTAAGTCTATTATATTCAATGGCGCATCTATGACTATCCAAGCGGCTAAAGCTTGGATTTTGAGAACGAGTAAGTACTTCATGTTTAAATAGAATGTACAACCTTGTTGTCTTATATGTTTATATTTTCATATGTAGATTATGCAATTTTGGTTTTTCCTTGAACATATTTTCAAGTCTTTGGATAAATTTATTTTCCTACTTTAACCCTCACCTTGAGAAAGAAGGTTTTCCTTAAGTCAACTTATTTGAAAAATCACGGAACATAACTCAACAAAATTAAAGAACTTAAAGGAAACTTTTGAATGCATCCTTTCACCATTAGCACTTCCCAATCAACACCGAGGTGCAATGTCGATAACACTAGGGGATAGGAACTTTGTTCATCACCTACGTCGATCGAGTCTGTGTGTAACCATCCCCTAATACCCCCCTTGGACTAGCTAAATATGTCATATGTTTGGGGAATTGAAACCTGGTGGGGGTATATCGACCCTTTGTGTAGCCATGCCCTACCGCCCCCCATGGACTAGATAAATATTTCACACGTTTGGGGAATTGAAACCTGGTGGGTGGTATATCACCACCCCTGCTTGACCAAACAATTATGTCCTCATTGAAAATTTGGGAACTTAAACTCCCTTATTAAAAAATCACGGAAGATAAACTCAAAATATTTTCGGAACTTCCTTTCACTATTAGCATTGCCCAATCAAAACCGAAGTGGAATGTCGACAACACTAGGGACCAGTAACATTAGATCGTTTTCGTATATCTAGTATATACCATCTCTAATGAAAAAACATATGACAACCAATAACATAACCTTTGTATGAAATATCATTATTAATCCATCCTACAACTATAGGGGTCCCACTGTAATGTCAAAAGAGGCTAAAATCCATTCAGTCTAAAAGACTGTTCTAGAAAAACTGTGTATGTAACAACAATATCATGTTTAAAAAAGAGAAACAACTCCGAATTGAATTGGCCTAAAAGGAGTTTGGAAAGATCATTACTCGACTTCCATTGGAAGGCCTGGTAGTCATGTAACCTCCTTAAAAACATTCCTCAGGCGGACCTAGCAAGCTTCTACTATCTTTAAGGCTTCTAAAATACGTTTCCAGCAAAACTCTGTGTGAAAACCTGTAGAAAATTAAACGAATTTGCCATCAAATCTGTAAATGAACCTCATATTCCATCCTACAACCATTGTAATATCAAACAAGGATGAATCTTTCATCTAAAACAAACCTTACTTAGTTTTCTTTTAGGAGCTTTCCTCCCAAAATTTAAATTAAAAAAACTACCTATAAAGCCTCATCAAGAAATGATACTATCTTCATTTTCATATTCCATTTTGATTTTGTCTAGATTAATCATTAGATTCCATAATCCACCCTGTATGGTTCACCCTTTTTTTATAGAAGGCCTTGTAGGAAACGCTTCACCATATGGTTGATTAATTGAAACCTCTTTTAGATTTGTCACACATAAATAAGCTATGCTTAAGATTAGGTAGACTTAGCCAGGGATCTTAATCCATTCCAATTCATAATACCTTAGATATTACACATGGATATTATCTTCTAAATTTTGGTAACAGACATTATAATTTGCAAAGTTGTGACAACCTCCAGATTTATTGCAGGTATATCAAAGAGTTGGGTCCAACTATTCAATGTTCTTATTATTTCCATACAAATTTTCTTCCATCCATTCACATTGTATGACTTTTCATAAAAACTAGGCTTAGAAATAATCTATAGCTATAATATGATGCAAATGCTTTTATTGGGGATGGTTTGATAGCTAGATACCCACTTTGTCATGGTGTCTAGTGTATCCACATACACAACTTTGGGGGTTGGATGGTATGTGAACAATGGAGCTTTGAGACATATGACTTATGATAGAAAGATATTTAACAAGTTTCAAGAGAAAGAGAAAGGAATGCTTGTTTATTTAGGTGAGGATTCCATGTATCTCGTGAAGGGATTGGCATCCATATCTTTCCAGATGCCTTTAGGTGATTTTCTTGAGTTAGATTTTGTCTTGTATGTTTTTGATTTAATGAATAGTCTACTTTTAGTTTCTTTCATGTTAGATTTACAATGTTTGGTAGAGTTTGATGGTTAGGAGTGGCTATCCCCTTAAGGATTTTCTTGGCTAGGGTTTAGTTCTAGGGGTTAGAAGTGTCTATCACCCTAGGGATTAAAACATATTTGTATTCATCTTGTGCTAGTAGCTCTTGAAGAGATAGGATGACACCTAGTGTTTATGAGGGGATAAACTCTAGGGTTTTCTCTCCTAGGAGGTTGACCTAGGCTTATAAGGTGATAATCCTATGATAGAATTTCAAGTCTTATTTTTCCCTCGGTCTCCATTGAAGTGCTAAATTAACTCCATATGCCCAATCAAAAGAAATTGATCTTGATACCTGCAAGTACTTTCTTCAATAGTCTAAAGCTACCGAAACACATTTTTATCGGACTTCACTCTCCACATTGAGATTCCTTTCCCTAAGTCCTCACAATATTAATTGATGGAAACCCCCTTCAGTCAGAGGAAATCTGGCTTGAAGTGAAAGAGGGTTGGTGAGGTGACATGGGCCTTCCCTTCCCTCTAAGTTACACATGATTTCACTTGATCTTTCAGACTTTATCTCAACAATTGTGAKTTYATGTGATAACACACCCAAGACATATCCTAGTGATCCTAAAACTCAWTAKAMAAGACCCCCTTTACCATTGGAAGTTAGTCATTCTCCTCAACCAACCTTTCCTAAGACYGATGATATAGGTTTAAATATTGATATGGATAGTAACTTAGAAAAGGTTAATGTACATGTCCCTTTAAGTATTGATATTGTATTTTGTTTTTAAATACCTACAACATAGTCACTATTGCAACATCTTGGAGTGTCACTCCCATAAAAACCACGTCRGAGATGATACCTCTTAACGTTTCTCTTGCCAACTCCAAGACCCATGATATAGATTTAAATATTTATATGGATAGTATCTTAGCAAAGGTTAATTTACCTGTCCCTCTCATTATTGATATTGTATTTTTTCTTAAATACCTACAACATAGTTGCTATTGCGATGTCTTGGAGTGTTTCTCCCATTGCAACCACATCAGAGATGATACCTCTTAACGTCACTCTTTCCATCTCCAAGACATCGCTCTTGCCACCTCCAAGATGTCTCTCTTGCCACCTCCAAGTCGTCTCTCTTTCCACCTCCAAGATGTCTCTCTTTCCACCTCCAAGCAATCTCTCTTGCCACCTTAAAGACGTTTCTCTTGCCATATCCAAGATGTCTCTCTTGACACCTTCAAGACATATCTCTTGCCACCTCCAAGACGTCTCTCTTTCCACGTCTAAGACGTCTCTCTTTCCACATACAAGACGTGAGTCTTATGATGGCTATATGGTGTTTGGACAGTCAAATATGATATGACACATGTCCAAATGAAACGTCGCAATAAAGACAAAATCTATGTCATCGAAAAAGTTACTTCATGTGAAATAATGTTTGAGGGGGTCTATTGTTTGTCGTTCTACCGGCAATATAAAGTGGCAATTTCATTGAACACGCCATCATAATTTGACCCAAATGTACTAGTGTCTTAAACTTAGTGTCCATATTCTCCCACAATGTAGTCCAAAGTGCATTGATAAATATGGTATCCCTATTTGAGATGATACTCCTTGATATCCCAAAGTGCATCCAAAACTATTCAAAGAACTTATTTTTTTCTTCTTTTCCATTGATGCTCTGTTCACAAGGCATGTGAATTCCCTTTTTGTTGAACCTTTCAACTACCACAAATATATAATCATGTCACTTCCTGGTTGTTGGTAAACCTCCCACAAAATCCATGGAAATACTTTCCCATGTTCGAGTGGGTACAAGTAAGTGATGGTATAAACCTTGCTTCATGTTGTTGGGATTATTGGTACAATAAAGTATACATCGTATAATATACTATGATACATCTTCTTGCATTCTGGGACAATACACACACCTATGTAAGTTGGTGACCTTCTTCCCAACACCAAAATGTCCCACAACCTTGGATATGTCTGCCTCTCTGATAATCTACAATCATTCACCTTTAGGAACAAAGATATTATCAAGCTTGTATTGTAACCCATTTTGTAAATGATATCCATCCTTCCTGTCACCTTATTCTATATGGATTTGGACCTATAGTTGTTGAAACACCTCCTTGAAGTCCTCATCTTCTTTGTATTCCTCTTTGTATACATCACGGGTAAAAGGATCCATGTGCATAAGAGTTCCCAAAGATGTAATATTGGATGTGGGTGGTTGTGAAAGCATGTCTTGTAACTTTTTTTTCCTACCCTTCTTATACTTTATGACCAAATTAAATTGTTGTAAAAACCCCATCCAATTATAATTTCTAGTTTGTTGTAGCTTACTTTGGGCCTGCAAATACTGCAGTGGCTAGTGATTTGTGTGGATGATGGTCTCCTTTCCCATCAGATAATGTTTCCACTTTTTGACAAGTTGTACCAAGGCATAGAGCTCCTTGTAGTAGATAGGATAGTTGAGAAATTCCACATGAAATACTTCAGAATGATAACAAATGTACCTTCCTCCCTACATTATTACTAATCCCATGGTATACCCACTTGCATCTATCTCCACTTTGAAGTAATTTTGCAAGTTTGGTAGTGCGAGCACTGGTGCTTCACTGATCTTTATTGTATCTCATAAAATACCTTCTTTTGATTCTTTCCCCACTAGAAACTCTTATCACTGGCTTTTATGGTGTGGAGTGGTTCAACTACTTCTAAAACTGAAGCTATGAACTTCTTCATGTATTGTTCCACCCAAAACAAACTCCTAACTTTGGTGACATTTGTAGGAATTGGCCATTTAATGATGGAATTCATATTTGCGGGATCTATATTGAGCTCCCCTCCACCGATCACATACCCAAAAGACACCAAATACTGCTAAGAAAAATCATATTTCTTGAGATTTTCCAACAGATGGTGCTTTTTTAGAGTCTCTAACACGTACGTAAGATGTGACATATGCTCCTCCTAGGGAGAAATATAAACCAATTTTTTACAGGTCTGAATGGCCTGTCAAGAAGATAAAGGAAAACGCTCGATGGTAGGTCCTAATCAGACCTACTATCGTTTGGTGTAGCATTTCCTACGATTTTATGGGCCTTGATTCTACTCAAAATTAAAATAAGAAAAGGGAAAAAACAACAGACTCCCTCCTAAAGAGTTCTAAATAATCCTAAGGCTAATATAATTGTAAGGAAACTAATCTAATCTAACTAATTATAACCTATCCTAGGAGAAAAACTAAAGGAATGAGTACAACGAAAGATAACACCATAAGAACCAAAAATAGTTCAAGTATTCTAAAGATAAATGAAAACAACAACACTATAGATACATAGTCAAATATTTGTACCATACATCCATAACATCATTTGTGTACCCACGAGGAAACATGTGATATCATAAGAAAATATAGCAGAGTGTATAAATAATTCATACAATAGAATCCTATCTACTCAACTAAAAGATAAATGCATAAATACTAGTCTCCAATACACCCATCAACCTCAAAGACTTCCAAAATGCCTCTTGCTCTTTATTCCTCAAAAGTAATAGTACCATATTTTGTTACAAAGGGAAAAAGTTATTTTACATTCAACTAGCTCTCTTTTATAAAACAAGAGAGTGACTCTTTAATTCTCATGATCATTTCTTTCATTTTCCCCTAATTTTTTTCTTTTTTACATTTCGAATTTTTCTTTCATTTAAAAAATGTATATGTGGGAGTTACAAATGGGAGTTGAAGAGACACTTGGGTGGTTACATTCTCCCTATGTTAGTTTACAAATGATATCTATTTAAATTTATTATTCACTCTTCTTGTTGGGTCATTTTCTGAATTTCTTGGTTCGTTATGGGCATTGTTTGCTCTAGTCTACTGAATGAAATCATTCTGGATTATTCTACTTTGTCTCATATTTCCATTAGGATATAGTTGGCTTGATTTTGTTTCCTATAGCTTGAGATATAGTTGTTTGAAGTCTGCATAGTGGGTTCTTCATCCAAATTTGGGTTCCTTCTTTGTTTTTAATTTCCAGGACTTTTTCTCTCTGCATAAACCAACAATTTTTATCCCAACCTATTATTCTCTCCTCCAACTTTCCATCGAGCCCTCCTGGGCCTGATCTTGTTTCTCGCAACTCTAGATATGAATGTTTGAAGTCTGCACAGTCTATCTTCCCCCCAAATTCGTGGCTTGTTGTTCTTTGCAATTTCTGATATATTTTGTTAGTTTTCTAACCTTAATACCTTTTAACGATACCTTTCCAATGAGGTATCATGAGATCAATTTTGACACATGTATCCCAAGATATGGTCATTTAAAAACTGTTGCCTGGATGGAATTTCAAGAAGAGTTGGTCAGGTCAAGAAACTTGATCAGATTGGGAAACATTGATAATATTGGGAAGATTTGATCATATGGGGAAGATCTGATCGGAAGGGAGATGATCAGGTCAGGAAATTTGGTTGGATCGGAAGGAGATGATCATTCTTGAGAAAGTTGATCATTTTCGTATATCTAGTATATACCATCTCTAATGAAAAAACATATGACGACCAATAACATAACCTTTGTATGAAATATCATTATTAATCCATCCTACAACTATAGGGGTCCCACTGTAATGTCAAAAGAGGCTAAAATCCATTCAGTCTAAAAGACTGTTCAAGCAAAACTGTGTATGTAACAACAATATCATGTTTAAAAAAGAGACACGACTCTGAATTGAATTGGCCTAAAAGGAGTTTGGAAAGATCATTACTCGACTTCCATTGGAAGGCCTGGTAGTCATGTAACCTCCTTAAAAACATTCCTCAGGCGGGCCTAGAAAGCTTCTACTATCATTAAGGCTTCTAAAATACGTTTCCAGCAAAACTCTGTGTGAAAACCTGTAGCAAATTAAACGAATTTGCCATCAAATCTGTGAATGAACCTCATATTCCATCCTACAACCACTGTAATATCAAACAAGGATGAATCTGTCATCTAAAACAAACCTTACTTAGTTTTCTTTGAGGAGATTTCCTCCCAAAATTTAAATTAAAAAAACTACCTATAAAGCCTCATGAAGAAATGATACTATCTTCATTTTCATATTCCATTTTGATTTTGTCTAGATTAATCATTAGATTCCATAATCCACCCTGTATGGTTCACCCTTTTTTATAGAAGGACTTGTAGGAAACGCTTCACCATATTGTTGATTAATTGAAACCTCTTTTAGATTTGTCGCACATAAATAAGCTATGCTTAAGATTAGGTAGACTTAGCCAGGGATCTTAATCCATTCCAATTCATAATACCTTAGATATTACACATGGATATTATCTTCTAAATTTTGGTAATAGACATTATAACTTGCAAAGTTGTGACAACCTCCAGATTTATTGCAGGTATATCAAAGAGTTGGGTCCAACTATTCAATGTTCTTATTATTTCCATACAAATTTCTTCCATCCATTCACATTGTATGACTTTTCATAAAAACTAGGCTTAGAAATAATCTATAGCTATAATATGATGCAAATTCTTTTATTGGGGATGGTTTGATAGCTAGATACCCACTTTGTCATGGTGTCTAGTCTATCCACATACACAACTTTGGGGGTTGGATGGTATGTGAACAATGGAGCTTTGAGACATATGACTTATGATAGAAATATATTTAACAAGTTTCAAGAGAAAGAGAAAGGAATGCTTGTTTATTTAGGTGAGGATTCCATGTATCTCGTGAAGGGATTGACATCCATATATTTCCAGATGCCTTCAGGTGATTTTCTTGAGTTAGATTTTGTCTTGTATGTTTTTGATTTAATGAATAGTCTACTTTTAGTTTCTTTCATGTTAGATTTACAATGTTTGGCAGAGTTTGATGGTTAGGAGTGGCTATCCCCTTAAGGATTTTCTTGGCTAGGGTTTAGTTCTAGGGGTTAGAAGTGTCTATCACCCTAGGGATTAAAACATATTTGTATTCATCTTGTGCTAGTAGCTCTTGAAGGGATAGGATGACACCTAGTGTTTATGAGGGGATAAACTCTAGGGTTTTCTCTCTTAGGAGGTTGACCTAGGCTTATGAGGTGATAATCCTATGATAGACTTTCAAGTCTTATTTTTCCCTCGGTCTCCATTGAAGTGCTAAATTATCTCCATATGCCCAATCAAAAGACATTGATCTTGATACCTGCAAGTACTTTCTTCAATAGTCTAAAGCTACTGAAACACATTTTTATCGGACTTCACTCTCCACATTGAGATTCCTTGCCCTAAGTCCTCACAATATTAATTGATGGAAACCCCCTTCAGTCAGAGGAAATCTGGCTTGAAGTGAAAGAGGGTTGGTGAGGTGACATGGGCCTTCCCTCTAAGTTACACATGA
>JZKD02S2093679.1:0-16414 GCA_000966675.3 Picea glauca | reverse complement strand
TTCCAATGAGGTATCATGAGATCAATTTTGACACATGTATCCCAAGATATGGTCATTTAAAAACTGTTGCCTGGATGGAATTTCAAGAAGAGTTGGTCAGGTCAAGAAACTTGATGAGATTGGGAAACATTGATAATATTGGGAAGATTTGATCATATGGGGAAGCTCTGATCGGAAGGGAGATGATCAGGTCAGGAAAGTTGGTTGGATCAGAAGGAGATGATCATTCTTGAGAAGATATGATCAGATCAAGAAACGTTGATCAGAAGGGAGTTGATCAGGTCAAAAATTTTGATCAGATTGGAAGGAGATGATCATCATCAAGAAACTTGATCATATCGGAAGGAGATTATTGTCATCGGGAGGATTTGATCGACATGATATGTAACATTTTGGAATGGATGAATTCTAACGACAAAAAGGGATCCAAGATTAAATGTGAGTATGGCGGGCCAAGTGGTAGGTGCCATGTCATAATCCATGTTAGTGTAACATAATATGGCATCAATGAAAGGGGGCCATGTGTATTCCACGTGGTAGTGAGGTGGCAATGGTGAAATTTGGCTTAGTAAACTTTGGGAGTCCATAACGTTTGATTCAGAACTCGGATTAAGTATAGTTATAGTCATTGGAAAGATATCGAATAGTAGAATCCAACTATGAGGTTTGGTTAGAGAAAATAATAGAATAAAAGAGAGGGAAATATCAATAAATAAATGGAAGGATAAAAGGGGAAGAGAATCAAAGGATTCCCCCACATGCATCTCAAGGATGGAGAAATTGTGAAGAAAGGATATCATGCTAACCTATTCCTGAAACCACAAAAGGAGACGAAATAAATTATGTGATTAAGAGGACATTCACCAATATATCAGAAACATTATATTTACTTTCCTTTAAGCAAACTCATGAATAAGTCTATATTTTGAAGAACGTGAAGAGGAGAGGTTTATTGAAGGAAATCATCTATGATCTAGATTAAATAACTATCATGATAGCTACATGTATCTAATATCCAACACATAGAAAGAATTAGTGACCTTATAAATCAAGTTAAGAGTTTTCCAATATATGAGAGTATAAATATAAAGATGTTAAGCACCATATTCTATCAAGATTTTAATAGTCATCCAGTGAAATGATTAAGAATCTACATCAAACTCATTCAATACATGTACTATATCATCAAACCTTACAGCCATATAAAACCATTAAACACACAGGAAATTGTATAAGGTAGGAAGACAATGTGTCAACCACTCATACGAATGTCAAAGAAACATCATAGGTAAACTAAGAATCATGAAGAAATTTGAAATCATAAGATCAAAAGAGATAATAAACCTCCATCAAAAAAATCATCAGTCGAGACCACACCTCAACTCCCTCAAAGTAGGCAAAGAAACAACATTAGGCTCAAGAAGAAGAGGATTAGAAAGTAGTCTTAAAATTTTAGTAGTGGGGGCCTTTCCTTTTCCTTGTAAAAGAAAAAGTAAAAGGGGGTCACGGATATGTGCAATACACACAGACCAAGATAAGATCACGACGTTGAAGTTTAGCGACTTCAACCTCCACGACAAGAAGGTATACAACATGCTCACCCCACACAAGTATCTGATGAGAACCAAGGGAAATAACTCAGAGATCATCCCCCAATCATGGAACATGAACCTCGCACAGTCCACACTGCTCAATGTCATGAATATTCCTCACTTTGGTAGGCACCAAGAAATGAACGCCTGCGTCAAGTTGTTGTTGTCCTACTACCACGGTGGATATTTGTGGTTGAACCACCGCATCACAATGGATCTGACATTGATAAACCGGATCACAGGGCTGAGCATGCAAGGCCCTGACCCACAAGATTTCTACCACAGAAATACCACAGATCGTGCTATGGCGCATAAGATTAAAGAAATCTACGAAGATGTCGAGAAGGGCACGCAAGGCTATAAGGTAGCTTCTATCCAGAGTGGTGTAGTGTGCCTCACCTGTAAATTGATTGTAGGGAATTTAGTGTGAAATAATCGACCCACCCAAGTCATAGGGTTCATAGTCTACCTCACAGGGAAGTGCGTAGAAGGACTTCAAATGAATTGGTCGAACTACATCATAAACCAGCTAGACCTGGACTACAGGGAAGCACGGGACCAAGGATATGAGTTCAAGTTCATCTGTTTTCTCATCTTGATCACTTTTATTGCATGGGAGATGTCGAAAGGTGCGACCTTCCCGAACATCAAGCCCTTTGAACCACTAGCCATGAATTTGAGTACATTGTGGTACTCCAGTGACATGAACAGGTAGTGGAAATCAAATGCCATCTTCCACACCTATTACAACTAGCTAAAGACCACTATCCAGTCTGAGCCTTGTATAACACTGAACACTCTCCACAGGTTTAGGCCCTTGATGAAATTCAACATGGACTGCCATTTCATCTATATAACAGTGCGCGCTGATGAGAATAAAAAATAGCTGCAGTCATACTACAAGATGACGGAGGAAGACTTAGAAGAGATTACTAAGGAGTGGTTGGTAGACCTCTTCATCCCAACAGACCCCATGGAGCTATCCGATATTGATAGCCTAGAATACCTGCATGATACACCTAGACCAAGCAAGAATAAGAAAAATGAGGAAGCTCAAGATGTAAGGAATACCTTGGTGAAGACTGCTTCTATATCACCTGAGCAAGGAGGTGATGGCAAAGAGATAGATGGCATAGAAGTGGAATAGAATAAAGGTGAGGTTATGCCACCTAGAGACAAGGAGGACCCCTTGAAGAAAAGTAAGGTTTCCCCTCTGAAACCTTCTTCAAGAAAGAAATCAAAAGCAACCAGGACCAAATTCGAGACTACCCTCACCTCAGACGACTTTGATTTTATCGTTGCAGCACTGAATGATGCTTCACTGGAAATAGAAGAGAAGAAAGAATCTAAGCAGGAGGAGGTGTTCAATTGGATCACAGTTTAACTTCAAAGAATGCAATAATAATTACAGTCTAGTTGTGTAGTTCCTACTATGCCTCTATTAGCAGAAACATCAAAACTAGGTGATGAGTTAGCTCAACTCCACTGCATTGCTGATACAGTCAAAGCTCACCTTCAATGAGATCAAGAAGATATAGCAGAAGCCACCTAGGCTTTAGTGCAAGTATATAAAGACTTTGAGGACCAACGCAGTGTTGCAGAATGGGAGAAGCTTGATCTGCAAGAGAAGTTCGATGAAGAAAAATCCCAGCTGCATAAAGAAAAGGAACAATTTCTCACATAGCAACTTGAAGTAAAGCAACTGGTTCACATAGCACTTCGCTCTGTGACATTCATCGAAGTAAATACTAAATAGAGAGTTCCACAATAGGTGGCACAACTCGAATAAATAATCCAACAGCTCAAACAACGCATAGCAGACTTGGAGCTCCACATTGTGCCTCTGACCCCTCAAGATGTAAGAGACCTCAGGGAAGCAATTTCCCGCATCATAGTCGACAGATTAAAAGATCTTACCTTGGAGTGAAAGCAACTGATTAACCACAGTGCTCAGACCTATGAAAACTTCACTAAGAAACCAGAGTTACAGGCACTGTAGTCGCAGCTCCAGGAAGCGAAGAAGCACGTAGATACACTACAGGCACAATTGAAGGCCTTGTCAGTTGTAGATAATATTGGTTTGATGGGAAGGTCCATGAAACTGATATCCTCAAGCTCTCAAGAGTGTTCTAAGTAGAGAAACCATAGATTCCACTTCCTTGAACTTACACATGTCTTAGAAAGAGAAGAGTTTATATATTGTCTCTTCACTAGATAGGTTTTCCATTAGAAATAATGAGAGACATAATCTAGAAAAAAAAACAGCAAGCTCATGAGTAAGAGGGATAAAAACACAATATATACCAGACTTCCCAAACAATGCACATATTTTCTAATTATGATTAAATTTATTTTTGGGTTCTGGAAGTGTTGGAGAGTATGGGGCCCAAATAGATTAATGAGTTACAACCCTCAAGGAATTCACATCTCGAAAATTATTACCCTGGATGAAATGAAAACAAATGTTGAAAACTAAGAATTTGGTATCTTAAAAGTTGTGTTGACATATTCCATAAAGATACCTACAACTCCCAAGCATTTGAATGGTTTCAACATGAGATAAGTATCTAATTACCAACCATGATAAAATTTAGATTATTCAAGAATGTGACCATAATGAGTGACCCAAAATCAACAAACCCCAAGGATGAAAAGATATTGTTGAAGAAAACATGAGGTCTAAAAACCCATCAAATTGGTAGTTCTAAGATAAGTCTTTGATCAATCAGTGAGTTGGGGAATACAAATATTGGTTCTCAAGTAAGTTTTGAAAACAATATCAACAAAGAAATTTAAATAGCCAAGTTGTCTAGAATTGTCAAAAATGCATATAGAGAGTGTAAATGAATGTCTCTTGTTGTTGTGTATGAGAGGAAACTTGGGTGAAGAGAGTTGCAAGATAACAGATGCATATTCTCCTTGGAAAAAAAACTAAACATAGCATAAGATATGTGCATCCAATGCCCAGAAGTTGAAACTAAAAGTGTTAACATTAAATAACTAAAATGAAATAAAAATAAGCTAAGCTCGTTATGCTACAAAGTTCTATGCATAAAATTATTTTTGGCTTAAAGTGATCAAAGAAGAAATAAATTGGGAAAGACACCATTTGGAACTCTCCAAAACCAAGGTAAAATAATATTCTAAAGAGATTCCAAGGAGTTGGAATGGCTTGGATTTTAGATGGGCATATTTTAGTCACTCAAAATTTCAATATTTCCATTCACTTTTCATGAGATAGCAAGATCAACACTATAAAAAGAATCTCAATGAAGCCAAAATCTTCTAAGTGAGAGTCATATGAATATGGAATCATTAGTGTTGATTCTCACCATAAGAGGGGTGGAATAGCAATATAATTTAAGATATACCACTTGTGAAATGACAAAATACTTCAAAGAGATTGACATAGTGATCATGCATAAAAATCAATGACTTGAAAATGTCGAACACAGAAAAAAAAAAATGAGAACGAGATGAAGCAAAGTTTTCCCAAATCAAAATTAAATTGAAAAAATACAATCAAGAGAAAAAATGTGGGTATGCCTTATATTTATTTCCACCTCTGCAAGAGACTCATTTATTGATCATCCAACAATAATGAAGAGAATGCAATAAAAAACTAAGAAGCAAAGCTAAACTATGCAAAATAAAGACACTAGTCTATTATACCCTACTCCTACTTTACACTACAATGGATGAAAAAATGCACTAAGTCATAATGCCAATGTATCCATCCTTGTAAGCCCAAGCTTCCATACATATGTTCAAGACAATATATCAATGATAGATATTGGAATAAGAATTGACTAAAAGTAGGAAAAATTAACTCATGATAAACTATATCCACCATATTAAAAATCTCATTGTGATAATTCATGGGAAATCTATCCAAGTAAGATCTCTCCAACCATGTTTCAATTGTATTGAAAAATGTACCATGACTATCATAGAGTTGATGGAGGGAGTTCAAAGGAAAGTAGCATACCAAATGAGAATCATGCATAGAATATGTGTAAAGTGTGCTTGGTGAGAGAATATTCATGTTTATAAAGTTGTTTATCCTTGAAGACAAACCAAGAGAATGAGATCCCGACATAACCATCATTGTTGACTGAAGTGCCTCATTATATTGGAAATCCTCCTGGACTCACACTTCAAGTAACCATTTGTTGGACAGTTGGTTGTCATTTATTTCAACCCTTGGGGATTGATGTCAACCCTTAGAGAAGTCTGAAATCCCTAGAGGTGTGGTTGAGATTGATGGTGAATTAGTTATCATTGATGTCAACAATAGTGGCTTGTGTTAGTAGACATGATGGGTGCATTTAATGAAGTCTACAGGAAGCCATGGAGGTGTGGTTATGGGACCCAAAATTGGTTGAGGAATATTGACATGAGGGAAAATGTAAATGTAGGTAAGACACTCATATATGGATAGTCCTTGTTGTGCCATTTCCAGTGATAGGTGGTATTCCACATGGTTCCTTATGATTGAGGAGTTATGGTATTGTGAAGTTTGAAGCCCCAAAGAACGGTCAAGAAGCCCCAAATTAGTTAAAAGTCAATTAATGAAAAAATAAAGTTGATGTAATAAGAAATTCAAGAAGTTATAATAACAAGGAAAGAGGTTACCTAGAAAAAGTATAAATACACCTCAAGGAATCTCTCATAATCACACATACTTACATTGAATATCTATCTTGTAAGAATGTTATGGTCTAATATTTTGGTCTATTAGTGAATTTGACATCAAGATTGAAGTTACAAAGGTGAAAGTCTTGGAGTTGCAACAATAAGGGCATGGACATCTGGAGTTTCAACAAGAAGGGTGTGAACATTCATGAGTTGCAACAAGAAGGGTGAAAACATCCACGAGTTGTAGCAAAAAGGGCATGAACATCTGAGAGTTGCAGCAGGGCCAGGTCACAGGTATGCGAAAATCATTTGAAGAAGATGACATCTCTTATTTAATGAAGATGATTTGTATAGGTTGGTGTGTTGTTATGTGATGATATGCTTCAGGTCTTATTCATGAGTAAATATATGTTTTTTATGTGTTCATTTGAAGCTTCTATATTGGATGGTATGGCACATGATTAAGGCATGTATTGGAGGCACTTGTGATACATGGCACATGGTTTCATATGGTTGAGGTGATATTGATACACGATTGAGACAAACTCTTGGTACTTGGTATATGGATGTTATGGTTCATTGTTAGAGACACATTTAATGGTACATGGTATATGGTATAGGATTGATACATGATATGGTACAGGATTGATACATGATATGGTATATGGCTGAGATACATTTTTGGTATATGTATGAGGTGCATTTCTTGGTGATGTTGGTATAGATGTCAATGCACATGGTTGATGTGCATGGTTGGCTCATTGTATGGTACATGTGTTGATGGTATAGGTGTTGATGTGCATGGTTGGCACATTTTATGGTACTTGGTATGGTACATATTGATGGTTTGGTAAATGTTTTGGTACATGGTTGAGACACATATCTCATGATGGTATGTTAGGGATATAGATACAATATGCTTGGTAGAGGTATGTGTTGGTGATGCTGGGCATCTAGTTGGGAGGTGTCATTGGTATATGATCCATGTGACAAGATCTAGTTGAGTATCAGTCACAGTGACAGGATGATGTGACAGGCTGATGTGACAGACGGATTAGTGACATGTTGGATACAGTGACGGGTTGATTTGACAGAGATAGTAACAGTGACAGTGATAGTAACAATGGTAATGATTGTTGCAGTGACAATTTTTTCTACACTTATATTTTAGGCTGACAGGATGAGGAAATGAAAGGGGGTTGTAGCTTCCTTTAGGTTGGAGCCTTAGAATCATGGGGTTGTATCCTCCTTCTAGTTGGATCTAGAAAATTTAGGAAGTTCTAAGTTCCTTCATGTTGGAGCCTATAAATAGGGGGTCATAGCCTCCTTCTAGTTGTAGCTATAGAATTGGGAAGTTGGTGCTTCCAATGAATGCATTCTTTGATATATATAAAAAAAAATTATGTGGTTTTGTCCCATTTGGGTTTCCACATAAATCTTGGAGAATTATGTATTTGATGTGATGTTGCTTATGTTTATATACTCATGATATATTGAATACAATCATAGATGATGCATTGATGATATACCATTTATAATATTGAAGTTTATATATTGTGGTTAAAAGTGATAAAAGTTCTCATATTGATTCACCCCCCCCCACTCTCAGTATTCCAGCAATTGGTATCAGAGAAGGTTTATTCAGGAAACAATTTAACCACTGGAAGAAAGATCATGGAGTAAACTATGTTTGGGGTGCCATAATTTGATTGTTATAATGGTTAGAGGTTTGAAATGTGGAGTATCATGATGAAAAAATTCTTAGAGGCATAAGGGGTATGATGTTTGGAAATTAGTTGTTACAGGATACACTGCTACAAAGAAACCTAAGTCTACATCCAAGAAGGAATTGAAAATAAATAACAAAATAGAAATGGATTTGATCAGGGAAGGATTATGTGATTCAATAAGACATAAATTTGGAAAATTTTCATCATCTAAAGAACTTTGGGACAAGCTACATAATCTCCACTTTGAGAAGTTTCCCATCACAAAGCCATAGAATTCTAAAGAATATGAAAGAAAAAAAAACAAGAAGAAATATGCTCATAATGTTATACAGATTTAGAAGAAGAAGATTGTGAAGAAGGCATAGTAGGTCTTGAAGAAAAATTAATTAGTGATTTAGACGAATTGACGAAAGAAAGGAAGAAAAACAAGTATCTTGAGGAACACTTAGTCAAGAAGAATTATCAATAAAGTTCTGAAGAATCCCAACAAGTCATCATGAATCTAAAATATAAGTTGGATGAAGCTAGGAGGATTGAAGAAACTTACAAAAGTTGTATGGAATAAAAACAGTGTTTGGAAGCCAAAATAACAACACAAAGAAAGGAATCAAAGAAGAGACATAATATTTTGACAGATCATCTCAAGGAAAGATCAAAGGACTTTAACAAACTTGAAGCATAATTTAGTCAAGAAGAAAGAACTCTTGAAAATGAAATCATCACTTTGAATATCTGACTTGAAGAAGGAAAGCTAACAAAAGAATTCATGAAGGTTCAAATGATGAAGAAAGAAGAAGAGGTTGAGAAGCTTAAAGAATAAGTTGTCACATTATGAGTTAAAATCGTCAAGCTTAGCAAGAATGTTGAAGATATATAAACATCCACATCATCAGTGAATAAATATGAAGAGAAGCACTCTAGGTTGCCAAGGAAGAATGAAGAAAAGAGAAAGAGTTATGTATAAGTACTCAAAGGATGGAATCATGGTTAGCAAGAATCAAATAAGAATGAGCATAATAAAGATACATCTTCAACAAGGCCTTCCACATTCAATCAACAAATAAGATTCAATCATGATGAAGGGATCAATAGAAGAGAATATCATGATCAACCGAAGCATGAATTCAAAAGGAATGCACCACAAATAATATCATTCACCCCTAGGTAAGTAAATTTATTTTATGGTCATTGTTTTACTTGTACTAACTTTGGCCATAAATTTGTATATTGTTGGGCTTAGGGAAGAAATTTTCAAGCAAGAAATGCTTATATGGATCCACATAACATTGAATGTTACAAATGCTACAATTTTGTTCACATAGCTCATGATTGTAGAAGCATGATGGATACTTATATGAAAGATAACAACAATATCATATATAAGAAATTTTGGAAAAGAAAACAAGAACATGTAAAAGAAGAGAAGATGAATGAAGAACACCTAGAAGTCATATTCTCAGGATTGGAAATAGTATGAGATCAAGAAAAATCTACAGGAAAAAAGGAATATGTTAGATAAAAGAAGGTTTGGAGAATAAATGGAAAACAAGAAGAACATGTGAATAAAGAGCAGGTCCCAGAGATCGCAATATTTGCAATAGTATGAGAAATAAAAGAAGAGAAAGTGAATAAAGAGCATGCCCAAGAGATTCAACTTTAAATAATTATAGTGCAGTATCATAAAGAATCCATAGGAAAATAGGAAGAAGTTAGAGTTCAGAGAGGTGATGAATCTATAGATGAAGAGGAATATTACTCTGCATTAGGTTGGGTTCCTCCATTGTGAACATGAGTAAAATTACCTAGGATTAATGGTTCAATGCAAATGTGCTTCAACACTCTCCTTGGGATGGGTCACTTTGCTTATTGAAATCTCTATCTAACAATGGTGAATTAAAATTGTTTTTTATTTGAGGAAATAACATAAACAATCATTAGGGTGATGAAAAATATAGATGAGAGAGAAACATACATGATCTCCAATCTCATTCCTACATCATTCCAATTTGTTTTTTCTTTTTTTCTTTTTCACTTTTTTATTTTTCAGATGATGCCCCATGGATTTGATTTATAGATAAATTACAAACTCTTTGAATAAGCAGTTCTAATGTGAAATATCTTAATTCAAAATGGAGATCCCAACACTTTTAAATTGACTTTGGAAGGCCAAAGTACTCCTCATAAATTGTATCGGAGATCAAATTTCTCATGTACAACAAGCTAGATCTATCTGAATTATGATTACCTCTTTAAATGCAACGAAGAGGATAAGTTCACTCATGTAAGTATAATTTCATGACTTTCAAAGGAATATCCATGGAAGTTGTGTAAATTTCAATGGAGGAAGGCCACACAAGTGTATGAAAACCCGCGTTGTAATGTGTTTTACCTTTACTTTTTAGGTTATGTAAAGTATCCATGAGGTATCATTTTTACTCTATATTATTTCCAACTCATAATGTTTTTGGAAAATCACCTAAATGTCTCTTGTGACAAAAATTAAGGTGTTAAAAAAATTCAGGAGGGAATCCTCCACTACTGGGGGCTATATAGATCCCACAATATTTATGAAGGATCGCATGCCTTGAGCATTGATGCAAGGTAGAACTACAAGGGGTGCCTATACATTAGTGTGATTTAATGTAATCTTCCATGGGTATTGAATCCTCCCATTGAAGAGGATAATTACATAAAGGAGTAATGAAGTGATGGGTATAATTGATCAATAAATGAATGCATGGAGTTTATGATCTAGTTCTAGAAGAATTTGCAGCACAAAAGATGCAAATGAGAGGTTTTGAATTTTGAGGAGGTGTAGATGGGGATTATTAAATTTCCATAATATTATGTTCCATGTTGAAATTATTACAAGTACATTTGCACAAATAGAGGGGTGTAGTATAATACGAATGTAATATTAGTGAATATGGGAAGGATGCACTAGTTAAAATAATATAAGTTATAGAACTAATTTACAATGATGGCATTAATTGAAGATTATATTTGGCCTCCTATGTTACTTGATTTTATTAATTTGGGTAGTATGAAGTAGTGGAATCCCCATCAATGTAAATACACACCTTATAGAGCTAAGAAAAGTAGTGGATTGTACAACAAAAAAAATGTGCAAGATGAGAAAGAATGAAGCATGTGAGAGAGAGATTACACATGTGGAAAATATCAAGGCCATGAGGAAGAATGCATGAAAATTTGGAAGCATATCGCATGGAATATCATGGATAGTGTTTGGGTAAATATGGATGCTTTAGGTGAATATAAATATGCAATGTGGAAGATAAAATGATGAAGATAGATCAAGCATCATTGAATTCTGGTGACCACTAGGATTCATGGAAAACTTAAGGATTTATAATACATAAGATTATGTATGTCTCATTGAATCATAACAAATACTAGTATTCATGGACATCTCAAAGTATGGCTCACACACATGCTCAAATATGGCTCATTGTATCCTTGATTTTGTGTAGGAGAAATCCTTGAGATGCCAAAAATCCATAGTGATTGTTAGGATTTAATTTGACATCAGCAAGATTTTGTATTAGCAATATTTGACATATCCATCAATACTAAAAGAAACTAGGATTCATGGATATACAAATTTATATATCATAAATAAGGATAACACAATATGTTTTTATACACAAGCTTACTAGTAGCACATGGATAGCGCCAGATTTAGGATTTCCCATTGATTCCCCATGGACACTAGAATTCATGGACTTATTAAGAATACCTCATACACAATATGAGGGGTGACTCATTGATCCTAGTTCCTGCTAGGAATCATGAACATATAATTTGATATATCAAATAAAAGGACAAATCAAAATCATGTTATAAGAAACATAACTACAAGAAAAAGATTCTTAGGATTAAGTATTTCTCATAAATCCTAACATCCTCTAGGATTCATGCATATATCAAATATGGCTCATTCACAAGATCAAATATGGCTCATTCAATTCTAGTGGCCATTATGTAAATTGGATATGCACAACAATAATTGGTTATCAACTCAACTTCTATGAGGATCAACACATGAAAGGTTTGATACTATGAAGAAGGTAAGAGACAGGGTTGATGGCATGAAGGTCCCCATTCCATATTGATCGGTATCTAGACCTACATTAATATAGTACTCTCAAAGTGAGTGTGGAAAAAATAAATAGATGAAACGAAAATGTATAAAAACGGTAAGAAAAAAAGAAATTATGTGTTTAAAAAATATAAACATGAGACACTATTCCTCAAATGTAATTAACAAAAAAAATAAAAAAGAGGAGAAGCACACTAGAATTGGGGGAAGATGAAGATTTTGTGCTGCCTATCCTTGCAACTTCAACCATAGTCAATCCAATATTCTATTTACTCCTTCGTCACAAAGGAAAAGGGGTTCTTTGGTTGAGAGTGGGAGGAATTGTTGCCCAAATTCCCATGTGAACACTGAGAATGGACCAAAGAGCCTAAAGGTACTATAACTTGTACATGGACCAAAAAATAAAGAGCTTAACCGAAGAAAATTAAATGTTGGTTTTCCCATTTGAGTTCCCATGGTAAACGTTGAGTTCTTCTGTTATGAATCTCTCTATTTGTTGTGGTTTTTCTTTCTGTGTTTAAAATGAAGCTTCTCCATATTTAAATTGTTGCATATGATTTTTTAATGGGTTGACAACTCTTTTCTAGATGTATTTTAAGGATTTCCTTCATATTTATGGTATCCATTAGTAAATGAATAATCTCAATAGCTCTTTATTCCCCTCTGCTAAGATTGGAAATCTAAGGTTTCCATCACATAGTTGTTGCAAATATTTAGGGAATTTATAATTTTTTATTTTAAGATATTAGATTGTTAGATCCATTTTGTAGGGATTATTCCTTCACCAATGATAGTATATGGTTATTTTGTGAGTTATTTCACTTGCATGGGAATTGTAGAGAGGTTGTACACTTCCTCTAGTTAATTTTTGAACTAATATGAGGACATATAAGTGTTTTTTCCTTCCTTGAGGATGATAGGAACCTATTGGAGACCATATACACTTGTTGGAGATACATTGAAGTTTGTACACTATAAATACACTTTGTATGCACCTTTCCTTGATTTCCTATGCATGTGGAAATTTTTGGGTGGTTGCTCAGTGTTGAATGAAGAGATTTGAGTGGTGGATTGTGCCACTCAATTAAATTTGAATTAATAAATGATTTTTGAACCTAATTTGTCTTTGGTTGGAAATTTCCATGCTAAATGTGTTGGGTATGGGAAGTAATTATCTTATTCTATACACCAATATTTCATAAATCCAATTCTCATATAAATAATTAGTTTCCATCTTATGCATATTTTGAAGAGAGTGTTCATATCATTAACTTTAGTTGAATATTATTTAATACAGTGGGAATTGAATGTAACATATAGTTGATCATTGTGTATATGGTATACTTGAATAGAATCTTGAGTACATACCAAGGAGAAGTCAAATTGAAGCTTGTTTAAGCTAATCTACTTGGCATCCAAAACTTTCATGGAAGAGAAATCCAAGAACATGCTATAAATATAAATTTACAATAATTTACTTCTCTCTCAAGAAAACATTCATAGGAATTGTAGGGGATTATAAATTTCTTAGGAATCCATGTTAGTGAAGAAAAAAGGCTATGATCGTATCATTTATGGATAATATAGTATCAAAGCCCAAAGTTTTAATGTACTTGGTGAGACATGTATGGTAAAAATCCATAGTGACTGCAAGATAAGATAAGATAATTTTATCAATGTCTGACTAGTGACCACAAAATTAGGTGAAAAGGATTACTGAGTAAAATGATGTCAATACAATGTGGGACTACCAAAAGGTATCCTATAATAGGAAAAATACATAAAGTAAAGTGCAATAAGGTAGAGTAGTGGAGAGTGAGATGAGTTTTGAGGTATGAAGAACCCTCAACCCTAAGCTCATATATTTTATATGATCATAACTTGTAGAATAGGTGATGATCTAAGATCAAGAGGATCCAGAAGAAGAAGAGGAAAGGAAATGGGTATGTCCTATGTTGGTTGTGGAGCCTATTGGCCCTTGGTTATAAAAGAAAATGGAGAACAAGGAAGAAAAGGTAAAAAGTGAACTTCGCGGGAGACATAGTGATTGTCACTGGGTCGACGTGAGCAAAAGAGAAGAAAAGATGGAGTGAAGTGCATAAAAGAAATCCATTGGATGAGGATATCAAGGATGGCAGATCAACAAGGAAGATGGACCGAGGATGACTCAGGAAGTGGAAAAATCCACCATTCGATGCTTTGGAACACCGCACGAGAAGGAAGGAAAGACAGGTTGACGAAGTCCAGAAAAAGTGGATCAAGTTGACCTAGGGTATTAGACACCTAGGGTTTTGGTAATTAGGGTTTTGACACTTAGGTTTCGTCCTAAGGTTGTCGATGAGGTATTGTAATGTATAAATAAAGGTCAAAAGGACCTGGGCCGAGGGGATATGATATTGTTATTGATTTAGCTCTATTGTTGTGGTGAGAGGTCATTGCATTGTAAGAGAGAAGTGTTGAGGGTGAGAGCCTTCTCGTATTGTATGATCTTTAGCTGGGTGTGAATATTAGATACTGCAGTTGGGTGCACAGGAAGGGGGAGAGAAAGAGAGAAGGAGAGAGAGGATCTATTGGCCAAGAGCGTAGATCATAACTGTAAGCTTTATCTTAATATATCATAAGCACAATTTTGTGGACGTAGCCCTAGAGAGAGGGTGAACCACGTATATTTTATGTTGTGTGAGTGATTAATGCTTTGATCTCTATCCTTATTATACTGTTATTTGCATTATTGTGTTAGATCAAGATCTATAGCTTTGTAGAGTAGATCTCACTGATAAGTGATATATGAATACTGTGATTGTTGCTATACAAGATCCACTTGATATTCCTCTAGTTGTAGACATCTCTGTCCTGCAACCCCCTCATCGTTGCTTTGGGTGAGACTGCATATTCTTCGCAGATGTTGTCGAAAGGGCCAGTAGATAGGGCTTATTGGTGTGCTCTTGGAGTGAACCCTGGGTCTGCCCCTGTGCCAACAAATGGTTCTGTTGTCGGGACAAGAATATTTTTAATGGAATGTCAAGGTGGTTCCCATTGAAAAAAGATATTCAGAAGTGGATAGAGGATCAAGAGAAGGACTTCGTTGAAGCCTAGAACAAGAACCCTAAATTGAGTATTGAATATTGGCTACAAATATACATCTTCACTAACATTCACGAGATCTTGTTTTGGAGGAATCCATCAGGAGCTACATGAGTGGTTGGCTAGGTTAGCTGACACACAGTTTGAGATCAGATCTAGACCTCCTATGGTTTGGACACTAGCAATGATCCAGAAGGTCAAGAGAATTGACAACGTTGTATCCAGAGTAGTAGATCATTAGTTTGATAGTACCATTGGAGGCTATATCACCGAGTTTTCTATTGACATAACATAATCGTATAGCCAAGCCAAGAGATACTTTTTAAAAGGACCTAGAGGAAAATATTTTCACTTTATGAAGCTAAGAATCAAGATGCTCTTGCATGAAAATCACATCTTGAAGGTATAGTAGATTCGTCGGACCTGAAAAGGCTAATGTTCAAGATCTCAAACAACAACAGCGACACAGAAGTTGGACATATGCGTAGTGGAAAAGTATTTCGAGGGGTTCACCTTGAGAACTTGTTTAAGAAAAACTATGGAGAAGAGGGTTTCTACAATGGAGAAGAGGTAGATCTAATCGACAAAGAGAATCTAGAACCCACCAGAATAGAATAAGGGGAAGTTAAAGAACTGCGCCAAAGTGAGACAAAAAACTCAGGAACTATGCGGACTACTGAAGTAAGTAACGTTAATCCTCATGTTGTCCCAACAGTACTTAGAAGTCATAATAGTCAGAACCACCAGAATATTCAGAGTATTGTTACTAGTAGCTCAACATCTACTCAGACAAGAAGCCTAGTCAGCTCTATGGCAGATGAAATGAGACTCCCTATCTTTAGAGGAGATGGATCTGAAGATCCAGATCAACATTGGTTTTTGTGTGAAGCTGTATGGAATATTAAAAGTATCATCGATGAAGACATCAAGAGAACCCAGTTCATCACTACGCTAAGGGACCATGCATTGAGATGGTATATGAAACTTGTCTAAGGACTGGCACTGATCTAAAAATTGAAGAAGACTTGAAAAACTTGAAAATTTATTGCAAGTGAAATGTCATGTGTTTAAAGCAAATGGATCAGTTTGCAACACATAAATTAAAGGATTGCTTATGCAAATTACACATAGACATCAGCATAATCATTGAACATAAACACATATGCACAACAATTGATAAAGGAGTTCACCCCTCTTATGGGCTACATCTCCTGGTCCAGCTTCCAATGGATCATTATTATTAATTTCTC
>JZKD02S2093668.1:20913-46585 GCA_000966675.3 Picea glauca | reverse complement strand
AATTAATCATTAGGTGCCTTGCCTCTTTAATAAGTTGATGGGTTGGTTTACATCCTCTTCTCTTGTTTTCCTTGGTTGATCTTTTGGGCTCAGATCCTGGATCTACCGAGATGCCCAGTCTAGCTGTAGATCCCGCTGTGGAGTTGGTAAACACTTTATGAAATTTATGGAGCTCTTCTACTGGGATGTGTTGTAAGTCTTTTTGATTGAGGGCTTCCTCCAGTTTTTCCAGGTCTATCTCTGCCAGATCCATCTCATCCATGAGCATGTTGGTGTCTCCGTCTCTGCCTGATTGTGTTGTCTGGGTTGTTTCTTTTGGGGGAGTTGCATTTGGCACTTCAGGGCTTTTGCTTTTCGCTTGCGTTGTTGCTTGATGGGGGTTCTGTATTGCCGCATCTTCCGGCAGCTGATTCAGAGCTTCATAGGATTTTTTGGTGGGGATCTTTGGGGCTGAGCTCTGATTTTTTTTTCTTGATTTATTCTTTCTCCTTCCTGTGACATTGAAAAAACCATCCTTTTGCTTTCTTTCACTGGGCTTGGAGGCTGTGGCATTCATAGGACAATCTATGAACAAGTGGCCGTGCTCATGGCACTTTCTGCATCGAAAAGGTATGTATTCGTAGTCGATTGTCTAGTTCCAGTCTTCATCCTGGTATTCAAGTGTGATGGAACCTAGCAAGGCTTTTGATATGTCCATGTAGATGCAGATACAGGCATATGAGGTGTACTTCCTCATTTTTGTAGCTTCTGAAGCTTTAACATATTATCCCACCGCGTTTCCAATGCCCATGAGTATTTCCTCCAGCCAAAATTCCTAGGGTAGAGAGTACAGATGGATCCAGACCGGGGCTCTTGAAAAGTCCTCCTACTCTGGACTGAATCTGTCGGTCCAGAATCTCAGAAATAGACCCGCTGAGTTGTAGAAATACGGTCTGTTGTCGAAGATGTTGTCCTTATCTTCTAGATTGTACAGGATTATTGTGAAGAAGCCCTTGGAGCTAAGCTGGACTTCATAGTCTCCTTTGGAGTTCCACCAGTCCTTGATCCAACGAGTGAGGTCTCTTTCAGTCGGCCATAGGCCCAAGAATTTTTCGATCGGTGTGTGATCCATCATAAACTGGGTGTGTTCCCCCACCCGTGTTGATTTGATATGATAGAGTGGGGGTTTTTCCATTTGTGGTATACACTTACCTGGCAGCCAACTTTTGGAGGATTGCAGATGAGATGTGCTGGGTTCTAGTTCCATTTCTTTGTTGAGTCCTTGTTCTTGGGTAAAAGCTGATCCCTCAGGTGCACCGATGGCTCGAAGGCAGGGTGCTTAGCACGGGTTTCGTTTCTGTCGTTGGCGGTAATATCGCTATACGAGGGGGGTTTTCCCCCCTCTCCCGAGCTCATTGTTGGGTGTGCAGAGGACTCATGAGGTGCTCTTCTATAGAGCGTGGAAGTGGGCAGCAGGGCTCTGGGGTAAGAGCGCATCAGATGGTAACAGGGCGCAGGGGTTGCAGAGTGCTAGGGTTCTTCAGCCGATGCCTTGGAAAAAAATTCGACATAACTCCCACCCAAGGAAGGATACATTAGTAAGACAACTTTTATTGAAGAGAATTATGATAATCAAAGGAATTTGCACTTTAACAAAAGTAAAGTTGACATTTTCTTAAAGGATTTAAATAGTAAATTAAACCTCCTAACTTATAAGGACAACATTGAATAATTCTATCATAATTTTACAACTACCCTTTCCACTTCTATTAACAAGTTATCTTTCGAGGTGTCCTATAAAAATAATAATAGAACAACCAACCCTTGGTATGATAAAGAATGTAAAATTGCTAGGAAAGTCATTCAGGATGCTTCTAATGAGCCCTTAAAACTCGATAAGATCAATACGTACAAAGCACTGATTAAAAGGAAAAAAAGATGTTGTATCAATAAAAGGCAAGAGCAACTTTCACAACTATACAAGTTGGATCCTAAGAAGTTCTGGAGCTAAATTATAAAACACAATACTAAAGAAAATAATAGGATTCTGTTAAGGGACTAAAATTACTACCTTAAAATTCTTTACGAGTTCCATAATGCCATGGAAACCATTCCTATTGTCCCTACAAAGGAAGAAGTTTATTCTTTAGATGACATAGAATTTGGGGTTAAGCGGCTCACAAATTGGAAAGCTAAGGACATTGAAGGCTACCAAGCTAAAAATTTTAAAATCGAAGGGCCAATCCTTATCCATCACATACACAAGATCTTTAATTTAGTAGTCAAGAATGGCTTCTCTAAACCCTGGATGCAAAGCATCATTGTTCCTATTTCTAAAATGGGGATAGAAACATTCCCTCTAACTATAGGACCATTATGATTAGCTCAATTTTAGCCAAGCTTTATGGAATTATTTTGGAAGAAAAGATTAGCCTTTGGATAGAAAGTCACGGTAAAAGAGATAAAGGTCAGAATAGGTTTAAGAGATATCGTTCAACTGTGGACCATCTCGTTACCTTTAGGATCGTTGCAAAGGAGTTTCACAATACTAAAACCAATCTTTTTGGTTGTTTTGTTGACTTTAGAAAATATTTTGACATGGTTCCTAGGAAAAACCTTTGGAATAGGTTAGAAGAGATAAAAGTGCCTCTCAATTTGAGGGTTGTTGCAATAAGGATGTATGAGAATGTTATTTCTAAGTTCAAAAACATTGAGGGCTAGTCAAAAGAGATTAACTACAATATCAAACTCAAACAAGGATGTCCCTTGTCCCTTACCCTTTTTGGCACATACATTGACAAGTTAGAAGAATGTTTGGGAAAAACAGGTTGTGTCGGCCCTACTCTCACTCGTATAGTCATCTATATTCTTTTTTATGCCGATGATATCATTCTTACGGAAAGGAGTCCCCATGATCTCTAAAACCAACTAAGAATCCTCAAGGATTTTTGCTCCAATACGAGTATGACTGTTACTACTGATAATACTAAGGTCATGATTATTAAATCCAATAAGATCCATTATGATACCTTTGTATATGACAACAACAACTTGGAGGAAGTGACTTCATACAAATATCTTGGAATTGATATTCACCACAAGCTCAATTGGAGATATAGCATTGAGAAAATGATTATTGGGGGATGGAAAGCTTATTATGGCCTTGAAAACAATTGTAAATCAATTGATCTTTGGAGTTGGGATAAGAAGAAAATCCTCTTTGAGAATCTTGTTACACTTATTATTCTTTATGGTTGTGAAGTATGGGGCAATAGTATCTCTCGTGAATCCCGGAGAAAGATAGAGAAAATAAAAAAGAATTTTATAACCTATAATCTCAAAATTAAATGAAATATGCCCTATCACATCCTCTTCGAAACAAGCATGTCCCCTATTGAGAGCATGGCTATGACTAGATACCCAATGTATAAGAACAAGTTAAACAACATGGAAGACAAGAGGCTACCTAAAATTTCTTCAAAATCAAGTGATAACCACCATCGGCTCAAGTGAGGATGGCATAAAGACGCCCAGTCTTGGCTAAACTATTGGGGAATCATGGAAGAAACCAGTTTGCAAAATAAAGATACTATTAAAAAAAATGTCAAATCAAAATTTAAGGAAAAAATGTGGTGTGATAAAGAGTTAGAGGAAAAAAGAAAATTAAGTTATTATAAATACGTAATCAACCCTAATCTAGAAGATCAAAATTATCTATCTGCTTGGCCAAGTGTAAAGAAAAAAATAAGCATTGCTAAGATAAGAACAAATGCTCATGAGCTCCATAGTGAAACTGTGCGTTGGTCAATTCCTAAAACGCCATGGGATGAAGGAGTGTGTCACCTTTGTGACTCTAAGAAGGTTGAAGATGAAAAACACTTTCTCTTAGATTGTTGAGCCTACACCCATATTAGATCTCATTTTAAAAATATTTATAACACTACCAACCTTCTTAACCTCTTTACTCAACAAAAGTATGGTGATCTTGAAAAACTTCTCTCAATGCTTTTCGAGCACATAGACAAAATTCTAAAGAATCACAAGTAATCACTTACCCTCTTAAGGTCCGATAGACCAATTTGGTCTTAGTGGATGTTAATCATCATCATCATATATATATACAATGAGCTCAGAATTTATATCATGATGTCCAAATAGGTATTGATACATGGAATTTCAAATGAAGAAAACTAAAATCATACCATACCATACCACAATGCATCTTTCATCTGAGGAGCGGGGATGAAAATGAGCTACACCACAACTAAGCCAACATGATCACATATCTCATGGAGATCAAGAGGAGCTATGTCTAGATTAGGAAAAGATGATCTTAACACCTCATGCATGGAGGAAGATGACACACTTGATAGGGTATCCAAAAAGTTGATAACCATGAGGGGGTAACAAGACCTACAATAATAACAAGCCTTCTTTAGGAAGATCAAAGAATGAAGAATGATAGGAATCAACAATGCATATTTAGAAAGGTAATTACAATCTTCTATGAAGAATGAGAACATTTTGGGTGACCAAAGGTTTTGATTAGGTTAGGTTTGTAGTCATGGACAAATTGTATAGCTTATCTTCCACCAATGAAAAAGATGGAAATCTTATCAGGATCACATATATGGGTTCTAACTAGAGGAGTACTTGCATAATGTTCACTTTTGTTGGTAATGTCTCCATTGATAATTAGATGTATCTGTAGTTTTTGGTTGTGTTGGAGCATTTATTGAATGGATGTTAGCTATAAAGGGAGCATAATTAAAAATAGTACAACTAGATCATACTGACTTGGTTTTTTATTTTCTTTTATTTTAAATAAGGTGGTGTTTCATATTCTATGGGAAGATAAAATGTTTAAGCTATTCCATATTTGAATATATTGAAAGTTTAATGTGTAGATTTCCTTTGTTCTTATGAGTGTTGTGGATACACTTTTCCTATTCTTTAAGTGTGTATGTGTGCGTGCACATGCACACACATACACACACACACACAAATATTGTTAGTGTTTATTTCCACACACACACACATGTATTGTTAGTAATTTTTTCCACACACACACATGTATTTTTAGTGTTATTTTCCATCGCAACCAACTTTTGTTAGTTGTAATATTATATAGGCATCCTTATCTTCCCAACTATGATAACTATCACTTTGCTAACATTGGGCCTCTTCCATTTTTATATATATGATACATTATATTTCATTGTATTCACAACATATCTAATAGATCAAATGTATTCTCTCTTGTAGAAGGTTTTCTTTTGGTTTTGCAGTAGTTTTTTGTTCATGGGATATTCTTTTAAATATTTTCATGATATCATAGAAATCTTTGCAAACCCATTCTCATTTGTTTCTAAGAGATACTTGTTGGAAATGTGATTTTCAAGATCCAAAACAATTATTTAAAACATATAAGATCATATCAAGGAGGAAGCAAGTTGTTGTTTTTATTTTCCTAGATCATGGCTCTATTTCTCTGGATTAGAGTTTGTTTCTTGGCTCGATGGTGCATGAATGGTTTGATGGCCTCTTGCATGCAGTGGTCTCTCTTATTCATGGTGGTTTCCTTGACCTTGCCTTTGCATTTTTAATTGGTGGATGAGGGCTACAGTTTAGTGTTTACGCAATTGCACGACGATGATTATTTCCCCATTTTAACCTTAACTTTGCATTGAGAATTGTGATTCTTCAAGGTTTTTTGCATTGGAAATTGTAATTATGAAATACATACACCTTTAGGTATTATGATTACTCCATTGGAAATTGTAATTATAATATTCTATAAAGGTGAATAATTATACCATTACATTAAAGATAATTTAATTCACTCATAACTACATATTATAAATTATAATCCAAAAAAGGAAGATACAATTAGCGTGCTAAGTTAAAGTGACTAAAATTGTAACTTGACCACTTAACCTTGCATTAGGAGTTTAATTTTTGTTTCCATGGGAATTGTAATTAAGAAATACAAAAAGCCTATAGAATTATGGTTTAATCCATTGGAAATTGTAATTACTAAACCTGTATTGTCTTGGTCGAGTGAATGATAAAATTGAAATGCATAAAAAAATAAAGAAATAAGCCATATTTTCTTATTTGAGAAAAATATCTTTCATTATGTAGGATTTGCATTCATTTATTAATAAAATAAGCAAAGTAAGTCAACAAAAGAAAAACATGTGTTGGTAATGTCACTTCTATTTACAAGAAGTTATGGATTAGCAATTAGTCACTAAGTTTTAAGAATTAACATTTTATAAAGAAAGAGGAAATTGTTTATCCATTGATTTTAGTAATAGCAATATAATATATGCTAGGTGTGAAATATGCATAAGAGCAATCAAGTAGTTGCACTGATTTTCTCTATGCTATAATGCAAAAAAAAGGGTGTATTGATTTCAATATTGATTAAGTGCATTGATTTCAAAATATATATAGAGAAAATTGATCTTGTTTATCAATTTCAATAGCACAAGGAATTTCAAAATTCATATTATGATGTTGTGAAATAAGTTCTTAGTTATAACTTAAAGTCCAACTCCATGTGGCTTGTGTCTTAGTATTATTATAGCAAAACCATTGTTATTATTCATCATGTATTTATTATTATTATATATAATGTTAAAAAATATAGAATGCATTGACATATACAATGCATTAAAACCAAAAACATCCAACAAAATGTAAAGAGAATTATGAGTAACATATGTATTTGGACAAAGAAACTATTAATATTGAAGAGATTAAAAAGGGGTAGGGTATGAACCTCTATGCAATATCTTATATTTAAATATTTGAATGGTCTTTGGAATCATCTTTTTTTTTTCTCATATGATTCATATGAAAACATGGAAAAACTAGCAAGTGTGAATACAAAATAAAGTGAGATCAATATCACTTGTAGCCTATCTCCTATTTATTATATGCATCCTATTAATTTCTTATTATTCACTTTATTTTTGATGTCACTTGATAGTAATGTGTACATTATATAGATGATGCTTAGTAAATATAAAAGATGGAATTCATCTAAAACATATATATATATATATATATATATATAAGAGGATGATATTTTAAAAATTTTCCTACTTAATTGTATTTTGATGCTTAGAAAATTTCAAAGATCAAATTCATCTAAAACACACACATATAATGTGAAATTTAAAATTTTCAGGCAACAATCCACAACTCTAATCATCCTAGATTTTTTTTAACTCCAAACTATCAAGCATCTAAAAAGATCAAATTCCTCAAAGTGTAAACCTTTCCTTCAATTTTACACTTTAAAAAAGTTTTGCAATTAGAAAAATTTAATTTTATAACTGATAAATCTCTAATTAAAATAGATTTAAAAGTGATAAGAAACATAAAAAAAATATAAGAAGCTAAAACAATAACACTCAATAAAATGAGATAGAAACATAACATTGAAAATGACATATGCACAAAGAAGAGATTACTATTTAATTAGTGTAAAACCCTTTTGGACCAGAATCTATTCCCAATAATCCAAAGGGAAGTGTTTAATTGTGGGAAGAATTGTGCATTAAATGTTAAAACGGAATGGTAATGATGATTTGAGGGAGTAAAACTAATTCAAGAACACTGGACAAAAATCTTTGTTATTACACCCAGAAACCATTAACGACACACAAAAATCGTGCGTTTTCTCCTGTAAAGCCATATCTTTACCATTGCAGAAAAATCCTGAACGATATATATATAATTTAACATAAAGATAAAGCTAGATCATCGCAGGCTTGGTCAACCACTTCAGTAGTCGAAGGTTCTATCCTAAAATATTCTTCAAATAATTTCCGAAGGCAGCTTTTCATGTTCTGATCTTCCCAAATGATTTCATCCCACCACTATCCTAAGTTGGGAAGCTTCTGCAGTCCCATTGGCAATCTTCTTAAAGGTCTGCAAGAATGAACTGTCAACACTCTTAGTTGGGGCATTATTTGTTCATTCCAGAAACAACCATGTGGACCTGCCATACTCTCAATTTTTTCCAGATACTGGAGAGACAACGTCTCCAACTTTGGAAATCCCGTTGCCCTTCCCCAACTCCCTATTCGCGAGTATTTCAACAACTTACACCATTCTATCGACAGTGACCTTAAATTGGGCAATCTTTCCAACGCGGGAAGCTCCTCTAGTTTGGGACACCCGTACAAAGCGAACCTTTCCAAATGTTGAAACTCACAAATGCATTCAGGCAGGATCTTCCAGAATATATCTCTTAAGCTTTCTTCATATTTTCTATGTCGTCTGGAAGAATATCCTCCCAATCATAAACCGCAACATTGTTTTTGTAGATTAATCTTAAATTTCTCATCTCCAACCATGTTCCCATTGTACCCATTGTACTTCCAACCTGGACTGTGACATCTAGATCCCTCAAATTTCGAAAATTTGCAAGGCCCTTCACTCCTAAGGCACATTCACTCTTCCCCAGTTCCAATCTTTGCAATGAAGTGAGTTGATGGAACTCAGAGGGAATCACTGTTAACCTGTTGCAGCCCCTTAAATAGAGATGTTTGAGATTTTTCAGATACCCGATGGTAGATGGCAACGACTTTAGCTGTTGACAATGGGTAAGATGCAGAAATTGAAGGCTAGAAAGATGATGTATATTTTGCTGTAGATGCTGGATATTAGTCTCCCTCAATGCCAGAAACTCAAGCCGTATGAGTTGTTCCACTGATTTTGGCAGCGATTTTATTTGCGTGCCGGACAAATCAAGAACCCTGAGAGATGTGAGGCTGTGTAGAAAGCCTTCAGGAACCTCTTTCAAATTTGGATTTGACCCTAATATTAGACATTGAAGATTCGGACATCTCAATTCTGAGATGTAATATTGTTGTTTGCAACTGATATTCTTTTACAAGCATCCTGACTCTCCAGTTGTTCATTAGGAAAACTCTGCATGTTTTGACCTGCTCTAAATAAACAATATTCCTCCTTTTCGCTAATGAATTTTTTTACATTCCATACCTGGATCCCAAATCGGTACGTCCTCTGCCTCAATAACATGGGGAGGCGCTGCGTCTTTTTCCTCTATCAAACAAGGAACTGCAAGTAGTTTCACATAGCTACGTCCTACGTCCATCAGGTTCCAAGTTCTATTTTTGACAAAACTTTTGGCTATCCACATCCCTACCAATCTGTCCACAAGAATTTCTTCACCTTCTGGAAACATGGCACAATGCAAAAAACAGTTCTTCAAATTAAAATCGGGCAAAAGATCGTAGCTCCATTTTAAGCGCTGATAGAGTTGTGCATTAACACCAATGTAAGTAGCTCGAAAAGTTGGATCTAAAGCAAGTTGCCACTCATTTAGAGTTGTCTTGCAAATCATGGCTGTAGCGACCACATTTATAGCCAATGGCAAACCTTGACACTCGCGGGTAAATTTTCTTCCAATATCCTCTGTATTCTTGTCAGGAACTTGGCTGCTTCTGAAAACTACTCTGCGAAATAGCTCCCAGGATTCATCGGTGGATAGAGGTTGTGTTGTCGCAAGAGTTGGTTCTAGGCTGTAATAGAGCCAAGCCGTAGCACATTTTAAATGAAATAAATTTGGTCACTCAGACTTGACTTGGATTGCATGCAAGCAAATTCCGAGATAACCTCAAACCACTTTTGATTGGAAACTGCCCCTTCCAACTTCAGAGAGATCTCTTGAAAATATGTCACAATAGGATATTCAATAAGCTTAACAGTGGGCAGATCTGTGGGTAACAGAAAGTTTTGGGTTTTTAGGGTTAGTGGGTTGGACCAGGAGGTAGTCCATTGGGAATGGAGTCAAATGATCAAGAAAATAATAAGAGTGTTTGGGCGATGGAAATCCACGGAACAGAGGCGAGGTAGAAGTTGATTACAGAGAGAAGGATTTCTAAAAGTATGGCAGCAGAATAGAGAGAAAACATATCAAAATTCAAGGAGCACTTAGCAATGAGTGAATTCCAAGCATAAATCAGTGGAAAGAGATGGTTGGGACAGAGCATCTATCCAAGGATGAATTATGAACCTTCAAATCTCTACAAGAAACAACCCATAACATGTCCTGCAATAGAACATCTAACACAAGGAAGAATTCCATTACAAACATAGTCACAAATCGAGAAGAAAATAGAAATAAAACCAAGTGAAATGATGCGAGAACGAAGCAATAAGACATTCTCTGCGAACAAAATCACAAGAATCTCTATTATAGATCGAAAATGACTCTGCACTCTTATATTAAACATGAAATCAAAATATTACAGTCCTAGGAGTAATACTCTCCCCCCTTTCTCCTTTTACAAATATATCTCATATATGTATTGAGGTCGAAATCCTCTCTAATCTAAAAGATAACAACAGTTACAACCAATTCTTGAAACTTTCTACCATAGAAAATGGGCCAAACTGTCGAAAACTAGGGCTGTGGTTATGGCTCTGTATCTCTCGAATTGCGACAACTGTTTATAAAATGAAAGAGGATTTTGTGCATCTTTTTATTTTGAGCAAAAACCTCTCTCAGTTCCCTGAGACCCCTTTTCATTTTCCCCAAATCTGCGCTTAACAAACATGTGTCAAAACAAGAAAATATGAAATCCGAAAATTAGGGCTCGGAGATGGATTCAATTCTCCCAATATGTGACACCTGTAGGAAAACTGAAAGAGTCTAATTATCTTTGATGTGTTAGGCACAAAATCCTCCAACCATTTCTCAAAATGATACTCGAGTCGCTCAGAATCCTCATTTGAAAATGATGACTCAACACAGTAAAAAATGCCACATTTCTGAAAATGAACATCATCTTGCAGGGGAATTTTGACTTTCTTAACAATCTCAAAATGAAATTTGGAAGATACCACCCAACATCTTATGATTTGTAGATGTCGATCGACTATTCGAACGCAAAAAACGACCTCTCCACGTCTGAGAAAATTGTGTTTTTCTAAAGAAGTTTTGCATATGACTAGAGTCTCGATTTTGGGTTTTCGGGATTCGGGGAAATGAAGAAGTGGTTATTAAAATCTCTACGTTGGCCAAATCCCCGATGGACAAATCCCCGAAATAGATTTCGACTTTTACATTGCACTCTTTCGGGCCTTCGGGTTTCGGGTATCATGTCCTCAAGAGTTATGACATGCAAGGAATCTCGAATCATGAAATCACGATGGGATTAATTAGACAATAATAATTTGTTTTAATCTCTTAATTAATCATGATTAGCAATTAATCTTTAACCTTTCGTGGATTTAAGTGCTAGGACTTCGATAATACTTGATGCGAGAAATCTTGAATCGCGAAATTGCGATGAGATTTATTAACATTAATCTTTCTTAATCTTTATTTGACTTGGCTTATCCTTTAATACTTTAGTGAATTCGGGGATCGGGGTTGTAGTTATTAAAATATCTACGTTGACCAAATCCCTAACAGAAAAAAACAGGGACTCGTGAGATTTTTCTCCATGTGGCTTAATGCTCAGTGGTTGGTTGCTCTAGCGACGAAATTTCGTCGCTATAACGACCAACATGAAATGTCGGTCGCTAGAGTGACGAACAGTTGGACCCCGAAAAAAAAAGTAAATTTAGTCCAAAAAAGCAAAAACATTACGACAAAATTTTAAAGCATCGTAATATTTCATCGTAATTTCCACCCAATGTAGTAGTGACTCTGACGAAGAGTTCTCACTTTATTCCTATGTGTACGACGTATCAGGCACCTGAAATAGCTAGAGTTTTCATCAGTGAGATTGTAAGGCTGCATGGCGTGCCTAAGAGGATTATATCCGATCAAGGATCGGTGTTTACGGAGCAATTTTGGACGAGTTTCCAAGAGGCCTTGGGAACCCAAGTTAACTTCACTACTGCGTATCACCCAGAGACTGACGAGCAGACTGAATGAACGAAGTAAACCTTGGAGGACATGTTGCGCATGTACATGATGGACCAACAAAAGCATTGGGAAGAATTCTTGCCTCTCATAGAATTCGCTTATAACAACAGTTACCAAAGCACCATTAAGATGGTGCCTTTCGAGTTTCTTTATGGGCGACTGTGTCCGACGCCTTTGAGTTGGGATCAGCTTAAGGATAGGGTCCTAGTGGGACCAGAAGAAATCCAAGAAATGAAAGAGAAAATGCAAACAATAAGACAAAGGATTAAAGAATCACGGGATCGACAGAAGATTTATGCTGATACACACTGTGTCAACCGTATTTACGAGGTTGGCGATCGAATCTTCTTGCGGGTTAAACCGCATAAGAGTTCGATCAAGTTTGGAAAGGGAGCTAAACTCTCTCCTAGGTTCATGGGACCTTTCGATATCGTGGAAAGAAAGGGGCCCATGGCCTATCGACTAGCCTTGCCTGATTCCTTGAGGCGTCCAGACAATGTTTTTCACGTATCTGTTTTGAGACATTATATTAGTGATCCTACACATGTTATTGACATGAGTTCCTTGCAGGTATCGTATGAGGGGGTGCTCATGGCTGACCCGATCCGCATCTTGGATCATTGCATTCGGTAGCTATGGTGTCGAACAATAGAGCAGGTCAAGGTCCAGTGGGATAGTTATAGTCCACACTCAATGACCTGGGAGGACGCATATGATATGCGTCAGCAGTTCCTATTTTTTTTTATAGATAGATTTATGATACTGTGATACACATTATTTTGGCACTTATACTGTGAAACCTTGAGACGAAGTTTATACCAAGATGGGTTGTATGTAACATCCCGCTCTTGCGCACACTGAACGAACTTATTCTTTGAGGACACTTGCTTGCAAGTGATTCGGATTATTATACTATTAAACATTTGATTTGGATTATGGGGCATTATGGGTTGATGACATGGTGTTTTGCTGCATTGACATAGACAGGTGCTATTGACTCGGTTTTACTAAGTGTGCAGGATTTTGGACCTCAAGGATATAGAGGCATCGATAGAACCCCTTGGACTTCGGATCAAGTTGAGGAGTGAACAATTGGGATTCAATTGTTTTATATGTGATATTAGTGCATCTGATTAGATGATATGATTATGGATATATTTTTGACATGATTCGTTGATGATGCAGGCTGACGATAGCTTGCTGGCCAGAGTCACATGTGGAGTAGAGCGGTCACGTAGGGCTACCAGATATGTTGAGGAAGAAGTGTGGACAACAACCCTACCACAACCTACTAGCACTCCCGCCATGGCTCGAACTGTAGGTTAACGATTACCTAGCTTGAGAGGACCCATGATGTCATGAGGGCAGACTGCAATAGTCACTCACGATGATTCTAAGGGGCGCACAATAAGGCAAGGTCCTTATTCCTTAGAGGCCCTTAGTCTCCCACAAGATCACCTGGCGGAGTATTGACTCCAGGGTTTTTGATGTCTACCAAGTCAGTCAAGAGCCGAGTGGCACCCTTGGAGCACGTGGTGCGTCCTGAAGGGCACGTCGTGCAAGAAAAATGGAAAGAGGCAAGTGGCACCCTTGGAGCACGTAGTGTGTCCTGAAGGGCACGTCGTGCAAGAGAAATAGAAAGAGGTCGGTGGCACCCTTGGAGCACCTAGTGCGTCCTGAAGGGCATGTCGTGTTGTTATTTAATAATTGGATAAACCTAGATGGATTTAGGACAAATAATGTGTTAAGGAAGATTTAAAACTTTTTCCGTAATAAAATGTCGCCTAGACTAGGAAAATAAAGTCTAAGTCTTAATTATACTTGTGTTAAATTTTTTATCTATTTATATATATATATATATATATATATAACTAATAATGATAATATTCATTAATCTTGTGACAAGAGGGGGGTAAGCAATTAAATTGATTTATAAAAATCTTTTGGGATAAAATTTAAAACGGGGAAATAATTGTTTTACTATATTATGCTAATTAAAAAAAAAATCATTAAAAATAAAAAGAGAAAAGGGGTAAGTTTATGCACATGCCTTTTTGAGTTTAAATAAAAAGGGGAAAGAGGGAAATCTAAAATAATTAGGAAACTAGGAAAAAGCGGGAAACACAAAAAGAAAGGGGAAACACAAGGAAAAAGCAAAAAGTCTAACTTAGTAAGGTATCTAGCATTTGAGAACTTTCTAATTTAAACTCAACTAATAAATTAATAAGGGGGAAAGTCATTAAAACTTGTAAAGGGATATGGGGACACCTAGGACCGATTCTAGGAGTGCCTTTAAGTGAGTGAGGGAAATAGGGGTTATTAATTAGTTAATGACATTAATTTATGGAGGAATGAAGGGGATGGGTGACACTTGTACGGGGAGGATTTTTATGGATTAAATTATTAAACTTAAAATTAAATCGGATTTTGGGAAAGTAAGGGACTTCAAAACTCTATATAATGGAGGGAGGAGAAGGATGATGGATCTCTTCTGTTATGCTTAATGTTACGCTACATAAATTTATACTTGACTGACCTAGCTTGTGGGAGTTGGGATACCCAGCTCGGTGAGGAGTGGTAGCTTGGCCTTGCGATGTGAGTTGGGAGCTAGTTGATTCTCTAAATAGTGTGTGTGGCCCCTTTGCGGTTTGGGGGGATAAGGGAGAAGAAGAGTACCCCTAGCATTGGCTGGGAGGTACCATTGAAGTCTCATTGGTCGGCAAGCGGGAGTTGCACGAAGTGCGTGGGACATCAACTCAGAGCAGACTATTGGGCAATAGTGCGCTTCCTTATTTATGCATGGTAGATTGTTAGTATGAATTATGCTTTTAGTTCTGTATGTTTAATTGGGTAAACAAAATGTTTGTCTTAGAATTTTAGTTGATGATTGAAATTCCCCCATAGCCTTTAGCTCGATGTTGATTTCCCATGGCCTTTGATCCCTACATGTCTGACCATCCTGTGGGTTTTTTTATTGTGATGATTGTCGTTTATTTTTTCCTTCATCCCTAACTCATTAGTCCACGCCCGAGCAGTCAGATAGGAGCCTGATCTACGGTCGTCACTTCGGTGTTAATAGACCTATGGATCTCAACACCTTGTTTTTCTATGCGTGGATGATGAGCAAAAGATGTTCCTATCAGTCGTCTACCTTTGTTGTTTGTCCTTGGCTGATTGTTTATCTTGCACCTTCTACCAAAAAGTACCTCTACATATGGATTTCTTTGCGTCCTTGAGGGCTTAACCTTGGATTTTCGTTGTGCTTTGGGTGATATAATCTCTGTGGTCATTTCAATGACTTTTCCCATGGATCTTGTGTTTCTCTTACTGGTGTCTACGTTTTATTTTTATGCATCTGCCTTATTACACTAATCCCAATGCTTTTTTGGTTTATGGACTGTGATTACATTTTACTGACTGTTATCCGGAGAACTATTCTAATATCCACACGATTTGACTATATAAAAGGGATTTAATTCTCAGAATAAATTTTACCTTTCAGAAATGATATAATATGTACAATCGGTGCATCTTTGAGTTGTAGATTCCTTACGTTTTTATTTTTCTATGATACGGAATCAAACCCAGAACATCTTCTTTTATTGAATGGTCTGACTGCTCATTACCTCTTACCAATAATCATTTTTATTCCTTTATTTTCTGGGATGTGTGGTACAACGATTTGCTTATTTACATGATGACGACAATGTAGTTTCCTTCTGGTGCATTTTTGCACAATGATTTTCTTATTTACATCATGACGAAAATGTAGTTTCCTTCTGGTGTGTTTTTGCACAAAGATTTTCTTATTTAATTGATGACAACAATGTAGTTTCCTTCTAGTGCGTTTTTGCACAACGATTTTCTATTTCAATGATGACAGCAATGAAGTTTCCTTCTGGTGTGTTTTTGTATAGCGTTTTGCATATTTAAATATTGATAGCAATGAATTCCCTTCTGGTGTGTCTCTGTTCAATGATTCTTATTATTTAAGATGACTGTGTTGTTTCTTTAAGACCACGATTTTCTTTAAATGTTGACTGCATTTGATGTTGGAATGACCACGAGTTTGCTTTAAAAGAGTGACTGTGATTTGCCCACTTATTAGATTGATGATTTGCCTTTTGGAAACTGCAATGGTTACCCTTACTGCACGGAGATTTCCCATTTAATACCTGCGTGTTCATCTAATTTGTTTATTACTCTTTATTACCCACGTTTCATTAAGACTGCAATCCCTTTTTTCCATTTATTACCTGCATTCCATTTAATGATGGCGTTTTGTTTTCCAAAACAATTGATTTAACATTTGTATTGGATAGCTTCTCCCTTAACCGCCTTTGATCAGTACAACTTTTAAGTTGATTTGATAGCCCATGTATAATGTACACCGTAATTGCAACAATGGAAATTATATTTACTTTTTACAGCAAATGATTAGCATATTTAGACAACCTCTTCATTTGTTTAGACAACCCTTTAACTAATTTAGAACAGTCTTGTCCTTTAGTTGTAACTTGATTAAACTGACTTTTTATTTAGAATGTAACTATGGTTTTAGTGTTGGTATTTACTTAATTAAGCTCGCTAAATTGATTGCATTTAAGGTTAAATTGATGGTATATTGATGACCAAACTATGATTTAGATTGCTCCTTGATACACTTTTAATGTTAAATTAGATGGTAACCTAACGACAATTTATAAATTAATGTCGCTAACAAGCGTGATCATTGTAGCTTGTACATTGATACTGTTAATAATTTTTTATGAGGTTAATTACTAAGTGGGATGGTATTTAGTGATTAATTTCAGATTGCCAAATTAGATCGTCTTTAATGTTAAATTAGATGGGCGTATATTGACTTAATTGCAATTTAGACTTGTTAATATAGAATTGCAAATTGTGGACTAATTGAAATTTGACTTACTAATAGATTGGTAATCGATGTTAAATTAGACAGTCAGTATTGACTATTTTAGACGCGAATAATGGTTGGGTTGTTGATGAAGTCTTATGTTGGTTAGATTCTTCCTTGTTGTCATCCTCATGTGTCTCATCGACCTATTATTCGGGTGTGGGTGTAGTCTTGTGTCAATTGTTTCGCCTCCTAGCACGTTGGATTTATCTAGAGTCCTCGGTCCAGATAGGATGTTGGTTCCAAGGTTATTGACGTGTCTGTCACCTGGGGACGACATGATTCTTGAGGAGGGGATCATGGCTCGCCCTATCGGATCACGTCAAATGAGAACTTGGCCAGAGTCGGTGCATTCTATGTGAGTGTTGTCGAGCATTGTAATTTTCTTTAGCACATGGGTGGAATGCCTTCATGCGTTTGGTTCGCACACCTTGAGGTTCTAGTCTTGTTTGTCAAGACCATTATGTCGGGAGGGGGATTTTTTCCCTTAGCTTGTAGGCATGTCTTGTTTGCGTCAGGTGGGTAGTCATTCCTCCTTGTTGTTCTACGCATGTTTCACCCAGTTTCCCTTGTGCCTCTATGTGGTGTCATAGTTTCCTGTTTCTTGGACTGTGTGCTTGCATTCGTTGTCAGTGGTGTGGTTAAATTGTTGTCGTCGTCACCTTCTTTCCAAAAAAAACACTAAAAAAAATTTCACTTCTGCTTCGCATGTAGTCGTAATGATGGGGTCGTTACATTCAACTTTTGCAAGAAATTTGGACTACTTCATGAATTGTAGTAGCTAGCATGCGTTCGGGGTACTTCTTAAGCATAAGCTTATACCCATGGTGCTTTTAGTATATCTCATGACAAGTGTACACCTTTTTATTTAGAAATATTCTCTTATGTTAGACAAAGACATTATGTTCTTCAAAAAGTAGTAAACCTCCTTCTTTCTTATTGTACCAAGATGTTCTCGGTTAGGAGTGATTCTAACTAGTTGGCATCTCAATGATTTATTATGAGTCATTACTAAGGCAATTATTCGATAAAGTGATCTTGGGATGGAATTACATATTAGACATCAAAGGATTCTCAGTGGGAGAACTTTACTTGAACCTGATCTCACACAGGGCCTTGACTTCTTCCCCTCGATTTCCTTTACCTCATCTATCTCTACTTTTTAGGGTGTGGTTTATAGTAGTGGAGGAATTTGTGAGAAATGAAAATTTGATTTCTAGCATGATAATGATTCCTTACCCACTGTTTATCCAATCCATAACCCAAGACCTCTATACCTTGCTAGAAAAATCAACATCGACCTTGACTATAACTTGGGTTCGGTAATAGTTTTTCAGCCTATTAACTAACATGTGTCATGTTTGACACTAGAATAATGGAGGAAATCCCTCATATCTATACCTCCATTTTCCCCATTTGATTATGAGGAATGCATGCCCCTTGAATAAGGACCTAGAGTTTGAGAGCATAAATCGAAATCCAAAATCATTCTCTTTTCGTTCTTGTCTATAACTTCTTAATTTGAATCGAAACATAGTATAATGCAACTATGGGTGCAGTTACTACCTGAATTACATAAAATTTAATGATGTGATACATCCCAAGCAACTCCAAAGTAGGCTCTAGTTGTAAGGATTGGCATAGAGGTCATTTTGGAGAAGAAAAATGGAAACTCAATATCATCCAATGATCTCTAGCCTAAACTAAGCTTGAAATATTTTCCCTTTTTATCCCCCATGGTCCTAGCAAATCTTGTGACTGAAAAATTATGTTCTCAAATTCTGACAAAAATGTCTCTATGTCGAAGATCTCAGCGAGATATTTCCAACACAAATTTAATGGGCTCAAACAGATGTCGTGTTAGAAATGTTTGGCATTCTAAAGTTTTGACCAAAACAAACACAAATGGTGATTAGGATGACACATCGGATCACCAGAGGCTAACACATGGAAATACAACAGTGACATGTGGTAGTATAGTTGTGACACGTTGCAGTACAGACATGACACATGGTAGTACAAACATGACATGTGGCAATACGACTTGACAAGTGGAAGTATAGATGTTGATGTGGCTTGTTGACTAGATCGAATGGATGTTGATGTGGCTTGCTGACTGGATGGAAGAGATGTTGATGTAACATGATGACTCAATCGTAAAGATGTTGACATGGTAGGATGAGTGGGATGTATGGATGCTAACATGGACGGATGATTGGGCTATACGGATGTTGACATGGCAGGTTGATTGGGTTGTACGAAGGCTGATGTGGAAAAATGACGTGGCAGGCTACTGATGTGGCAGGTTGACATGGGAACATGAGTATGTGGGGACAGGTCGCCACATGGTCCAATCGATATTCGTGAGGTAGCAGGCACGATTTGTACAAAAGGGACTTACCAACTAAACAATTGTGAGGTGTGTGGATTGAACCCCCAACCTCACCACAACAAAACAATGGTTTAACCAACTGGCTATAGGTAGAGATTGATATGGATAGTTGCAAATATTTATTTAAAGTGTAATAGTTATAAAAATATGCCAAAGGTGGAGGTTTGTGGGCTTGACCCCACGACCTCCGCCAAAAAAACCTCATTATTTAACAAATGCACCATTGTCGTTACTTATTATGGCATTCGAAATGCTTTAGTTTTGAATTGAATATAAATTATAGTCCATAAAATCCTACCGTTCACGAATTTGACCATGCAACCTATTATATTATAACCAAGCACTCTATCATTGCGTTGAGGAAGGGTATGTTTAAAGGATTCAATATGATTAACTTTAAGTGTTGTTTTTGTTGTGTAAATTGGAGAATAAGCATTTTTAGACTTTTTTGAGTGTAGGAAGAGAAGGGAAAGTTGTTTCCAAGCATGTTCTAGTCTTTCTAAAGAGGCCAAAGATAGATTTTGTGTAGGTTGGAGACCCATTTGATGTAATTAATCATTTGACATCATTAATGGAGAAATCACTCATTGGAAGTGGAATCATAGACGTTGCCTAGGATCGGTGAACTTTGTTATCAACTTGCTTATGTATTTTGTCTTTGTTATTTTTCTTCATTTCTTCAATTTCAGTTTGAAAAGAATTTCATTAAGCCTTGATATTTAAGTTAATTCATGTTTATAATTTGGAATCAATTTAGTGGATTTTTGGATCACCCCACCAATTTGAATAGTTGTTTCATTTTCATCACCAATGAGAATAAGTGTCATATTCTCTTCACCAACTAGAGGAGTTATTGTATTTTCATTGCCAATAGGAGTAGGTGTTACGTTCTCTATGCCAACTGGAGCATGTGTTGCACTTTCACCACCCACCTGCAAATGTGTTGCATTTTCACTGCTCTCTGGAGAACGTATTGCAGTTTCAAGGCCAACTAGAACACATGTTTCCTTTTCAAAACCAACTAGATTATTTTCTCATGCACCATATAAGAATTTACAATAGATGAATATGTAGTGGCAAAATTAGTTGTTTTCCATTAGTGTTGATTCTTGACTCCTACTCATTGCATAAGAAATTCTCATAAGAAATATTTGTTTAGGACTAGCGGAATCAACAATTAGTGAGGAATGTACTTGCATGACATGAGGTTGCAGTTATCTAATTGCTACCACTATAACCTCTAGGCATTCCAACGATTCCCTTCACGTGACACACAAGGTAAGTCAAGGGGTTCAAATAAGTGAATTCACATAACGAAATTCCTTAACAATACACTCCATCACTGATTATTCTACACATCAGAGGCATCCTCATAAGCAATATTATTTGATATTAAACTTCTAAATAAATAAATATTACAAGGAACATATACCAAAAACATCAACAATAATGTGTCTTATGCATAAAAAAAATGCATAAATCTTTTGATTTTAAAAATTTCCCAAAATTTGTACATCAATCATTTTTATCATAACATTACCAATTATTATTTATTTATTTCAGAAATGTAATTGTTAGTGCTGTTTTATTAACTTAAAAATATGAATTCTAATAATAACAAAGGTAAAAACTAACTACACTACAACTTTCTCTTATTTTGATTTTGATTTTCAAATTAATTAATACGAACAAAACAATATTAATCCAATGCAATACATTTCTTGTTTTTTCCATGATGTTCAATGGAGTTTTCCACAAAGAGAGAGCATGAATGTGTATGCATTTGTAGTCATCATGAAAGGTTTTATAAGCATACAAAATTGTGAATTATACTTGGAATACAATTCCAAGATTTTGCACTCTTGACTAGGTTATCTCTTTTTTGTTATTGATATGTAATATTATATTGATAACATTTTGATTTGCAATGGAGAATTGTGTTAACCTTGCTCTTTATTTTTTTTTGTGGTTGTATGAGACTTTAATTATATTTTTTTTATGATGAAAAATATGGGAATTGTTTGAGATGAAACGAGTATTATAGTTTCATTGAACACTAAAGGATTCTAGTGTGTTTATAAGTAGGCTAGGCACTTCATTTACTTGTGTTTTCTTAAGGGTTTAGGTGAATTATCTAGCAAATGACAATAGTACAAAGTCTTATGTTGAAAGAATAATTTTTTTTGATAAACCAATATAGTTTTAATTTTATTAGTTCTTTCTTTTTAATTTTATTAGTTATTTCCTTTTAGACTAGGGATTATAGGAAATGGATTGAAATATATAGAAATATAGAAATATATATCAACCATTTACATGAAGTTTTTGAAAGTATTTACAAAGTATTTTGTATAAGACCTTTATCTTCATTAATGATATCATTTTAATTTTACTTGGTATCATTTCAAGGTGAGGCCAAATTTAACATATTGTTTCTTATGTTTCTACTTAGAATTGGCATAAACATTTAATGTTTGAGATTAATGCTACTCTTTATTTAGCATTACTTTTTAGCATTTCATATTATGTATTCACTTATCATCTAAACTCTAAATTCTTGATATTGAAGGTGAACCTACCATGACTTGCTTTGCACTTGACACATTAACTTTGCAGTGATTGTCACGACCATGTCAAGCTTCACCAGAGGGTTGAGGATTTTTTTCTACATATTCTTGTGGATTCATACCATAAGATCTATTAAATGTGTAGCAAACTTCAAACAGAGAGTCGTGAAAATGTTGATAATCCTCAAGGTAGACCTTGTCATCTATGAGAAACAAAAAATGGACAGAGGATTGCTCATTCCATCCTGTACTAGAAACTTCAAAATGATTTTCATGGTAAGTATCTATATTTGACTGGACTGACTGCTAGAATTTCTAAAAATATATTCACTTATATCGAAATAGAGGTCTGTAATATAGAGCTTGAAGTTTAGAAAGTAAAAAGTGGCCCCTGAAATGACAATGAATCTTCAAACCGATGGTGCCATGCATGGTACATTGAGAATACAAACTTAGAGAAAAACAACTAAGATACAACTTCATATTTTGAACATATAGTGAGAGAAATAACACAAAGGAACATTGTATGCCAACCAACATAAGAGGGTGGCTTAGAATACAAAAGACCATTACTTTCTTGGAAGGTTTAAGATCATGAATGAGGAAGATATTCCCCCATCTTATCCTTTTCCGACTGAACATATCGAGTTGAAGTGATTGTAGTTGGGGCATATTTACACTACAAATTCAAGACAAATTTTGTTTTAGTTATTTTCATTGCCTACAATTCTTTCAAACAATTATGTTTAGTCAATGAAAATCTAAACTTTTATATTCTTTATAGCAAATTATGTTTATTGAAAGTCATTATAATGAAAATCTTCAACACCCTTATGCTTCCATTTAAATAGATACAAAAAATAAACACCATGCTAACAAAATTATTGATTTAGTGACTACCAACCATATTGAAGTTCAACACTAATAATGTGTTCATGGTATAATATTTATTGATAGAGTTTAAAGAAAATTGGTAGAGAATTACTAATGTGAGAATTAGGCAATGGATATGATGAAATGTGTGTACCTCTTTTTTATTTTCTGTGTTTCCCTTTACACATGTCCTCTAAGCCGAAGAAAGATTGAATTGAACCATCCCATTTCAAGTTCTTTCTCAAGTGGTTTCACTCCAGTGTGTTTTTTAATCCTTTCTAGCATGCCTTTGATGAATAAATAACTTAATTGGATGCTACATATATATGTATCTCAATTCATTTCGATACAAAGAACAATTCTTGAATCTACTAAACCATGATTTGTCAGATAACTTCTCTTTGTTGATGGATGGATAACTTTATGGTCAATGTTAGGCTTCCCAAGGGTCCTTCTCTTTACTAACTAGCGGAATATACTATTATCTATGTTAAATGGACGATGGATTAGTTAGGCGTATACCTTTTAATCGAGAAAGATGAGTTAATTCTAAGGCTATCTATGTCCCTCCCAACCATCTCATGAAGTTTCACCTTCTCTCTTTCCTGTGAGTTTCTCCGATTAATAAAAGAAGGGTTCGAAAGAGAAACTAGGCATGGTATGGAACATTTCCTGTGTTATATCCATCTTGGAGGAAAAATATGGATTGGGTGCCTTGGAGAAGAACAAAGACCTCATTAAGGAAAATAATATCACGACCTTGGTGCTAGACATAGATAACATCTACCACATTTTGGAGTATCTTCGAGAGACCTATGTTTCCTTCCTTGTTAACCATGAAGAAAGGAAAAGTTTAGGAAAAACACCTCTATTTATTCCATTCTAAACTTGAAAATAGGTTACTGCATAGAATATAGAAATGTACCATGGAATATAGAAACGTACCAGGTGCTTCAAAGGATCTATGCATATCAATCTAATAATAAATCTGAATTTAAAATGGATTTAAATTTGTGTTAATACAATTGAGATACATCTCAAACCTAATATATATAAGAATTATTTTATCAATTATCTATCTTCAATATTTTATACATATCAAATTATTCACAATATCTTTAACATAATTAAAATAAATGTATCATTAAAAAAATCTCAACATTAAAATATGTTACATAAGTTATAACAATACCCGAATAATAAATTCTAACTAAACACAATACATAAAGTATAATAACATAAACCTAATGAAAATAAACTAAATTTAGAATAAATTGGCATGTTTCCAATGAAGCATCTAATTTTTATTTTTTTTGGATTTAGGGGAATCGATAACTAGCCGGGATTACCTATTTCAAATCCAACCGGTTGCCACTATAAACCCTAGTCTAGTGCCAACATCCCATAAGCCAACACCTAGCATAAAACTTAAGACTTATCAAGGGGACCGAGATGTCTAGAGACGCACCATGAGGGAGGTCCCACTCAAAGGGGAAACCTATCCTTCCAGCCTTATCACAACAAGTCATGCTTCATCGGGGATTTAAACCTAGATGACGAGCATGAAATAACTACTTCTAAACCATCTCTACTTCCCAACCATCTTTCCCAACCACCTCATTTTTATGAAAATCTACTATTTTCATGAAAAGTTACCATACTTATGGCACATCAAAATGAGGTGTTTCATTTGAGACAATAACTCCCAGAATGTGACTCCAAATTTTTTAATCTCAGCCCAGATAATTAAGACAAGAATGGGTTGCGAACATGAATTCAAAAACTTTTGATTTACAATGTTTTACAATCTATGAATTCACACCTTTTTGCTGGGAGAATTGATGAAATCTCATTGAGCAACAATATCCCTTGGAAGCTCTAGAACCAGATTGCACTCATCTTCCAAGAGGCATCGAGAAGTAAATTAAGCAAGTTCTAGAGTAACAAAGGGCAGCATCCTAACAATCTTATCAAGTCTCTCCTGTGGTTAATCACTAGATATTTGATGGAACGAGAGGACACCATTGATTGATCTTCTTCATCAAAGTCCATAGCTTCTTGTTTGAAGATTCGAATATATTGTTCCTTGTAAAATCCCACAAAATCCATTACCAAAAAGAGTTAATACTTATATGCTCGCATGATCATGGTAGGGTCAGGATTGATGATTTTCATATATATGGATATGCGGTGTTGACATTGGTTTGCTTCATGGAAACCAGGCATGTGGCATGAATATTTCCTCAAGGGTACTTGGAAGATTTAACAAACCCCAACGTAATTTTGGTGTCATCATTCTTCTTTGCTATTAGAAATTTTCTTCTATTCTCTAGAGAATAGAGAACCCACTTAGTATCATCTTTCCATCAAACACCTTTATCAGTTGGATCAACAATTTTCCACATCTTTGTCCCCAGCTCCTCAACCAGGTATAGAGAATTTTAACAACAAAGCAAGGAGAAAAGGTACATTATGAAAAAATCCATATTCACTGTACTTATTTCCTTTTAACTTGGAAAGTTCTAAGTACCTTTTGGGGTTTGCATCCATTTTAAAGGTTTGAGGTGGGTAGTAGGTTGAGGTTATGTCTTTATATTTCATGACCCAATTTTAAAGAATTTTGGGATAAGGTTTTTTTTTTTTTACATCTAACTATTTAACCTCAAATACCTTTACAAGCACCTGAAAGGCTTCAAGCTGTCACGAAGCGCCTTTAGGAATTGGAGTTGTAGAACTTGATGCTCCACACAAGGCTCTAACAGTCTTCAACAGCTGATATTGAATTGCAATAGAATATTTCCATGGCCGAGAAAGCACTCCAAAAGAACCACGAACAACTAAAATATTTTTTGGGATTGGTTGAGTACAACTTTAGACTTTAGAATCACCTCAAGAATCCATCAAAGATTAACTCATTTATGAAAATATCTGTGCTATTGAAATATATCTTTCCCTGCAGAAGAGTGACTTGAATTCATTACCCGTAGGTGACTACCAAGTTTCGATGACAACTATAGACAACA
>JZKD02S2093668.1:0-20903 GCA_000966675.3 Picea glauca | reverse complement strand
ATTGGTGTAACTCTTATACTATTGTTCATTGATCATTGGATATAATTGAATGGTTTAAGTATAAGTTGAAAAATGTTTTAAATTGTACTTGATACTGATTCACCCCCCTCTCAGTGTTAAACGGTTCGCATAGAGTATGCATGATGAAGAGAGACATTATATTACTCTCAGGTTGATATCTCAATATGATATATGATGAAGGGAAATGCTTTAATCCCATTTAAAACCACAGACTGCAATATTGCTTTCTTAATGGAATGCATTAAATAAGATTTCAGAACATAGATTTCAGTATTACATATATGCTGAAGGGAAATGTTTTAATATTGTTTTAAACACAGACTGCAATATTTCTTGCTTAATGGAACACATTAAATAAGATTTCATAACACAGATCTCAGTATCATATATATGCTGATAGGAAATGCATCAATCAATTTTAAAGAACAACACAGACATAGGAATAAATGATTTATCTTTGAAAGAACTGTATAAAGGTGGTTACCCAAAAGAAAAACAGTATGATAATTATCCCACAAGAGAAAAGAATATATTATGACCTTCCTTTTGTAAGGGAAATGCCTTTTACCAAGCAGTATAGAACTTTCAATTACACAGTACGATATTGGAATCACAGACTAAGAGATTCTCCAAGACTTCCAGACAATCAATGAATTACAGGTGGGTTTCAAAATCCCAACTCGCGAGAGGTTTTTCAAGCTAGGGTAAGAACCGTTATTAAAGCTGAGTGGAGATTGAAACGCTCACTGCAAACCCCTTTGAAAATTCTAAGTAATTTTCATGTACTCTGTTGAAATTAACGACACGGACCAGAACCCCTATACAGTTCGCAAGGACTCAAAGCCGTGTCACATTATGCAAGATAACAGAGGACAATTAAAGTATTTACAGAGGGATGACAACAAATCCTAACCTAAAATTTCTAGTCTGTTTTATTACGAAAACGACTGAGGATGAAACCTATTTCACATTCGATATTTTCTCCCTCAGTCAAGACATTAAAAAGGAAAACAACCAGGTGACATGACCGACAAATCAATGAAAACCTGGAATAGTGAAAGGTTTCCTCATAAGAAAACAAGTCGTAAGTCACCATAAGTCAAAAAACAAATATGATTGTTATCCAGAACCTAGATAGTAGTATTCTGAAAGTTTAAGAGTAGTGAGGACAAAGACCAAATCAACAACTTAAAGAAATAATCACAGAGACTACCAAAATACGAATGACCTTTCTTACATCCTACAGTAACTCGAGTAATGGAGTTTTGGGCCAACATACCTGGTAAGGGAGTGAACCCTTTTGACGTGTAAAGACATCTTTCCTACACAAAATAGGAACCTCCTCATCGTCGGGGTTACACACAGAGTAAGGTTGCAGAACTAATGCAGAGCGTTTTCCTTCCGAAATTACACAGCGCGAAGGGAGAGGAATGAACATTAACGTTAGAAAACCCTCCACCGAGAAGATTAATGGTGGTAGTTACAAAACTGTACCTAGGCCATGTGGGTGGTGTAAGGTGGTAGAGACACAATGGGCATGGAGGTCAAGCGATGGCTCCAAAGGAGTACGCTATAGGATAACATAAATGTCGTAGGTAGGGATTTTAAGTCAAGACAATGTGACCTCTACAGGTTCCTTATCAAGATTTCTGGGAAGTATGATGACAGTCCAGTTAGGGTTAAAATTTAGTTTTTGTTCTCGTCTGGTCATGGTTTGAATCTTACATATCAGATTAGTTTGCCCTCATGCCAAGTTTGGTTGTCATGGAGTCGTTAAATGACAAGAAAATGAATAGTTTGCGCCAACTGTTAGTCATAACCACCCTGAGTATTAATGCCCATACACACTAGTGTCATGGTTAGTATTAACTATGCGTAATAGAGACATTTTCGCATACGAACTATGGTGGGAACAATACATTTACCCTAAGGATCTTAAAATATATGCATATAACTATTCCATGGTATGTCCTATGGGTTGTGTGAATAGAATGGAAGTCCTAAAGTGTGTATATATATATAATTCTTTTATACAAATAGAATGGAATTTCTAAGTGTTTATATCATTATTTTTCACAAGTAGGATTGAATTCCCAAAGTGAATATAATGGTCAGTTATTAAGTTACTCTTTCACCCTTTTGTTGAGGATAGGATCGAGTTATATATATATATATATATACGTGTAACTTGCACCTGAGACAAGAAATGGTAGATGTCAGTTACGAAAGACAAAATAAGTAATAGAATTATTCTGTAGTATAGTTAATGAATGCTTGAAAGGTTATTTTTGACGAATGATCAACTCTAGTGACCCTAATAATATATATATATTTTTAAATTGGTAAATTTGGGGTCCATTACACTAGCCTAGGGTTTGCTTCCAGAATGATTCTTTGTCAAGGTTAAGATGCTCAGGGGTGGATTCGGCCTATGGTTGGGTGACAATAGTGATATTGTCTATGGTTAAACGAGAACATCCATCATATTCTAACAAGTTATGGTCCCACACCTCCTTCATTCAGTCTAACCACTGGAAGGGAGCATAGCCATAAGGATACTAAGCTCGTTGAAGAGCTGTCGTTAGGGTTTCTAGCAGGAGAAATTACTAAAGCACTGTCGCTAGGGTTACTAGTAGTTGCAGTTGCAGAAACCCTAACCCTCTCATTGAGGCACCTTAAGTGAAGGGATTGACCTAATTTCTGGATATACTAGTGTGCCCTAGCCTAGCGCATATCCTGGTACTCTCAGCAAGCCAAGATGTCAAGTTTGAGTTTTTGGTCAAATCTAGGGTTGACCAAGTCAAAGCAACCATGACTTACTATATGAAGTCAAAAAACAAGTTAGATGGGGATTCTAACTTCAGAGCGTGGAAGACAAGGATTGACCTCATCCTTTCCAAGAATAAAGTGTTGGATATCGTGAAAGGAAAGATCGTGGAACCATAGTTTGAAGAAGGAAAAGAGAAGGAACCACAGAATGTTGCAGTTATGGAGAAATTCAGAGACTGTGACATCAATGCCATGAGTATCATAGTGGACTCTATAAAATACCACTTGATACCCTACATCTCCCATATTGACTCATCTAAGAAGATGTATGATGCCCTAACAAACCTCTTCTCAGTCAAAAACATTGGAAAAGTAATGAGTCTGAAGAATGAGCTCCATGACATGGAGATGAATGATGATGACAGCATAACATTATACTTTGTGAGAATCTCTCAGTTAAGAGATCAACTACAAGCTATTGAAGAGATCATTTCAGAGAAGGAATTGGTAAACATAGTACTCAATGGTCTTCCCAAGACATGGGATGCATTTTCCGCAAGCATGAACACAAGGAAGGAGTATCCTACACTTGAAGAACTTTGGACTTGTTGTGCACAAGAAGAATCAAGGATCAGTGCAAAAGAGAAACCCCAAAAGAAGTACGATGATCAAGCCTTTATAGCAAGGTTCAAGGATTTTAGGAATAAAAAGAAGTTTGGCTCCAGGAAGAAACCAAATAAAGAAAACGATATGTCAAGAATACAATGCTTCAATTTTCGAAAGTATGGTCACTACAAGAATCATTGTTCTTATTTAAATAAAAGGAAGGAAACACGCAAAGCATCAATTTCTGAAGAAAGGGAACCCTCAAAGAAAGCCAAGCAAGACAAAACAAACTTGTTCTTCTAAGACAAGGTAACAATACTCTTCATAGTTCTTGTACATACCATGTTTTGCATATCTATTTCCTAGAAAATAATATGTTCAAAGAGAAACTATACCTATGGAAGAACAACAAGATAAGGTTTTCTATCACAATAACTACAAGTCAGACAATACACATGAAATGATGAAGTACATCAACAACCCCTGGTAACAATTCATGTGGAAGATATTACATAAGTAATAGCTGCAAGATAAGCCGAAATCAGAATTAATCTTGAAGAAACCTAGAAGAAGTAAATAACAGAAAGAAGTCAGCAATGAAGAGGAATTTGGAAAATTATTTGTGACACTTTACAAAAGGAAATAAGGATGCAGACATAAGCGTGGACTCTCCTAGATGGAGAGAGTCGATTATATATTTCCAAAAGAAGAGCATGCACTCATGCATGAAGCAAGGATTAGGAAGGAGCTAATCCTAAATTATATGATCCATTGAAGATGATGAAGTATCTATCCATGGAAGTAACCATGAAAAAGCAACATGTGTTCAGTGTGACCTTAGAAGAAGTCTTCTTCAAAAAGAAGCCTTAAAGTATCCCTGGTTGTCCATCCACATCCATGATGCTATGATGAAAATAAGAATTTGGAATCTTCAGGGCATGGAATCTATAGAAAACTCCATGGACCTAAGAGCTAAAGAAAAACATAAGGAAGAACATGAAGATTCCAAAAGAGAAAGAAAAGACAGAACAACCAATCATTGTATCGAGAATCACAAGACTACCAACCTGACCTAAACTCACTAAAAGCAATCAAGTAGAGGAAATGAAAGTTGTGATGAAGAACAATGTATGGAAGACTTATGAATGTAAGCATTGCGAGATCCATAACTAGAGGTTTCTCCTAGATGGAGGGATAAGACTATGATGATTGCTTGTTCTAGTAAACTAGACATACCTCTACATGAGCCATTATATCATCTGCAATATCCATGGGTTGGAGTTTACATCAGATGAATGCAAACACTGTTCTCCAGAATAATTGAACAAAGAACGTATGTAGAACAACCTCAAGGCTTTGAGGTATACCAGGAAGAGACTCTTGTATGCAGATGGAAGAAGGTTTTGTATGGACTCAAACAACTTAGTGTGGAGCCTCCAATGCATAGCAGAAGCATGGTAAAAACGCTTCTATAACAAAGATATTGTATCAGAATGGTTACTCAGAACTCGGGGATGATGGATTACCAATCCATGACAAAGCTCTCATGATGACAAAAGAAGTACCACTTGGATATGTTCCAAGTTTGATCCTTGCCACGATGTTATGAGCTAGCAGGAAACAAAAGAGTTGAATTCAACTATGATGATCAAAGCTATATCAAGCCTTCAGAAAACCAGTGTTCCAGAAAGATCGAAGTACATTGAGTTCAAGAATTACATTCTCTATAATGAAGTCCAGAAAGGAGAAGTGGTTCTCCAATATATATCTTCACACATGAGAAGATAAGCAGAGATTTTGGTAAAGCCTTTGTTAAAGATGAAAGATTTTTTGTACTCAAGCTGGAGCTCGTGGAGACGACTTCCTTATTGAAAAAGGAAGAGATGAATCCCAGGTTAGGAGGGAGCATTGATGTGTTATTGATTTATGGACAGTCATTTTTCAGTTCGAAAAATGGTCCAGGATGAGGAGTTCCTTTCCAGTTCGAAAAGCGGTTTGAGATTTCTGACGGACAGGCATTTTCCAGTTTGGAAAATAGTCCAGATCCAACGGTCATTTTCATAATGAAAATGGTTCGATGGAATGTTGATGTACCATAGATAGAGATTCCCCTTGTGGTTAACATAGGGAATTTTCTAGGACAGTCTCTCTTCTTGACGGTCACTCTCAGTAGTCGTCAAGAAGACTGGTTCGCCTTGTTGGATAGTCATTCATTCGAAGCTTGCAGTTGTGAACAGTTTTAAAGAATGGTGTGTTTTAGAGGTTGGTGCAGGATAGTCATTTCCTTAGGAAATGGTCCAGACAGTCATTCCCTAGGGAAGATTCATTCTCTCCATGTTTCACTTTGTTTAGTGCTGAAGGAATGGCCCAGATAAGAAAATGGTCCAGGTTCAGCAATCAGAGAAAGGCATTCCCTAGGACAGATTCATTCTCTCCAGGTTTCACTTTGTTTAGTGCCAGAGGAATGGCCCAGATAGGTGAATGGTTCAGGATTAGAAATCGAGACAGTTATTCTTCCTTGCTTGAGAAGAATAGTCTAGATAGCTCATCATTGATGTTTTACCTTCTAAGGGAAAATTCTCTTCCAGATCTCACAGATGTGAGTGGAATAATGGCCCAAATAAGTGAATGGTCCAGGTTCAGCAATCAGGGATAGGCATTCCCTAGGGGAGATTGATTCTCTCCAGGTTGCACTTTGTTTAGTGCCAGAGGAATGGCCCAGATAGGTGAATGGTACAGGCTCAGAAATCGAGACAATTATTCTTTCTTGCTTGAGAAGAATAGTCCAGATAGCTCATCATTGATGTTTTACCTTCTAAGGGCAAATGCTCTTCCAGATCTCACAGATGTGAGTGGAAGAATGGCCCAGATGACTCAGTTTATATCATAAAAATATTTTTTTGTGAAGTTTGATGAAATGATTGTTATGGAGACTGTATGTCTCCGGACATTACATGTATACTACTGTAGTGGATGTGTTCCACTGATTGTGACTATATGTCACTGATCAAGTATTTGTGTGCTACTTGGTGTGGCAGTGTACCACTAGATTATAGTTTTGTACTACTATGGATAGACACAACTTTGTGTTCCATTGAGTGACATTGTTCTGATTGCCTTGAAGACTATCAGTAGTGTTGAAAATGATTATCGGCTAGATGGATGATCAATGGACAAAGATTTCCCAGATGGAAAAATAGTCCAGGACATTTATTCTTCTAGGACATATGTTCGGATTAGAATAATGGCTCTTGTGTTACTCTATGGAGTGAGTGACTCATCCAACATCATGTATGATTATATGGAGTATGGTTTCGAGAGATGATGCAGCTGATGACATTGATAATGATGATGGCACTCGTGATCTAATCATGAGATAGTCTATACAACTATGTTGATGCTACGGGGTGAATGGTATGTTTGTGCTCAACACCATTACCTTCAATACCTCCCTATCTAGAAGGGAGTGGTTATATTATGGTAGTTGCGGGAGGTATTTACCTCCACGTGTAAACCTGATGAGAATAGAATATTTCGGGAAGTAAGAAGAAACCCTAATTAGTCGGCTAATGACCCTAGAAGACGAGTCGGCTCAAGAGGATAACTTGTATTAAATTATTAGCCTCCAAGAGAAGAAGTCGGCTAAAGGAAATATTATATACTAAGTAAATAGGCACCCAGAATGAGAAGTCGGCCCAGGAAGTTTGTCAGTTTTAGTATAAATACAGGAGGCTAGTCTTCATTCTGGCAGGCATTCTCAGAACTGTAGAAGCAACACTTGTGTGCACTGCAGTTGGACAGCTTGTGCGCAAGTTTGGAGGAGAGTTGTCGTTTCAGCTGCTGCAGCTAGCAGATTTCGGTTTTGGCCTAGACTCTCTCTTGGTTATTGTTTGGACTCTGTGATCATCTCTTGTTACTCCTATTTGGTGCGTTATCCTTGGAGAGAGGTGGGCTATCTTGTTTGGCTATCTAGCCTAGGGTTTGCTTCCGGAATGATTCTCTATCAAGGTTAAGGTGCTCGGGGGTGACTTCGGCCTATGGTTGGGTGATAATAGTAATATTGTTTATGGTTAAACTAGCACATCCATCATATTCTAATAGTATCCACATGTCATCTATCCTTTGGATACATCACTGTCGGTCCATTGTTCAACAATCATTTACTGTGAATGGACATCTCCTTTTATGTTTTTCCATGGCGTGAAATACATTTATCTATATGATGATGCGCAGCCAAGCTTGCATATCATTACAAACCGCCTCCTTTCATGCTTATCTCTGTGGATTTCTACAAGATTTCAGGCCTTGCTATGGATTCGAATCATCTTCTTCCAGCTTGACAAACAAAGGCTCTTCCTCCCCATTCAAACCAGCGTCCGCAACATTCAAAAAATCTGATAGAGTGTGTTAAGAGGAGACTAAAAGGCTAAAACCTTGTCTCTTAAGGGAAGTTTGTCCACCGAATGAAGAGAATACCTCCTTGGATATTGATCTGTCCCAATTTTGGATTATAAAAGAAAATGCAGTTACAAACCCTACCTCGAGCAGTGTTGGGGTGTGGGGAGACAAGAAAGCAGCGAAAAGGAGATGGACAAAAGACAGAATCTGGAAAGATGTTGCAATCACAGAAAAGCACAAAATTGAACAGAGGATGTACAGTGTAAACCCTTGCTGCCAATAACACAATGTGAGAATATTGTATATTTATTTGTAACCAAACTCTATAATTCATTCTTTTCTCAATTAATATAGTCCTTGAGTTTTTTAATCCGGACAGGGCTTTCTCCTGTGTAATCCTGTGCTTAATTTATGGTGTACATTCATATAGTTTGTTGTTCCCTTTAGACTGTTCACGCACAGTAATTTTTCAGTCTATAGCAAAGTTGTTTGTTCAGATATTGTCAATTGCGGGAGATTTTCATGGCACACATAAATGGCACAACATTTTTCCATCAAAACACATTGTTTTGCCTACAGTTATTCTCTCTAACATTAATGGAAATAGCATTCAATCTGCAACAATGTGTTGAATTCTAAAATCTGTTAAAACCATCGGAGAAAATTTTCTTCTCGGTAGTTAAAACAGATAGTTTTGGTATCAAAGCAATTGCATCCTGGAAGTGCAAAGCCCAGAATTTCGGTATCAAAACATTCGTATCATCAAAGTGTAGGCCCGGAACAGAGATCCATAAACCACAGGTTGGATGACCATGTGAAAATAGCTATAAAGAAGGGACAAACCTTAACTTAACAGTATTTGTCAGAGTTTCTCTGGCAGCGTTGGATGGGGAGACAAGAGGAAGTAAAGGAAGAAGTCGGAAAGATATGCAGTCACAACAAGACGTAGCTCTGAACATAGGATATACATTTTAAACCCTTGCTGCGAACATTATGGTGCAAAAAGACTATATTTCTTTGTAAATCATTCTTCTCCCATTAGTATAGTCCTGGAGTTTTTAACCACCAGAGGGTTTTATCCATTTGTAATCCTGTGCTTAATTTATACCGTGGATTTATTTATTTTTGTGTTACATTTTTACTGCTCATGCAGAGTTTTTGTTACTGTTTTAGTAGAGATGTTTCCTCAGATATTGCTGGTTGTAGTGGATTTTAATGGCACAGATAAAAGTCACAGTATTTTTCCAAGAAAACACATTGTCTTGCCTACAATTATCCTATTATAAATGGAGATAGCATTCAGATCGTGGCAATGTCTTGATTTCTAAAATCTATAAAAACCATTTGAGACAATTTTCTTCTCAATGGTTAAAACAGATAATTTTGGGATCAAAGCATTTGCACCCTAGGAATGCAAAGCTCGGATCAGAGATCCATTTGTAATCCTGTGCTTAATTTATACCGTGGATTTATTTATTTTTGTGTTACATTTTTACTGCTCATGCAGAGTTTTTGTTACCGTTTTAGTAGAGATGTTTCCTCAGATATTGCTGGTTGTAGTGGATTTTAATGGCACAGATAAAAGTCACAGTATTTTTCCAAGAAAACACACTGTCTTGCCTACAATTATCCTATTATAAATGGATTATAAATGGAGATAGCATTCAGATCGTGGCAATGTCTTGATTTCTAAAATCTATTAAAACCATTTGAGACAATTTTCTTCTCAATGGTTAAAACAGATAATTTTGGGATCAAAGCATTTGCACCCTAGAAATGCAAAGCTCGGATCAGAGATCCATAAGCTAGAGGTAAGAAGGAAGAAACCTTAACTCACCTGTATTAATCAGAGTTTCTCTGGTGGCAATGGGGGGAGAGATGAGGAAACAACGAGAAGGAGATAGAGAAAAGACAAAAGCCAGAAAGATGTTGCAGTCACAGCAAGATGCAACAGTGAACATAGGATGTACATTTTAAACCCTTGACACCAACATTAAGGTGCAAGAAGACTGTTATGTAAACCATTTTTCTCTCCATTAATATAGTCTTCATTCTTCTCTCCCTTAATATAGTTCAGGAGTTTTATCCACATAAGGTTTTTCTCCACTTATAATGCTATACTTAATTTATACTATGGGTAGATTTATTTTGCTATTACGTTTTTACTCTTCATGCAAAGTTTTTGTTACTTTTTAACAGAGTTTTTTTCTTAGATATCGTTGGTTGTAACACCTTTAATGGCGCATATAAACGGCATAGCATTATTTTCAAGAAAATACACCGTTTTGCCTACAGTTATTCTATTTAGTACATATTGAAATAGCATTCAGTTTTGGCAATGTCTTGATTTCTAAAATGTGTTAAATCCATGGAATAATTTCTTTTTCCTCGCTGGTTAAAAATTATTATTACCGTACAGGGAGAAAAAATTGAAGCCCTTGCCAATATGGTGCAAAAATACCATATTTCTTTGTAAATCATTCTTCTCCCATTACTATAGTCCTGAAGTTTTTAACCACCAAAGGGTTTTCTCCATTTCTAATCCTGTGCTTAATTTATACTGTGGATTCTTATTTTTTTTGTTACATTCTTTCTGCTCATGCAGAGTTTTTGTTACTGTTTTAGTAGAGTTGTTTCCTCAGATATTGCTGGTTGTAGTGGCTTTTAATGGCACAGATAAAAGTCAGTATTTTTCCAAGAAAACACACTGTTTTTCCGACAATTATCCTATTATAAATGGAGATAGCATTCAGATCGTGGCAATGTCTTGATTTCTAAAATCTATTAAAACCATTTGAGACAATTTTCTTCTCAATGGTTAAAACAGATAATTTTGGTATCAAAGCATTTGCACCTTGGAAATGAAAAGCTCGGATCAGAGATCCATAACCTAGAGGTAAGAAGGAAGAAAGCTTAACTCACCTGTATTAATCAGAGTTTCTCTGGTGGCAATGGGGGGGAAACGAGGAAACAACGAGAAGGAGATACAGAAAAGGAAAAATCCAGAAAGATGTTGCAGTCACAGCAAGATGCAGCAGTGAAAAGAGGATGTACATTTTAAACCCTTGAAACCAACATTAACGTTCAAGAAGACTATTTTGTAAACCATTTTTCTCTCCATTAATAAAGTCCTCATTCTTCTCTCAATATAGTTCAAGATTTTTATCCACATAAGGGTTTTCTCCACTTATAATCATGTACTTAATTTATAATATGGGTAGATTTATTTTGCTATAACGTTTTCACTCTTCATGCAGAGTTTTTGTTACTTTTTTAACAGAGTTGTTTTGTTAGCCCTTGACCAAGCTTTGGGAGATTCTTGGTCATCTTGACTTATTTTGGTAGTTCGACAGCCTGTCGAAAGAGGAACGGAAGATGAAGCGGAGATCATGGGATCTCGGCCCCTTTTTGGGTCATTTTTGGGATGTGGAAATATGTAACGGGAATGGGACATCAGCCCATGGGTTTACCCATGTTTAGGCCTATTTTGTAAATATAAATAGATGCTTAGGCTAGATAGAAGTAGTGGTGCATCTATGTGATGTGAATGTATGCTAAGTGCAAGTAGAGTCTGTAAGTGCTTTGTGCATCACTGTAAGAGACTTGCAGCGCTAAGGGCAGGTCCTTGTAGCAGATTGTGGAAGGCTTAGTGTTGTAACGCAAGGAAGAAGGATGTAGTGAGCTACGTAGAGGTTCTGTCCTATGCGGAGAAAGGGTTTTGAGGCTATGTGCATGTAACCGATTGACTGAAGACAATAAAGGAGAAGAGTTGGTGGACGTAGCCCCATGGTGAGGGTGAACCATGTAAATACTGTGTTATGTTACTTTGTGCCTTGCCTTGATGTGTTCACATGTTAATTGCTAAGTGCTTTGATATGATTAGATAGATCTACTTATGCTTTGTGCTTATTATATGTGAGAATGTTAGATCTGATCTATTTGGCTATGTTTAGTGCTTGATTTGTTTGATCTGATCCATTTACCTATGTTAAGTGCTTAAATACATTAGATTAGTGTGGATGTTGCGAAGCCCTGTTTTATCAGCGAAGTGGATATTGATTGCATCTTGAGGAACTGACGGTGCTAAGTGCTTTATTAAGTAGTACAATCACAGATCTATGTCTCAGCTAAGGTTGCAGACACCTGAGTCTTGCAACCACCCCTGCCTCTACCTCGGGTGAGACTTCATCCACTTCATAGGTGTTGGTGCGTTGTTTTAGCGCTGAACCCTGAGTCTGCCCCTATGCCAAGAAATGGTTCCGTTGTCGAGACCTAAAACTGTGATTGTTGGGAACTGAGAAAGAAGAAGTTGTGTGAAAAGATTCGACCTAAGATTGTGAATGTTGCGTAGATATGTGCCCTAGTGCGCATTATCCTACTCGATTTATAAATCTCTGTGCTAAAGAAAGAAGCCTGATCTGAAGAAAGGAGGTTGGATCTGAAGGAAAGAAGCAAGATCTGAAAGCCTTGTGCTCTAAGAAAGGAAAAAGTGAGAATTTCTGATTAAAAGAGGTAAGATCTGCAAGCTTTGTGCTCTGATAAAAGGTAAGAATAGTTAAAAGTTTTATATATGGAAGCTTTGTGCTCTGTAGAAGTAATATGAGTAGAAATTTTTGTTTCTAAAGTATGGATCTAGGTATGTTTGATAGGTTTTGTCCTAGCTTGAAAACTAGGGCACTAATAGCTGAAAGAAGATTTGATATGAGTAAATCTTATAAGAATAGTGAAAGATATGTTATACATATGCATAGAAAGAATGTTTGGACTAACAAATGGATGCAGGATCCTAGAAATATTTTTTTGCAGGTTAGTTACCATGATTCTAGTACGCAGTACCGGAAAGGCTAGGGATCATGTAAAAGAAAGAGAGGATTAACCCTATGTTATAGTTGCAGAAAACCAGGACATCTTGCTAAGGAATTCCCTGGAAAAAGACCTAGTTGTCTTTGTTGTAAAGCTATGGACCAATGAAGTGTTGGATTGCCCCAAAATGATTGCTAAGCTTGAAGAAATGAATCTGAATAGAGGAAATGCTAAGGCAGATCTAGAAATGGCAGAACCTCAGAAAGAATCAGAGAAAGTATGGCTGCAAATAAACGAAACCCTGAATGACCATCGATATGTCAGCTTATTAGATATCTTCAAAGAAAAAGAATGCATTGAAGTAAGAATAGGAGACTTTGACATTGATTGTGTTCTGGATGAAGAAACACAGGTGAATATCATGATAGAAAGAACTCAGGAAGCCATAGGGAAGCTTGCTATGATCCCTTCATTAGGAGGGATAGAACTATTCAGAGGAAAGTTGATAAACCTATGTGGGAAGCTTGCTTGCATACTTATGAACGCTAATGGAACCTCGACAGAAGAAGATTTTGAGATTATTAAATTTGTTGAAGACAATGCCCCATTTACCATGTTACTAAGAAAACCTTGGAGTGATAGAGAGCAAGCCAGATGAAAGGAAGAAGAAGAATTTTTGAAGCAGAAGAAACAAGAGTTAAAATATTTCATGACCAGAAGGATCGCACACTTGATTAAAGAACAGGAAAGCAGATTTAACACTAGCAACCCAGATTTCGAAGCTGAGAGAACACTAGCGGATCCACAGAAGACTGAAGTACTTACCTCAGAAAAAGACGAAGTATTATCCAGGAACCCTAGGGAAGAATCTCAACATCGCGAAGTGACTATGACCAAAGAAGATAAGAATCAGAGTGGAAAAAGGAATACCGAGATGAAGCTCACTGGAAAAAACGCTAGAAAGTTAAGTAAGAAGAGAGCTAAGATCAAAAAGTTGCAGAAGGTTCCAGAGGGAACTTTGCAGATGGAAAAATTGCAAAATGGGAGCTTCGTCGGGATATCAGAACAACAACACATGGAACTTCGCCATGATGAAGCAATATAGCCGTTGGGGACATTATAACCATTCGATCGACTCTCTGAACAGGCAGAAAGGCAATTATGGTTCATCATCAGACCATTGGACCATGCCATAATGGACCAAAAAAAAGTTAATGGAGGCTCAAACCCGTTGTAAGCAAACCGTTGTCAAGTTCCCTATTTAGACCACCACGCCACGCACCGAGAACACTTTTTCCAATTGAGAATTTGAGCCTACAGACTAAGCCGAGTTTATACAGTGATCATTGCACTCTTTCTCTTTATCTTAGTACTATATCTAAGTTGTTCACCGAACCCACGATTGTTCACCCCGAGTGCGTATGTCGAAAGAATTGAGCGCTGCAGAGAAAGCTGCTGAAGAAGTTTTGATCGACCTGATGACTAAAAAAGTCATGTTGGAGAGAGGATTATTCACAGGTGTACAAGCATCATCCACGAGAGGACTGCCAGCCTCTCTGTCAACTGCTCAAGCCGAACCATCCTAGCCAGCCGATGAAAAGTGAACCAATCACAGAGACGATCTCACGAATGCTAAGTTGATTTCGAGCATTTTACTTGCCTATCTACCACCTCTGAGAGGCACAATCAATCAAGAAAGTGTGCCCAAAGAATTTGCGTACGCTTTGGTCACTACATACCTCCCCAAAGGGATACGCACAGTTCACACAAATCAAGAAAAGATTGCAGCACTGAAGTTTAGCGACTTCAACCTCGGTGACAGGAAGGTCTACAACATGCTCGCCCCACATAAGTACCTAACCAGAACAGAGGGAAAGAATTCAAAGATAGTTCCCCAGTCATGGACTATGAACCTCGCGCAGTCCACACTACTCAATGTCATGAATATTCCTCACTTCGGAAGGCACCAAGAAGTGAATGCATGTGTCAAGTTGTTGTTGTCTTGTTACCATGGCGGATACTTGTGGTTAAACCGACGTATAACAGTGGATCTGACCCTAATAAATTGGATCACCGAGCTGAGCATGCAAGGAGCTGACCCACAGGATTTCTACCCTGGAAAATCCATGGACCGCGCTCTCGCCCAAAGGATCAAGGACACTTATGGAGATGTCAAGAAGGGAACACGAGGCTACAAGGTAGCCTCTATCCAAAGTGGTGCAGTGTGCCTAGCTTTCAAACGATCACAGGAAATTTAGTCTGCAAGAATCGACCCACCCAAGTGACTGGTTTTGTAGTCGACCTTGTAGGGAAGTGCGCAGAGGGCCTACAAATGAATTGGGTGAAGTACCTAGTGAACCAATTGGAACTAGACTGCAGGGAAGTGCAAGATAAAGGATATGAGTTCCACTTCAGTGGGCTTCTAATCCTGATCGCTTTCATCGCATGGGAGATGCCGGAAGGTGCGACCTTCCCGGACATCGAGCCCTTTGAACCTCTGGCCATGAAGTTCAGTACACTATGGTATTCCAGTGACATGAAAAAGCAATGGCAGTCAAATGTCGTGTTCCACACCTATTACAACCAGTTGAAGATATCCATCTAGTCTGAGCCTCGCATCATGCCAAACACTCTCCACAGGTTTTGACCTTTAATGAAATTGAGCGCGGACTGCCATTTCATTTATATTACAGCGCGTGCTGACGAGCAAAAGAAGCAACTTCAATATTACTACAAGCTGATAGAGGAGGAATTAGAAGAGATTACTAAAGACTGGTCGGCGGACCTCCTCATTCCAGCAGATCTTGCGGAGATGTCCAACATTGACAGTCTAGAAGTAGCGCATGATACACCTGGACCCAGCAAGACAAATAAAAATGAAGAACCCCAAGACGTAAGCAGTACCTCGGCAAAGACTGCTTCCATCTCACTTGAGCAAGGAGGTTATGGTGGAGAGATAGAGGGCGCAGAAGTTGAACAGAAGAAAGGCGAGGTTACATTGCCTAGAGATGAGGAGGATCCCTCGAAGAAAAGGAAGGTTTCCCCCCCGAAGCCTTCTTCTCAGAAGAAATCAAAATCCTCTATGACCAAAATGCAGACTACCCTCACCTCAGATGACTTCGATTTCATCGTAGCAGCCCTGAACGATGCTTTGTTGTATATAGCAGAGAAGCAAGAGGCTAAGCAGGAGGACATATGCAATCAAATTAAGGTTGAACTTCAAGGGGTGCAACAGGCACTACAATCCAAATGCATAGTTTCCACTGCACCTCTGTCATTGGAAACACAAGAATTGGGAGATGAGTCAGCTCAACTCCACTAAATTGTTGATATAGTCGAAGCTCGCCTTCGACGAACACAAGAGGAAACACCACAAGCCACCCAGGCTTTATCACAAGTACAAGAAGACCTTCTAGAGCAACATAGTGCTACAGAACGGGAAAATATTTCTCTCCAAGCGAAGTGGGATGAAGAAAGAGCACAGTTGCAACAAAGAAAGGAACAATTGCTTGCAGAGAAACTCGAAGTAAAGGAAAGGGTCAACAGAGCACTTCTCTCTGTGATAGTTGTAGAAGTAAAGGCCAAAGAGACAGTCCCACAATAGGTGACACAACTTGAAGAAGTGATTCAGAAACTACAGACCCTGCAAGATGTAAGAGACCAAAGGGAAGCAACCACCAGGAGCGCAGTTGACAGACTAAAATCTCTTGCCTTGGAGTGCGAGAAGTTGAGTAACCACAGTTCCCAAACGTATGAGAATCTCACTAAGAACTCAAAGTTACAGCCACTGGAGTCGTAGCTCCAGGAAGCAAAGCAGCATGTAGATACACTACAGGCGCAACTGAAGGCCCTGTCAGTTGTAGACAAAATGAAGAGATCTCAAGAGCAATGCACCGCCTAGTAGTAGATCCATATGATCCAGAGAAAAGTTATGGAAATAATTCAACGGCTCCAACCTGTGCAAGATAAGGCCTATCAGTTGTTTACAGAGGTTGAAAGCCAAGGAGCAGAGCTAGAACAGGTTGTCACCACGACAGAACAACGCCTAGAAGAGCTAGTGAATGACACAGTGATCCAAGAATTCGCCAAGCAAGAGGCCATGGAAAAGTAGCAAGTCAAAGCAACTCGAGCCAAACTCGAGGCGTTCGAAGTAGAACTGATCAGACCAGAGTAACTCGGGACGAGTCACAGGTGATTGTTGGGGGATTGTTGGTGCTTGACCAAGCTTTGGGAGATTCTTGGTCATGTTGACCTATTTTGGGACTTCGACAGCCTGTCGAAGGAGGAGTGGAAGAAGAAGTGGATATCATGGGATCTCGGCCCCTTTTTTGGTCCTTTTTGGGATGTGGGAATATGTAACGAGAATGGGACATCGACCCATGGGTTTACCCATGTTTAGGCCTATTTTGTATATATAAATAGATGCTTAGGCTAGATAGACGTAGTGATGCATCCATAGATGATTTTAGGGGTGAAATTTCGTGCATGGGCGAAATTAGAGGGTTTGGAATTTTGTTTGGGCGAATTATTCTCATAGAAGCGGTAGAAGGGGTTGGGCTACAAATAGCCCCAAATTTATTTTTAAAGAATCATATTTAAAAACCTTAGCCCGCAGGTATTTGTGAGGGGAGCACAAGGAAATCTATTTTGCCATGTAAAATTCGAACAAGTTCCTTCCATTCGCCCCGATTTTTTGCTAGTCGTATTTTTTCTGAGGTATTTCGCCCCAATTTTTTGTTAAAGGAAAATTTTTAGATAGTTCGCCCCAATTCATGGGAATGGCAAGACACACACAATTTTTCTCATGGGAATCCAACTGGTTCTGTCTCCATTCTTCTTTGATAACATAAGATATTATTCTCCACCCATTTAATCAAATAGATGGAATTATCTAATTTGGGTTGAACTCATATACATCATTCATACAGAGACTCTTGCAACCCTATCTGGCATTAATTCACTGATCTTTCCTACAGACTTTATATATAAACTATACTTTTCCTTAGGCCTTTAGTTTGTCTCATATCTGTCGGTTGTCATGGCGCTTTCAAGGAGATCAGGAAAGAAGAGGAAAAAAGATTAGAGATAGAGGGAATTGCATAAGCTCCCACGGATGAGTCATATTGGTGGCATTACTTGCCCTAGAGGCTCTATACTACAGGTTCTATAGTAGCCATAAATTTATTTGTTCACAAAGCATTGTGTATTGTTTTATTTCTCTGTGGAATAGTGTTTGGCCTTGTATGAAATGATACACAAGTTTCTCATATTTAATACAATTTATCTTATCTTGGTTGTTGTTGATGATCTCATTTAATTGAAAAACAAGCACACAGTTTCATAGAGATATTTGTTGTGATTATTTGAGGTCATTCCAATGCATAAGGGACCGAGGGAATTCGTGTTATTTTAATCAATAATGGGAGGGGGATTCTTGATGGGTTTATGCCACTCAAATTTGGTCGATCTTTTTTGTGGGAGTACATGTGTAATAGAATGTTGGCTTCCCTCACTACTTAATAGGTGAATTTCACGTGGGTCAATACTAGATCTTTTGCTTGACATTTGTAGGTGGAGTGCCCTTCTTTTATCTTAGTTTTGATGGGGGGAGGATTGTTTCTGTTGTCATTTAAGGTTTTTGACTTTTGATACTGCTTCCAATAATTTTCAATGTGCTATGGTTGTAAAAATAGAGAAAGGAGGCAAACAAATCAGGATACCCATGGCATGCCCACTTATTTTATATTAAAGGTACTGCATCTGCAGTTCAAAAAATATCATGCTATGAACACTTCATTGAGATTTGTTTATCATTTGGAAAATATTTCCTTACAACCTTGCCAATGGGCAATTAGTTGGTCTTGGCCAAGTTTCAAAGAAATTATGCGGTTAAAAACATTTTTGAGTGGTCTATTTCTCTTTAATATATGTACAATTCATTGATCTTTTCTTTACCATTTTGAGTCCATGAGACTCAATGCTATGGATTTATCCTAACTTTGAACTTATTAAGTTCTCTCGTTCTATCTATGGCTTGAGAAGCCTACCCTACCTATGGCTTGGGAAGCCTACCCTACCCATCTGTCTTATAGGAAATGTCAAACTTCTATAGCTAGGACAAAAATGCCAAACTAGAAAGATTTTGGACAAGGAGTTTGGGGAGAGAGAAATATTTCATATCTCAAAGTTCCAACACTCAAACAATAGTAGGGACATGTTCTGTTTTCTTTCTTGTTGGTTATTTTATTGAAAATTATAAATCCTTTTATGAAGAAACTTGTACCATAGAACTGTTCCAACCATGACAAAGTATTCTAGTTCTAAATCCCCAAGATAGATGGTAAAAGAATCATCTCTCATTCATGGGAGCAACTAAACAAAAGCCTTATCTCTAGCTTCTTAATAAAAAGAGACAATTAATGGTCATATTTGAAAGGAAAGTGGTTGAAATGGTAAGCATATAGGAATACCTATGAAGATAGATAGAATTTTTAATGAGTAGTTGTTTATTCATGATCTTGTAAAGGCTAAAGGATGCCAATTTGAAGATATTAAAAGATTTAAACTTCCAACATTGAATAATTAAATTTCCTTCTATAGTGGCCACTTAAGTAACAAAATTATACATGATACACAAGCCCAAATGTAGAAGATTGATCCCAAGTTCAAAATTTCAAATCCAATAAGAAACATAGAAAATGGTTAAGAAAAGTTGTTGTCTTATCCTATTTATTCCCAGGGAATGTGTTGCACAAAGTTTGCATACAAGTTATAGTAGAGGCCATATTAATGTGGAATTAAATCTTGAACAAGAGACATGCTCTTATAATTGTGCATAGAGGCCCATTCTATAGCTTAGGTGGGGGGTGTAACGTTAAAGTTGACTAAAAACAAAAAAAGAACTAACATAGATCATTCTTTACTCGGATCTATTAAGTTTCAAGTTTATCAAAAAAAATCTATGATGCAAACCTGAATGATTTCAAATCTTCAAAAACTATTTAACCACATTGAGATTTGAAGCTCAAGATTTTTTTGTCCATATGGGAGCTTAATAGATTTGGGCTTACAAGAAATCTATGCTAGCTTAGTAAAGCTTTTCTTCAAGATGACATCACAAAGACAAAGACAAAAATCATAAGAAAGGGGTCTCATAAAGCACATATGCATTCCTAAGCAATGTTAGAACTAGAGTGCCTAAATATGATAAGACATTTTTTCAGGTACTTGCACCCAAAAGTTGGTTTTTGAATTGACTTACTTGAGCACTACATGCTTTTGGTGCATGCAGTACTTCAAAAACCACCCTTGTTTTCCTACCAATGTAGTTTTTAGAGAATGCATTAGTAATAGTGACACCTAGACATGGGAGAAATGATAAGTACAAAAAAATTGTTGTCTGAGACGAATTTTTCTCCATTTAATATTGACAATGACAATGAATAGGACAATTGATTAAAATCAATAAAGGAAAACCCAACAAAGTTCTATATAATATACTGGTTGTGTAAGCATGTGAATCTGGTTTGTTTACCAACATGCACAAAGGGATATGAATGCTTGTTTGTCCATTGCCTAGATTTTTTGAGTTCAAGTGACAGTTCTTCAAGGAAACTAATTACCTAAGTCTTTGTTCCACATATTTCCTCATGTGTGACCATATTTGTATTATTTCAGGGGTTGTCAAAGTCATGATGTGGTTATTTAGAAACTAATTGCCAAGATTTCCAAATCCTTCTAACACCTGATCCAGGAAATTTGAAATCTCTGAATCCAACTATATCAAAGATATTGAAAGGACCTTTTGTTCCATTTACATAGATAGAAATTTGTTCACAATGAAAGATAAAAACCTGCAAAGGCACATTCCCATTCATATCCCTGATGACTCATTTAACTGCTGCTATTACCTTCTGATTGTGTACATTAGTCTCCAGATTTTGTTGGCAAAGTATAGATGTGCAAGGAAACTAGCTGAGGGCCTCTCTTAGCACACTGCTTCCTTAAAAGAAATTGTTGAAGAAACATTTTTTATTTCTTGTATGCTTGAGCATTCCACCCAAACCAAATCCAAATACATAGTTAACAGAAAATAGGTTACCATAAGTCACACTCCATATTATTGTAGAAAATACAAAACATAACTGATGAAATAATGAATCTCATAAAAAATTGAAGCATAGTCTTTTAGTTATGGGACCATTCCAAATGATTTACCACTCTCTTTCAACTTACCTTGAACCATTTATTTATTGCAAATTATATAGTGTTCCCAATTTCCATCCATTCCTTTGTGTCAGTTGTTT